>CM037878.1:246070967-246518467 GCA_021292165.1 Shinisaurus crocodilurus | reverse complement strand
TTGAATGTTGCTTATTGACCTGTCACCTGTGCTAGTCTACAGAATTTGCAGTTAGATTTATGGTAGTTATCACAATAATACAAAGTAAGGTTGGCGTATTATTACACAGGTTTGCTCAGAACTAAGTCCCAGTAAGTCCAATGCAATTTGCTTCCTAGAGCTGTGTGCAAATGGCCACTTGAAATTATCCATCCTATTTGTGGGCAGAGATGTAAGGGGATGGTTTCACAGAATTTCTCCAGTGGGGGGCAGGGGAGATAAATTCTCCAACAGTTTCCTGGAGTGGGGCTCAGCATTAGCAGTGACTATAGCACAGCTTCTTTCATATATATATACACACACACACACACACACACACACACAGCCATTGCAAGTGACAGCACTAGCAGCAACGTTGGCAGCCGGGCTTCCTTCACAATACCCTGTACCTAGCTCTCGGACATTGGGTGTGTGGGGAGGAGATGGCAACTACCACAAGAAAAAGTGGAGAATGTTTAGAGAAAATTATGCAAACTGGCCTTATTTTTCTAGGGGCTGAGAAAAAGCAAACAATTCAGAATTGTTCTCGGGGAATATAATGTTTTCTAAGTACTTTCAGCCCAGCTCTACTTCTAGCAAGTGTTGTCTAACTTTCCAGATCCCTAGGGAAATCTTGGTTGTTAGAGAACATCAGGATGCAACACCTGAGAACCATTAGAAGGCACAGGAGGAAAAGAGGAAAGCTACTGTCCAAAGATGGGAGAGTTCCTGGCATAACACGAATGACGAAGGAAAAATCTTTGTGAAAGAAACCCTTGAAGAGATTTCATCCTCCGTAATCTCCTTCTGTTGATTTTCCCATGGGACGGCACAAAAGATACAGAGTAAAAAAGATAACAGAATGGTTAGTCGCATGGGATTCATTTCCCCCAGAACTTTTATGTGGTAGGATGATGCTGAGAACTGCATTTCCCCCTCTCTGTGATATTTCTACATGCATTTCCAACAACAGGTGTTAGGCATGATTAACAAAAACAAACATCAACTTTTGCATAGGTAAAGGACCATCTATTTAGCTGGATTTAGTCCATGGTAGAATAAATAAAACAAAGGATTATGAAATGCCATTTTTTTGTATACATAAGAACTTGTCAACACCTGGAATTTGCATAAAAACACATCCAGAAGCTGTATTAGTAAGGTGTTTGCAGAAGGATGAGGCTTTTTGTTAGTTTGTTAAATATATTGTTTATAAAGGGTTTTAAAAAAACAAAACAAAAAAGGCTAGCCATTTAGAAATGGAAAGTGCTATGAACATTTATTTATTTATTTATTTATTATATTTTTTAATCGCCCATCTGGCCGGTCACCCGGCCACCCTGGGCGATGTACAATTAAAATACAGTAAAACACAATAAAATATAATGATTAAAACAATATAAAAAATTCTTATTAAAAACCTAACCCACCCCATATTCCCGCCTGAACAGCCATGTTTTTAATGCATGGCGGAAGCTCATCACGGAGGGGGCATGGCGAAGGTCACTAGGGAGGGAGTTCCATAATGTGGGGGCCGCCACAGAGAAGGCCCTCTTCCTAGTCCCCACCAGCCTGGCTGCTCTGGCTGATGGGATAAGGAGAAGGCCGTCCGTGGCAGACCTTGTTGAGCGGCCTACTTGATGTTGCTGGAGGCGCTCCTTGAGATAAGCTGGGCCGGAGCCGTGTAGGGTTTTAAAGGTCAAAACCAACACCTTGAATTCGGCTCGGCAAGCAACTGGTAGCCAGTGCAACTCATTAAGCACTGGCGTGATGTGATCACGCCGGCGGCTGCCCTTAATCAGGCGAGCCGCCGCGTTCTGTACCAGCTGAAGCTTCCGGACCGTCTTCAAGGGTAACCCCACGTAGAGCGCATTACAGTAGTCTAGGCGAGAGGAGACCAAGGCATGAACCACTGATGGGAGCAGGTGATTAGGAAGGTAGGGGCACAGCTGCCGCATCAGATGGAGTTGATACAGCGCTGCCCGGCTCACAGCTGCCACCTGAGCCTCCATGGACAGCTGGGAGTCTAGAATGACCCCCAAGCTGCGGACCTGGTCCTTCAGGGGTAGATGTACCCCATTCAGCACCAGGTCAACATCCCCTAACCTTCCCTTGTCCCCCACCAGAAGTACCTCGGTCTTGTCGGGGTTCAGTTTCAGCATGTTCCTTCCCATCCAGCCAGCCACTGACTCCAGGCACTTGGACAGGGTCTCAACGGCCAACCTTGGTGAGGACTTAAAACAGAGGTAGAGCTGCGTGTCATCTGCATACTGATGACACTGCACCCCAAACCTCCTGATGATAGCTCCCAGCGGCTTAAGGTAGATGTTGAATAACATCGGGGAGAGGATGGAACCCTGCGGCACTCCACAAGTGAGCAGCCGAGGGTCCGAAGCCTCTTCCCCGAGAACTACCCTCTGATACCTTCCAGAGAGGAAGGACCGGAACCACTGCAATACAGTGCCTCCCAAGCCCAACCCCTCCAGACGGTCCAGGAGGATACCGTGGTCAACGGTATCAAAAGCCGCTGAGAGATCGAGGAGGACTAGAAAGGAGCATTCGCCCCTATCCAAAGCCCTCCTCATATCATCCACCAAGGCGACCAAGGCCGTCTCCGTCCCATGTCCAGACCTGAAGCCCGACTGGCATGGATCTAAATAATCGGCTTCATCCAAGTGTGCCTTCAACTGAGCACCCACCACCCGCTCGATCACCTTGCCCAGAAATGGTAAATTGGAGACTGGGCGAAAGTTGTTTAAATCCTGGGGATCCAAGGAGGGCTTCTTTAGAAGCGGTCTTATTACTGCCTCCTTGAGGGCTGAGGGCAGCACTCCCTCCTCGAGGGAGGCATTCACCACCGCCTTGATCCCCTCACCCAGTCTCTCCCTACAGCTCATGATGAGCCAGGACGGGCAAGGGTCAAGCAAGCAGGTGGTCGGCCTCACAGATGAAAGCACCTTGTCCACTTCATCAGAAGGAAGAAGCCGAAACCGATCCCACAAAACCGGTCTGCCATTGGCCTCCTCCCGCTCACTCCCTGTGTCCACGACGTACGATATCCCACTCCTAATCCGATCAATTTTATCTGCGAAGTGCTTCGCTAAAGCCTCACAGGAGGCTTGCAGCACAATCCTGTGCGTGTCTACTCAGAAATAAGCCCTATTGAGTTTGGTGGAGCTTCTTTTGACTAATGCATCATCATCATCATCATCATCATCATCATCATCATCATCATCTACACTATTTCTTCACCACTCCACATCAAGCAGATTCCAGAGCGGTGAACAATAAAAAGACAAAAAACAGATAAAAGAAACAAAAACAATACATTGAAAGCAAACTAAAATTACATTGGTGGTTGAAGAGCAGAGAAGACTTCCTGACAAGGAGGTCTTCAGAAGGAGATGAAAGCAGCACAATGTCAGAGCCTGCCTGACCTCCAGAAGCAGGGAGTTCCGTAGAAATGGAGCTGCCACACTGAAGGCCCTTCTCCTGGTGGACTCCAATCAGGCCAAAGGTCCACATGAGGAACCACCAGGAGCATGCCATCTGATGACCTCAGCGACCGGGCAGGTTGGTATGGGAGGAGGTGCTCTCTCAGGTAACCTGGTCCCAAGTTGTTTCAGGCTTTGTATACAAGTACCTGAACCTTAAACCTGCTATCTCCTCCATTCTTGGAAGGGGGAATCTGAACAATCCTCTGGTCCCTCTCTTAATCTGTTCCAGATTACAAGATGATAAAGACATACATGCAATAGTGTGCCATCCAAGTCTAGCAAAGGTAATATCCATCACTGAACATATAATGTAAGAAAGGGAGGACTTTGAGGAAGTGTGTAGCTGAATGCCAGGCAAACAGTTGCAACTAGGAATGGGAGAATCAGCGAGCCTTGAGCTCGTCAAGGTTCTCCGAGTTCCACCTTGAAGTTCTGCCTCATTCCCATTCCCAACTGTGAGTCCTCCTACCCCTTCTAATTAGGAAAGTATGTATTTTGGTGCACATCTTTTAAAATATCTTCACGCAAATGCGTACTTTCCCCCCATTGACTAAAGCATGAGAACGCAAATAGTTCAAAATTCATTTCCCCCCCAAAATGCACATTTTTTAAAGTGCACATTTTTCTAAATAATGCAATGAATGTTGTGACCGAGCATTGCAACCTTAGGAATGTGTGAGCTTTGCCCACAAAATGTGCTCATGTTCATGTTCAGGGATGCAAATGGGGCAAGTTCTGACCATCTAAAACAAATGGAGATTAAATTCTTGTACAAATTCTTTGATTAAACTCTTGAATTAGGTTTCTAGTTGCAACCTAATTCATTGATAATATCATCTCTATTACAAATATTCTATGATGTATGACCACTTCCTTTGCAAGTGCAGAGCATCTGCTACTTATTGATTCCTTCTGTGGAAAAGCACCTTCTCCTTTTGAGGTGACATAAAAACATGATGAGTCTGAAATTCAAACTCCCGTTGCCATCCCAAATGACAGAACTCAAGATGACTGTTGTTTTTGTTCCTTAAAGTCACTGGCACTAACCATCAGAGGATGATGGCTGGGTAAAGGTTGCTACATCAGTCAGTCACTTCATGTTTTTGCGTTTTGTAGGTCAGTGAGTTTTTAACCAGTAGGCATACTCCTAAAAAGTCATAGCACAGTGCGCTGTGCAACCATGTGTCACTCTGGATTTTATTCAAGTTTCTGTGGATGAGGAAAAAGTGTTTGCCACAGAAGAGTACTTGAACTTTTCAAGCTTTCATCTGGCTTTTCATGAAAAAAAGAGAAAAGAATAATCCCTCTTTCTGAAACATACTGTAAAAGCAAGAATGAGTCTAGGGATGGCTCCCATGTAACTTTCACCCATAAATCTGTTCCATCCTGTTTTTTCATTGATCTGTAAAAAAATTTTTTAAAAAAATCCACACTCAAATCCACATTTAATAAGCATTTTAAGCTGATAACTGCATCAGAACATTTGGGAAATGAAAAAGCCAATGGACTGCTAAATTCAAATCCACACATAAGTCTGGGAGGTGCAAATCAGGTCAGGTCAGGTCAGGTCAGGTCAGAATTCAGAAAGACTGAATTCCTCAAGCACCCTAGTATATATATGTCTTTAAATTACATAGGAGATGTGCTTGTAATTAGATATTGCCCATCTAGGGCATATTCTCCCCTGTGTCACAGATACTAGCTTCATATTAATTATTTTTTAGTACATGCTGTATTTTATGCTTGCATGCCTTTCTCAATCTGAGACCTGCACTACATCTTTTTTTTCCCCATTCCAGTAACATCTTCTTAATTTCTTTATTGCCCTTTTGTAAGTCGAGGATGTTTTGATTTTATTAAGCGTCTGAAAGCTTTCACCTTTTGTTGTTGTTTTTTTATAATATTTTCTCATTTGGCTAAGGTGCCATTCCATGTTCAAAAAGAAATCACAAATGCTCACACCACAGGCCCTGTTGTCAAGCCTGCCCTCTGTGAGCACCACTAAATTATGAAAAATGTCCTTCAAACTTACCCTGTCCTTCAGTGGCCTGTTGGAATCCAGCTTTGTCATAGTGTAATTTACTGGCACCAGAAATAAGCTGAGTAAGGAAACAGAGGTGGTAGAAATGTTAATTATGTTACAGAAAGGCTCTCTCCATCATTCCAAGCTTTACTATACTACGTGTTCTGTTTCTAGAGTTAGGTCTTTGTAAAGGCTATGCCTGCCATAGTTGGTTCTTCAGGAGTTGCTGAAAAGTCTATGTTTTAAAAAGTGTGTATCCTTGGACTACTGAAGAGGGGGAAAGTCTACCTCCTTCTCAAAAGTCTTTTGTACTGTTGGAGAGGCAACCAGTTCTTCCCTTCATTCTAAATTACCATACTTATCTTTCAATGTCCCCTCCTCGCAATCCTGTTCCTTCCTCTCTCATACCAACTGACAGTAGCTTTATGGCAATCACTCAATCAGAAAGTAGATTGTGTACCGAACAGCCACAAATGGTTAGCATGCCGATAGAAAATGACAGCTCTGAATACGTTCCACCTTCTCACCATTCATGACCGCTGCACTGGTATTTTAGCATAAGTAGAGGCAAAAGATGCTCCTAGTCTTACAATAACTTGGGCCTTGGATTGACTCCTTACACAGACCATAATCCAGCATCAAATTTGGCACACTTAAACCCATTAATCAAGTGCATCTATCTAAGGCAGCCCTGCAATGTCAATTAATCCTGGTGCTCTGCTTTCAAGTTTAGTATTTTAAAAGGAATCATTTCTGTAACAGAGGAAAAATCTGAAGAGGCAGTGATGTAAAGAATTAAAAAGTGGGGGGGGGGAGGTCAATGCACACTTGCATTTTCAGCAATCTGTGATTGCAACAGCAATCCCCTTCCCCCACCAACGCGTAGCTGTTGGTGGGAGGACTATTTGCACGCGTAGAGGAATGAGAGGTGAGGCTGTTTAATTTAGAAACCACCTATGGGCTCAAGGTGGGGGGAGGAGCGGTGGAGGCCTTTATTAGGCAGCGTTGCTCCACCCTCTGCCTCTTTTCTCAAAGCAGCTGCTGGAGGAAAGTTCTGTGCCAGTTGGTGCCTTTACTGTGGTTTGTGTGGGACCAGTAGGGGTGGAGTCCTGGGACTCCCTGCTCTCTCTGATCCCATCTCTTCTTGTTTTCTCTCTCTTACTTTAATTTTATTTGCTTCTGTTTCCCTCCCCCCCTTTGTGGGCTTTTTCGGGGGTGAGTGGGGGGGGGATTGCTGGCCTAGTCCAGGGCCCTCCCTGTGCCTTGCCTGCTACTGGGAGTAGGTGCTGGATCAGTAGCACGTTAGGCACAGCTTGGAGGGTGGGATCTGGTGGGGCCTCCCTCCTGGCTGCAGGCCGATTTGGGGCTCCAGTGGGGGCCTCCTTAGCAGGCCTCTGTTTGCAGGCCGATTTAGGGCTTCAGTGAGGGCCTCCTTCGCAGGCCTCTGTTTGCAGGCCATTTTGGGGCTCCAGTGAGGGCCTCCTTAGCAGGCCTCTGCCTGCAGGCCGATTTAGGACTCCAGTGAGGGCCTCCTTAGCAGGCCTCTGTTTGCAGGCCATTTTGGGGCTCCAGTGGGGGCCTCCTTAGCAGGCCTCTGCCTGCAGGCCGATTTAGGACTCCAGTGAGGGCCTCCTTAGCAGGCCTCTGCCTGCAGGCCGATTTAGGACTCCAGTGAGGGCCTCCTTAGCAGGCCTCTGCCTGCAGGCTGATTTAGGACTCCAGTGAGGGCCTCCTTAGCAGGCCTTTGTTTGCAGGCCATTTTGGGGCTCCAGTGGGGGCCTCCTTAGCAGGCCTCTGTTTGCAGGCCATATTGGGGCTCCAGTGGGGGCCTCCTTACCAGGCCTCTGCCTGCAGGCCGATTTAGGACTCCAGTGAGGGCCTCCTTAGCAGGCCTCTGTTTGCAGGCCATTTTGGGGCTCCAGTGGGGGCCTCCTTCGCAGGCCTCTATAGGGCTTTGCCCTCTTAGGCTTTGAGGCGTCTCCTCGGTTCCCTTGATAAGCATATTGTGTGTTAGGAGAGAAATGGCTACTTGTGCTCTTTTGCCTGATGTGCTACCTCATGGGGTTGTTGTTCACAGTTGCCAACCAAATACCTCGATATTGTTGTGATTGTGGGCCCCAATTTCCATCACTGTCCTACCTTCCAGGGTGGTCGTTGTATATGTGTGTGTATGTATATATATACATACACATGAATAATTGCTATACATAGCTAAATAATACTAATTCCAATGACAATAATAATAATGATAATAAAGGAGCACAAATTCTAGGCCCTTGGTTTGTGGGGGGGGGGCTTGCTCGCTCACGTGGCCGCCCTGCCCCCCCATGCTACTACCCTGATTCTTGCCTGCCTATGTGAGGGGTCCTGTCTGGCTCGTGTGGCAACGATTGGGCATTGGATTCCTACCCTACTGGTTTTTGCCTTGTTCCTACCTTGCAGAGTTGTTGTGATATATATATATATATATATATATATATAAAATTTTGTGATTAGTTACTAATGGTATTAGCTGAGCAATGACAGCTCGCTTGTTCATACTTTCTATATCCTTAATTGTCTATGGTCTGGCGGTAAAATTTGCTTTTCTTGAACGGGTTCTGGCCCTGTCTTACACATACGGGTTGGTTTACCTTCCCCCCTCTTGTTTTATGCCTTATCGGCCTGCCATGCCTTACAGGGTTGTTGTGAGGATAACATGTAAGGAAAATTGTGTGCGCCGCCTTGACTTCCTTGCAGGAAAGCAGGCAGGATACCAGTACAATACTACACAATACCTTCCTTAAAATAAGGGGTTCGTTGTATCCCGGTCTACCTCACAAGATCACTGTGCGAGAAAGTATGTGAAACACTGATTGCTCTAGTACTGAAACAAGTGAATTAAAACAATCTGTTTCAAGTTAATTGCCATTGCTCTGTAGGTGGGGCACCCGTTTTGCAAGCGTTTGCCCCCTTGTTCAGTCATCAGCATCTCTCGGAGGGTTGGGAAACAATCCTGCCTAAAATCATGGAGAGACACTGCTAGTCGGTGGTACTGAGCCGAGTGGTCTGTTGTTCTGGTGGTCCTCATTTCATTAACTTTTCTCAATTTAGGAATGGGTCATGGCTCAGTGGTAGAGCACTTGCTTTACATGCGGAGGGTCCCGGGTTCAGTCTCTGGCCTCTCTAGGTGGAGCTGGGAGGGATCCCTGCCTGGTGCCCTGGAGGGCCCCTGCCAGTCAGAGCAGACTGTATTTTGCTAGTTTGACCAATAATCTGACTCGGTATAAAGCGGATTTCTATGTGCTGTATAGTCATCCAGCAGGAAGAAATCTGCCACTGGTGATCCCCTTATATTATTTGGCATTGAGTTGCCTCATGATGGGGGGCTTGATGGCAGGGAAAAAGAAAGGGGTGTTTCCATGAGCACTTGGCTGTGGCTCTATGGTTTAACTCTGGCTTGTGTACCGGGGGTCCCGGGAACAGGTTCCCGGCATCTCATTGGGGCCTCCTGCCTGGAACCCAGATGGCCATTGCTCCTCAATGTCGGGGGTAAAGGACTGGATGGCCCAATGGTCTGATTCAATTTATCCAGTCAGTGGTCTTGGCGTGTTAATGATAGGGACTTCATGTTCACCCTATTAATTTTCGTATGATCTTAATTATTTTAATGCGGGACATACGCCCACACAAATCTTGCTTCACTTAAGGTTTTTATAGCGAATGTGGCATTGCTCACTTTTCTTAATCCGTGTTGTCCTGGCATTGCCAACCAAGTCATGTTCTGGGCTTGCAAGAGCAATTTTATCATGCCAAGTCGTGCTGTTAGTTCGTGTGGCGTTTTTATTTGCAGTTCAGCGGGCATTGATACATACGCCCTGCTAGTACCTGACACCCAGGTGCAGCCCCGTTCTGTTTCCCGTTGCCTCAACCGCTTGGGTATTATGACGTCTTTGTTCATTTCATGGTTTTGTCCCCTGCCATGCCATCCCTTGATATTAATACTGTATGTTTTCTTTTGCTGTTTTCCCCGGTGCTCTTAAGCCGTGTGTTCTCCATGAGGCAATTCCTGGATCTGCAGTAGCGTACCTGTTAGTCCTTTGAGGAGATGTTTTCATCATTTATTTCTTCACCCAGCGCATAATCGTGAGTCCCAATGCTCTTAAGCCATGTGCTTTCTCTGGTGGCTTGAACTTCTTTCATCACTTCATGACAATTTCAAGCAGGTAACTCTGAAAGGGTTACTTCCATTCCCAGAGTTATGGGATTCGTTTGGCCCATCTAGTTCCTGGACCTAATAATGACTTGCCTTCATCCTCAATGTTATTTATTTTGGTTCCCCTGTTTTGCTTGAGTTAGGGGTAGTAGGCAGTGTGATTGGCTGTCATTGGGCAGTACTCAGGTGGACTTTGCTTCAGGCATCCTCTCTTGGCTACATGCCTCCTACAGGTGGGGATGGGTTCCCAATTTTGGGTTACTTCATGCTTTCAATAGAGTGATCCATGTCCTAGTATAATTGGTTTTGCCCTCTGATCTTCTGGCATGGACTGCCATGGGGTGCCAGCTATAGCTGGGCGGGCTCATATTCTCATTAATGTGGGAAGGGCCCAATTTCATTTTTGCCTTCCCGGGAGACTGCTTGGGGTATCAGCAAGTGGGTATCCCTAAGATCTGGGCAGCAATCCTTTGCCTCTACGGCATCAATTGGGGGCTCAGTTGCCATAAGCGCATTTCCTCTTCGAGGCCTCCTTTTAGGTGGCTCTAGGCAGTTCCATACCCCTTTTATTTCCTCTAAGGAAGTAGGGGTTTTTCTGTCAGAGGCTGCAACCGTTTTGGCAGTGCAAGGATGGTATGCAACAAAATAAGGCTTGTCCAACCTATGTGCTTCCATGCACTATGTTTGGCCCAGATTGCTGATTGCGTCTGTGACAGTTTTTCATGAAGTGTATAGTTATAGTCGGGCGTGCTTTATGCACCCTCGGTTGTCAAGGTGCGGCACATGCTAATTCCTGTCTGCCGGCCGTGAAATACAAGCCACCTGTTTGGTTCCCTTTATAGCCCCTGCCTAGCCTACGGGGCTTCTCTTACTACTGGAGCAGTAGGCAGCTGCCATGAGTGTCCATAGATACGACGATGGCCGACTCCAATCCTGGCCCAGGCAGGGAGTGCAATGTATTGCCTCCTCTGTAGTTGCAATCGCACATGAAAGCAACATCCTGTTCTTCGAACGCACTGGAATGGCTGTATTGCAGAAGCATAATATTACCCAAGTGCTGCCTGCATTTGCGATTATTCGGATCAACAATATTGAGTATGTGGCCTTTGCAGACTTGATAGTCAAGGCCGAGCTTTTGCTTCTCTGCACTTTTGAGAGGTGTGGTGTTGGTTTGAGACACTCCTGTCAGTCACTGGTACAGTACATGCCAGGTGCTTAGAGCATTCTACAGTCATCAGTTGTTGTTTTGTTTGTTTGTTTGTTTGTTTTGGGCGGTCGCTGCTCTGAATTTTCCACCAGCTGAAATACGGGCTGTGGGCCGGTGGCGCTCAGCTGACTATCATTCTTATATTCGAAAAGTTACCGTGAGTGGTGCTGCTGCTGTGCCTTTCTTCTTGTTGCAGGTCACTGGAGTGGATCGAGGCCAATTCGTGTGCTCGTGTTCGGACACAGCATGGTGTACTGGGCTGCCCAGAGAGCTGCACGGTCGCGTGTTGGACCCCAGCTTGGGATCAGCCGGATCGCTGACGGGCCATGGCTGGGTCGGCGTGGAATGCAGTGGAGCGGCCTCCTTCCGACTTTGCTCCGGTCAGGCCATGTGGCCATCCTCCCAGACGTGCTGGTGGTGCACCTCAGTGGGAATGATCTTGGATTGCTCGAGGGCAAGTCCTTGATTGAGCACAGCCTGAAATACAGGCTGTGGGCTGGTGGTGCTCAGCTGACTATCATTCTTATATTCGAAAAGTTACCGTGAGTGGTGCTGCTGCTGTGCCTTTCTTCTTGTTGCAGGTCACTGGAGTGGATCGAGGCCAATTCGTGTGCTCGTGTTCGGACACAGCACGGTGTACTGGGCTGCCCAGAGAGCTGCACGGTCGCGTGTTGGACCCCAGCTTGGGATCAGCCGGATCGCTGACGGGCAATGGCTGGGTCGGCGTGGAATGCAGTGGAGCGGCCTCCTTCTGACTTTGCTCCGGTCAGGCCATGCGGCCATCTTCCCAGACGTGCTGGTGGTGCACCTCAGTGGGAATGATCTTGGATTGCTCGAGGGCAAGTCCTTGATTGAGCAAGCGTTTACGGACCTTGCTGTTGTGTGGCAGTGCTGGCCTGGGGTCCAGATTCTCTGGTCCCACATGTCTCGTTTCTGTGGCGGGGTGGTGCAGCCCCAACGCCTTACACAGAGCGGGAAGAAGGCTGAATCGTCAGCTTTGTAGGGGCCTCGGAGGGGTAGGTTTTGCGATTCCTCACCCTGTGATCTCCTTGGCCCGGGGGGAGCTGTATCGGGCAGATGGCGTTCATCTCTCCGACGGGGGTAACGATATTTTCTTGGAGGATCTGCGAAGGGCCCTGCTCGAATTTATTCAGCGCAGGTGGGGGAGAGGGGACTTGGCTTAGCCAGTCCCTCTCTGTGGCGGTAAGTGCGGGTTTTAGGCAGTGGGGTGAGGTTCGGTGATCATCCCACGGCACCTTTCAGGTGACTGGCGATACCTTAGCCTCACCTGAGCCCAGTTTCACGGCACGGCCAGGGAGATAGGGTCCGCCTTTGAGGCCAATTCCTCTCACCCGCATGGCGTTTCATGGCCCCGTGCGGTGACATGGAGGAGGCCTTCCGACACCGCATGGTGTAAAATTGGGGAGTGGCGAGTTACAGCGCCACACCTCCGATTGGGATGCTTCGCCCATTGAAGGGTATACTGGCCGAGAGCCGGTTTAGCTAGCACCCGCACTCGTCCCTTCCCAGATCCTCGAATCAATAAATGTGGCCCATAATTTCACCATCATTCTGTGTCTCGACTCTTATTTCCTCTTTTGCGCGCGCAATCCCCTTCCCCCACCAACGCGTAGCTGTTGGTGGGAGGACTATTTGCACACGTAGAGGAATGAGAGGTGAGGCTGTTTAATTTAGAAACCACCTATGGGCTCAAGGTGGGGGGAGGAGCGGTGGAGGCCTTTATTAGGCAGCGTTGCTCCACCCTCTGCCTCTTTTCTCAAAGCAGCTCCCTCCCTCCCTCCCAATTCACAGTGTGGGATTTCTGGTCGCCGGTTGACGGGGCCGAGTAGGAATTTTGGCTCACCATTGCTGATTGGCCTGGTGGTGCTGTGCGTGTTTCGCCTACTCTACACTGTGTTCTTGGGTTGGGTGCTTTTTTGTTTTGCGTAGTCTCCCTGATTTGGTCACATTGGCGGTAAGTGCGGGTTTTAGGCAGTGGGGTGAGGTTCGGTGATCATCCCACGGCACCTTTCAGGTGACTGGCGATACCTTAGCCTCACCTGAGCCCAGTTTCACGGCACGGCCAGGGAGATAGGGTCCGCCTTTGAGGCCAATTCCTCTCACCCGCATGGCGTTTCATGGCCCCGTGCGGTGACATGGAGGAGGCCTTCCGACACCGCATGGTGTAAAATTGGGGAGTGGCGAGTTACAGTGCCACACCTCCGATTGGGATGCTTCGCCCATTGAAGGGTATACTGGCCGAGAGCCGGTTTAGCTAGCACCCGCACTCGTCCCTTCCCAGATCCTCGAATCAATAAATGTGGCCCATAATTTCACCATCATTCTGTGTCTCGACTCTTATTTCCTCTTTTGCGCGCGCAAGTGATGACCTGCATATCTGAAACAGTGAATTGCAGATCTAACACCATGCAGAGAGATTTCATTGGCTGCGAATCACTGAGTAAATTGGTCATTCAGGCTATAATCCTATTCACACTTTCATAGATTTCATAGATCATAGAGTTGGAAGGAGCCTACAAGGCTATCGAGTCCAACCCCCTGCTCAATGCAGGAAACTAGAGGAGGGGTCTCCCATCCAAGTAATAGCCACTTACATGTACATTGAACATACACACTCAGTGTTTGTTTAAGGATTTTTGTCTCACCCTTCATTCCCCCCCCCACACACACTCCCCGGGTGGCTTTTACAAACATATAAAAACCAAAAGAGACCAATAATATAATAATTTTTTTTAAAATGAAAGTCCAAGTCCAGTATACATTACCTCACCTGATCTAAAGCTTTCCCCTGGTCCAGTGATAACAGAAAGAAGGGAGGAATCGGAACCCCAACATTGCTACCCACCTGGTAACAGAATTAATCCAATCACTATCCAGAGTACAAGTCATTGCTAGCTTGGAAAGATTTGGGCTGTTTCTAAAGGATAGCTTGATCCAATATGCTATAATCCTGTGATTACCAAGAATATCAACTTTGGTCAGTATAAGAGGTTTAAAGATGTTCTTAAGGCGAATCTAAAAAAATGCAATATAAACATCAAGAACTGGGAAGCTCTGGCCCATGAACGATCTAACTGGAGGTTGGTCTCTCACAAAGGTTCCATGGACTTTGAAGAAGCCTGAGTGAAAGGTGAAAGGGAGAAACATGCTAAGTGAAAAGCACGTCAAACGAATCCTTTACAGGACTATCTTCCATCTGGTAACCTGTGTCCTCACTGTGGGAAGCTGTGTGGATCTAGAATTGGCCTCCACAGTCACTTACGAATTGTGTAGATTCATCACTAGAATCCACACAATTTTTTCTTTACAATTTCTTCTTTTTTAATTTTCTTTTTGTAATTTTATCCTGGAAGACAATCTTACTCGGTCACGAGTGATCGCCTACTACAACTTTGGTAAATTTATTAGTTTCAGCTCATAGGAAGGAAGAAGGTGTAGCATATGATTTTGAATGGTCTAATCATCTGCATGTCCACATTACTCCATAATTGGGCTCCATGTAGTAGCTGCCCCAGAGCCTTTACCTGGTAAATTTTATAATAATAATACAATTAATAAAAAGATAACAGCAATATAAACTCAGAAAATGCAGCAAACAAAAGCAGCATAAAAGGAATTCCACAAAGGATTAAGTAGGAATTAAAATGCCAGGGAGAATAAAAAGTATTTCACCTGGCACCAAAAAGATAACAATGTTGTTGCCAGCTGAACCTCTTCGGAGACAGAATTCTACAACCCGGGCGCAGCAACCACTGCGAAGTCCCTTTAGCAGTGCAATCCTGTACATGTCTACTCAGCAATAAGTCCCATGAAGTTCAATGGGAAGTGTGTCTGAGTTTGCAGTATAAGGCTGCAATCCCAAACACACTTACCAAGATGTAAGATAAAGAACACAGTGGGACTTACATCCAAAAGAAAGCATGCTTAGGATTGCACAGTAAAACTTAAATTAGACTTAATTAGGAGTACACTTAAAATAAATATCACAAATGACTCACACAGGGATGGGAAAACTAGCAATTTTTGAGCTCGCCTAAATTGTCCGAAAATCAAAGCTTATTTATGCTCCCTCCCATTTTTGTGTTCAATCTGTTTTCCCCCCAACTCATTTGAATGGGAAAAGTGCACATTTCTATGATGCATATTTTTCAAAAGTCTGCACTGATTGATTAAAGCATGAAAATGTGTCCTTTAAAAATGCATTTGTGTGTATATTTTAAAAATACACATTTTTTTTTGAATTTGAGAACATTTCTAGAAAAAAAGTGATTCTGCTCATATTTGCATTAGGGATTGTGAATGTGACATGTTTGCATGATTTGTGAACAGAACCGAAATTATTGGATATCCCTACTCACCAGTAATGAAGCTGGGACATTTTGTGTACCATGGGGATGCCACTGAAAACAACCTCCCTGTGGTGGTTTCTCTGCTACAAAGTTTAGAATTGCTTACAATGGGCATCAACATAATTATGTTGAAGGTCTACATACACCCACCAGAAACTATAGGTGGACAAATCAATCTATTTCTTGTCCATGTTTGCATATTTGTTCTGCCTCATTTATGCATTAATCTAATATTTTCAAAATCCCCATCAAGATCTGCAGTTGAATCCTGATTTAAATACAGAGTCAAAAGGCATTTTCTCAAAAAATATGCGTTTTTAAATGTATTTTTATGTGAGGTTTTTGTTTTTTTTAGTCAAGAACTACATTGGAACATTCGACAAGCACAAAATTCAGTCGATAACTATGTTCCAATCTACAGATTAGTCTTGGAGTTGTAGATTGGATCAGTTGAAAAATCAGAATTCACAACATCAAATTCCTCAAGCACCCCTAACAGAAACCACCAGGAAGATTCAGATAAGTACTGCTGTTGTCTGCTAAGCAATGTGTAAAATTGTACCAGCATTGAGAAAATGTGATTCTATGGGTTGGGGAAAGGGGGAGGACTTGGGTGAGCTTGCTCTTGAAAGATCAATGTTATAAACAGAAACATCTCTACACACAGGAGAGAAAATATGTGAATAGGGGAAGCTCTCTCAACTTCAGTTGCAAAAAAAGAAAGCTGTTCTGTAAACCATGACAAGAGCAGCATCCCTGCAAAATTAAATTGGGAGGCAGAACTGTATAGAACATAACCATAATAAAATTATAAAAATCCAGAAGCAAAGCTGCTGTTGTGCATTGGAACTGTGTGGTAAAAAGGAGTTTCAACAGACACAGGGCCGGTTCATACAACACGGGAACCACGAGGGAGTAGAAGCCCCCCGCGGTTCCCGTGTCGTGTGAACGCAGGCCGGGGGCGCCCCTGCAGGACGGCCATGCACGGGAAGCACACAAAGTGACCATGGGCAGTAGAGGGGTAAGCCCCTACCACGTGTGGCCACCCTGCCGTGCGAACAGCGAGCGGCCGTCCTGCGGAGGCTGCGCAGAGGTGGCAGCCCAGAGCGGCTGGAGCTGCGGCCGCTCCGGCCTCTAGGGCCAAATGGCCCCTCTGGGCATCCTGAGCCACCGCCCCCTAGCACCGGGAGGCCCACACTGCGGTGCAGGGACTGCCGGCTCCACCGGGGTCCGCCCACGTGCGTGGGGGCAGGTCGTCTGTGGCGCCCCACCGGACCCCGCGGACGGCCCCATGGTGCCTCCCCGCTCGCCGCCTGGGTCGTATGAACCTGCCCACAGCCTGAACCATTCAGATATTTTGGGGGAGGAGAAAGAAGTGAAAAGTTGGTTCTAATATTATTATACAAATTTTTACCTTGACAAAGTGGGGGCAAAAGATTGCTTCAGTAGGATGGTTTATTCTGTGTAACTGAAAACTAAAAAATACACTGAAATCTTTTCTGAGACTTCTGATTTTTATTTCTATAAACAAATTGCTGCTATTCTGATTCAGCTTTTAGATAGCTCTAATAGCTATTCTGCTAGCTATTAGAGCCATCATAAGTGCCTAATTTTCTACTAAATGGAATGGAATATCTATTGATTTTTGTCTTTTACTGAAATTCCATCTCTTGATTCTGACCCCTGACCTGGATTGGGAGCCCTCTTATTACCTTGTCATACTGTTTCAAGAATCACTCTTATAACATTCTGGAAGTTTATCCATCAATCTGCTGCATCCAATTGGTGTATCTTGGGCCACCATTTGGGAATAATTTGCCTTTTGTTTGTTTGTTTGTTTGTTTATTTATTACATTTGTGAATCGCCCATCTGGCCGGCCACCCAGCCACCTGGGCAATGTACAATTCAAACAATAAAGTAATAAAACAAACATAACACAATTAAAACAGTATAGACTTTTTTTTAAAAAAAATCCTAACCCACCCCATAGTCCCACCTGAAATACATTATCAATGCGCAGCGGAAGCTCTTCATGGAGGGGTCATGGAAAAGGTCACTGGGGAGGGAGTTCCATAACTTGAGGGCCACCACAGAGAAGCCCCTCTTCCTAGTCCCCACCAGCCTGGCTGCTCTGGCTGATGGGACAAGGAGAAGGCTGTCCATGGCAGATCTTGTTGAGCGGTCTACTTGATGTTGCTGGAGGCACTCTTTGAGATAAACTGGACCGAAGCCATGTAGGGTTTTAAAGGTCAGAAATAGAGATGTAACCGCTCGCCTCGCGTCGGCATAGTGGGCTGAAATTGGCCCCGCTCACGTCTGCACGGGGCTCGCATGGGTCTACCTTTGTCCAGCGGCGGCTTGCCTCTCTGCGGCGAGCAGCTCATGCCGCCCGCGGTGGTCACATTGTGTCACATCTGGCCCTGGAAGAGACACGACGGGACCATGTGCAGGTGTGCTGGACCCCTGCGTTACATGTTGCGCTTGCGCAGGGTCCCGTCGCGTCACATCTGGGGCCGGCTGTGACGCGACGGGACCAGCACCGGTGGCTCAAGAAGAAGATCCCCCCCCCACAGGTTTGTGAACACTGCTGGTCAGAACGAATACCTTGAATTTGGCTTGGCAAGCAACTGGTAGCCAGTGCAACTCCTTAAGCACTGGAGTGATGTGATCATGCTGGCGGCTGCCTTTAACCAGGCGAGCCGACACATTCTGTACCAGCTGTAGCTTCCGAACAGTCTTCCAGGGTAACCCCACGTAGAGCACATTACAGTAGTCTAGGCGAGAGGAGACCAAGGTATGAACCACTGATGGGAGCAGATGATTATGTAGGGGTGTACACGTACTGGGGGGGCTGTCCCGCCTCGCCTCGCCTCTCTGCGGCGCCCCCCCCCCTCAATTCTCAGTGGCACGGAGCGATTCTCCGTGCCGCTCGAGCCGCCTGCGCCCGCCGCGCCGGGACCCTGCGCCGGCACTCCGGGACCTCGCACTGCATCTTTTCCATAGAAACCAGGGCAACAGGGTTGTTTTAAGTCCTGTTGCCCTGCCTGGTTTCTACAGAAAAGACGTAGCGCGGGGTCCCATCACAGGGTCCCGTCGCATCACTTCTGTCCAGCCGGAAGTGACGCGACGGGACCGTCACGGCAGGTGCGGGCAGCTCGCCGTGGAGAGGCGAGTGGGGCTTGGGACCCGGTAAGGCCTGCTCACCTCGGGCAGTGCATGAGCGGAGCCGATTACGGCCCGCTACGCCTGCTCAAGGTGAGCGGTTACATCCCTATGATTAGGAAGGTGGGGCGCAGCTGCCGTATCAGATGGAGTTGATACAGCGCCACCCGGCTCACAGCTGACACCTGAGCCTCCATGGACAGCTGGGAGTCTAGAATGACCCCCAAGCTGTGGACCTGGTCTTTCAGGGGTAGATGTACCCCATTCAGCACCAGGTCAGCATCCCCTAAACTCCCCTTGTTTCCCACCAGAAGTACCTCAGTCTTGTTGGGGTTCAGTTTCTACATGTTCCTTCCCATTCAGCCACCCACTGCCTCCAGGCACTTGGACAGGGTCTCAACGGCCAACCTTGGTGAGGAGTTGAAAGAGAGGTAGAGCTGTGTGTCACCCGCATATTGATGACATCGCACCCCAAACCTCCTGATGATAGCCCCCAGCAGGCTTGAGGTACATGTTAAATAGCATCGCAGAGAGGATGGAAGCTTGCGGCACCCCACAAGTGAGCAGCCGAGGGTCCAAAACCTCCTACCCAAGAACCCCACCCCAGAGAGGAAGGACCAGAACCACTGCAATACAGTGCTTCCGATACCCAACCCCTCCAGGCAGTCCAGGAGGATACCATGGTCGACGGTAACAAAAGCCGCTGAGAGATCGAGGAGGACTAGGAAGGAGCATTCGCCCCTATCCAAGGCCCTCCTCATATCAACGACCAAGGCCATTTCTGTCCTAGCGGTGGTATTGAACATGGGGGGGGGTCCCGGTTCTCTGCCGCCTCGACTCTCCACAGCGGCAGCGGCCCCCCCACCTCGATCTTCTGAGCAGAGCAGTTCTGGCCCCGGAAATGACGCGACGGGACCCTGCGCAGGCGCGCTGGACCCCCATGCCATGGACAGAAAAAGGTAGGCTTGACCGAGCCTCGTGCGGGCGTGAGCGGGCCGATTTCGGTCTGCTACACCACTCGAGGCTCGACACGCTCTGGGCGGGGGGTGTTTTGCTTGGCTAGGAGTGCTCTGCCTCCCCTGTTTTGCCACAGGATCCCCAAAAGGGATTGGCAAAGGTTCTTTGAATGATTTTCTGACCATAATAAATACTCCTCCAGGAAGTTAAAGGCAAACATGTTTATTGTAAAGTTAAGTCACAAGTACAACAATGCTACTCCCAGTTCCCTGATGGAAATCCCATCCCTTAGCTGCACAGTCACTGTTCAACCAACCCGAATGCTAAGTCCAGCAGCTCTCTGCCTGGGTATTGGGTTTCCACGTTGGGCTTCTGCAAGGCTCTCTGCACAGCGTCCTCTGCTCCTCCTTGCTCCTTCCAGTTCTTCAGTACTCCACACACAACCGACTAACAACCACCACACCCTCAGTCTGCACTTGCTCTTCTTAAATAGCACCAAGCTTCTTGGATTGCAGACCTCGTGCTTCATTGTTAGCACCTGTGCTGTTTGCAGTGTCATCCCTCTGGCCAGTAGCCAGATCACGCGCAGGTGAGTTGCTCTTGATTGCATGTCGCATCAGTTTGGCAAGCAGCCAAGTAATCAAGGCCGGTTGCTGATTCTTAAAGCAAACCTACTTTCTTAAAGCAAACCCAGAGCATAGAGGCAGAACTCTGTACAACACTCCTGTACTCCTCGCCATCTTCCGCGACTCCCAGTACATCCCCCTAGCCCTAATAGAAGATCTGTCATTGAGTGTAGGGCAAGGATAGAGCAGTAAGAAGGATTCAAGTTCCAGTTGACTGCAGTGGCTATTGGATCAGGTGACCCCTGCAGGTACAAGGAGAAAATTTTTATACATGTGGTGCCTCGTTAAGTCTAGAATGCTTGCAGCATCTCATAGTTTCCTGAGAAAAAGCATGTTGTGATGGGCAGTGTGCAACTCTGCATGAGACAGTGGAATAGACTCCTTTTTCATCTGAGATAGTACATCTCCACCTCACCTCTGGGATATCTGAAGCCAGGAAAAAGCCTGAGTTCTCTTCATGCAGGACTAGCATATATTCCAATTCAGGTACTTTTTTTTCTGAAGACAATGAAATTAATGGATGCTGTTGCGGGTACAGATCATATGTTCCATTTGAAAAATCAAGGACTTCAGACTACATTCAGTACAAAATCAAAACTGAGTTTCCACTTATCTGAAACCCTCTAATGAAATGTGATAACTTATTCCAGGGATAGAGGGCAGACAAATAACACTCTTTGAATAAGATCACTGTGAGGCCCTGATAATCATCACAGACAATCAGCAGGAAGAATTTGGAGTGAATTGGAAACCGATGACCTGCACTGAGAGTTGCATGTACATGAAAGTGAACCTACCCAAATATAATTTACTTCCTTATGCTTCCACAGCATGTAAGTTATTGAATATGTCAAGATTCACTTTAACATACTTCAGTGTAACTATATTCATCGTTTCTTATCATTTGTCTGTGGGTCCAACATTTAAAAGCTGTTTCATGCATGACTCTTTTGCTCCACGGAGAATTAGACGTAATATCCATGTGTAGAAAACAGGCAGTCACCACAGAAGTGTGGAATAAGTGCTTATATTGCCTTCAGCATGTGGGAACAGAAGCTGCATTCCTCATATACATGTATGAAAGAATTACTGATCATGAGAAATAGCAAATTATGTAGTGAGGAACCTGAATTCCTCCGCCAAATTTAATGGAGCTTTCAGCCTAATTTAATTGGGCTAGGGATGTCAGAGAAATCCATACTGGATTCAAATGAGTTTGGATTTCTATAAATTGACCCTGCAGATTCTACAGCAAACCGGCTTTTTCTGAGTCACCCGGACTTGTGGACTGTTTTTTTCACTTTGGGGTGGTGGTGGTGGGGAATGTGTTCTTGCGCTAATGCGAATCGGTGCAACAAAATTCTGGTAAAAGAAATCTGATTCTGCTGTCAATGAGCGGATGGTGGAACGAAAGACGCCTGACAATCTGCAAACCACAGACAGAACAGATTTAACAAAACATGTACATCCCTAATGTGGCCCACAGAGATGGGGTGGTACACACATACACCCGCACACATACACACAGATACACATTCCTGCAATGCTGCAAATTCTGCCGACCAACTGCTCTGGCTTTGCTCACCATTGGCTCTGGTTCCACCTGCCATCAGCTGTCACCCCCCCCCCAATCGATATTTCCCATGGATCAACTGTCATTCACAAGAAAAAGGTTGCCCATCCCTGTTTTAGTGGTACATGTGCACAAGTTTACAGTTTAATGCTACGAGTCACTATTTGGGCAAATAAGAAGTTAGGAAGAGGCCCAATCACCTGTGACATCATGCTGATATAGTAAACCAATTCAACAGTGTGCTCCCATTGCCAATTGTAATGTGTGAGCTCCACTTTCTCATTAGGGCTTTAAAAAAAAAAAAAAAGCATTCCTGCTGAATACTCAAATAAACCTTGAAAGCTTTTTTGTTTTAATTTGTTTTTTTGTCAGGAATACTCAAAAAGTTCAAATGGATGAAGCCTGCCCTACTTCCCTGCAAGTTCCCCCGTTCCCCATGTTTAAAAAAGAGAAAACAAACATTGCCTTGGTGATGGGGGAAGAGGTAACAACTGGTGCTGGGCATGATTCACTACCAAATGGAAGAGGCCTTCCAGGGATCATGGAATTGTAGTTTTCTCTGTTCCTCGAGGCAGAGAAAACTACAAACCGTGTGATCTGCAGCAGGAAACAATGCACTCAGTAATTGTTTTGTTTGGCAGTCAGCCTTCCTCACCACCTGTTATCCCTCTCCCTTCCCCAAAGTAAAATATGTTTAGCTTAGGGAAGGGGGACACACATTAAGTAGCAACAGTGGCTAGGGATATATGAAAAATTTGTTTCAGTTCATTTACCTCATTTTTACTGTCCAGACCAAACATAGACTCAGAAACAAGTCCATACATTTCCAAGCTTGCAATGTGATTCACAGACCAAAAAAATATATGCATTCGACAGCATTTTGATGTGCACATTTGAAAAATGTGCACAAAAAATTGTGCACAAATACACTTGAATCAATGGGAGAAGACTGCATACGTTACAAAGATGTGCACAACCGATGTGAGCATTTCGGAAAATATGCATGAGTTTTCATGCAGGAAGAAAAAACAAACAAAGCTCAATCTCATGATCTGATAGGGACTCAAATCGGAACGAGCTTCTAGATAGAATTTGGAGCACTCCGGCAAGCTCGAGTTTTGCTGCTGATTTGCACATCCCTAGTCAGTGACAGTGTGTGAATCTCATTTCATGTTGGATCCATCTTAAAGGGGTCTGGGCCTGACTTCAAATAGTGCCAAACAGGGGAAAATGCATTTTGAACTTCCCTCATTTGAAGATTTGCTCCATCACTAATTGCTAGATAATGGAAAGAAGGTGGAGAGAATCCATGGCACAAAAGACTGGAAATGTCTCAGCAATGTTCAGATATTGCACAGTTTATACACACACACACACACACACACACACAATGGGTGCTGATTGGCTACACTGCAGAATGGACTTGCCTCCCATATCTCTAATGCAATGAATTGAACCATGATTGCTGCAGCAATCTTAGCCCTAGGACTGCGACACAGCTAGATATCTCCAAACAGAACAAAATTATGGGAATTATTGCCAGCATAGCCACACCAACCAAAGCTTCTGCACCAGCATAACGTCTTGGCCTCACTTGAAACATCAGCACAACACCACATCCTGTTATGCTGTTACATTTCTTGAGCCCAGCACAAGCACACATATTTGCTAATACAGCAGCCCATAAGACAGGGCCATAACTTTCCAATTTTCTTTTACTCTAAAATCTATGCATCACATTCTTTCAGAATTACAAGTTAAAACAATTAGGTGAAACCAACTGTGGTATAAAACATACACTTCAGTTGTGCCATATTAGAGGATATTTCAGTAGCTGGATAGGAAGCGCATTACCCATTTTTGGAGAATGACAGGTGAAAAAAGCAGATCTAGGGAACTGCTCAGAAACTCAATATTTAGATTGACATTGAGCTCCCATTCTTAGAAAGTTCAAGTCCTCAAGAGTTCATGCCCTGGTAGATGTGTTCAATAGAGACTTATTCTCTATCACTGGCTTGGGTAATAAAATATTAAGTGAATCAATGTGAGTAGCATTAGTCAATAGATTAAAAAAGAAGTGATGTTGATGAATTCTCCCAGTTTTCTTTGGTGTTCAGCCCATTGTATAAAATTACTGACTGACAAGCTATTGCTCTTTCAATAAATCCTTTTAGAAAATGTTCTTCTTCTATGTATAGCATACAAATGCAAATGCACCATAAATATTGTACTATAAGTAATATTTCCATTGGTCTTCTCCCACTATGCTTCCATATGGGTTTGATTTCCTCTTTACATCACTTACTGAGAGCAGATTTGGAGGCTCCTTTTTATCAGATACTAGTAAGTTAAATTTATTTTATTTATTCCTTCATTGATCATCTCACCTTTCAGCACATACATGTGTGATCAGGGCCATATTCTCATCCGAAAATCCAGATATATGCCTGTACCTTCTAAAATTCCTGAAACAGCTTCCTGGAATTCCTGAAACAGTCTTAAGGGTTCCACCCTTAAAGGCAGCCTAAAACTGATCTTAAATAAATACATGTTAGACTTTCATCTAATTTATTTCTTTCTTTGGAGATGAATACGTCTACGGTGTTTTATATACCTGATTTTGAAATCAAGTTAAGATGCAAATTCAGAGATGTAATGTTGGAACCAGCGCTGAATACCTAATAAAAATAGTAACATCCAGAGTGCAAACTATTGCAAGTGATATTGAAATACTATTTGGTATCATAGTTAATGCATAGGATTAAACAAGTGGTCATGTACTGCTCTATTGCCATTGCAGGTTACTTACTTAGCATTAATAATGTTGCTTAGCAGAGATAAATTAATGAGCAGTATCCTACGGTGTCATATCGCTAATTATGTTGCACTTGTGTAAGACAGCTCTAGCGCAATGCCTGTAGCATTAGCTCGTGTGACGGGTATTCTGGGGAATCCCATTACTCAAGCTAATGCTAGGATACTGCCCATTAATTTTAACAAATTGCAGTGTTAAAATAGCTAACAATGGCACCAATTATCCACACTGATCAAATCAATTTGGTACTAGATTCCAGAGGAAAAGCAAATAATGGGTGCAACCCAATGTACGGTTAAGAATAGAGGAAGTCCCACTGAGTTTCATAAATTCAATTAACAAAAAACCTTTCAGTTTAGCGTGTTAAGGGGTTTCCATGTTCACTCAAGCTCCCAAATGCCAGGAAACTGCAGCTGTTAAGGGCCAATGGGCCATGCCCTTAGCAGACACATTATTTAGGCAATATGGATATGGTCTGACATTCCCTGCTGTGGTTAGTTTCAGTCTTCATCACTGTGTTGGACCTGGATGCTGTCAGTGGCAATCCCAGATTTGTCTATGGCATGCAACTGAAGCTGTCATCCAACTGAAGCTACCATTCCACATCACCCAGGTGGCCACTCAACTGACCACGAGTATCATCCACATAGAATGACAGAGTTGGAAGGGAGCTTGGGTCTCATAGCTGAATGACAGGCAGAAACTCAGTAGGTGTAGTTTCCCCAAATATTTGGAGATGGGATATGCATCCATTGAACTTCTGGCTGTCATGCAGCTGAAGTACAAGCAGAATGAAGGAGGAGGTCACACACATTACTATATTCTGTGGGGAGCGGAAGGCTCAATCTACCTCAGAGACACAAGTCAAAGCATTCATGTGTAATATTTGCCCTTTATTTTCAAGACATTTATCCAGCCCTGGGCGGGGGAGTGGGGCAGGTCAGATTTCACCAAATTTCACAAGCTGTTTCCAAGGTTAAATTCTAAGTATAAGCCACTAGCACCTACTGTCTCTACTGGTTTCTCTGGCTTATGCTGTTGCTAGGAAACAGAGTTTTTATATGCAGGGCATTTATTGTGCATTTATGATTTCTTACTCACAGTTGTTTATGGGTTCTTTAGACAATGCTGTAACCCTCCAGTTTCACTTCCATTTTTTAAGAGCACTTTCTGGGGGGGGGGGTGTTAGTGGGAGGGAAATGGGGTATTATTTCTGAAAGTGAAAGAAAATATAGTTTCCTACTTATGTATGTGCACTATTCTACTATAGCACAGCACCATCTACAAGTTATGTAGCTGAAAAACCAGGAAAGGAAAAGCTCTTTGTGTAGAGCTCAGATCTTAATTCTGCGACGAAACCAAAAGTAGATACAGTGATTAACAGCCTCATGTAGAAAAACTCATCATTTCATACTGACCATGTGCCATGGCATTCCTCATCAACAGCCATAGGCTAAAATGGGCTAAACATTGCATTTTTAATAAAACTACACTAAACTAAACTACTACTAGGGCAAAGTGTGTGGTAGATGTTCCCCTTGACCTAGCTAAGGATGGGGTGATCTATCAATCTCAGTCTCACCAAGATAGTTGGCTTTTTGAGGTTAAGATAATTCGATCCCATTTCCATACAAGTTTGTGATTTTAAAAAAAATCTGTATGGAAATTCATACTTGTTTGTGCACAGTTTTCATAATGTTCACATTAATGTATGCATTTTTTCTGCTCATTTTAAATGAATACATTTTTTCCAACTACTGTACCATTGCTTAAATTCTGTTTTGAGTGTAATTTTTGTAATATGCACATTTTTGTGTGCATTTTCCCCTGGGATTTATTTATTTTTATTTTATTTATTATATTTATACCCCGCCTTTTTTCCTGAAAGGAACCCAAGGCAGCTTACATAATCCTCCTCCTCCTCTCCATTTTATCCTCACAACAACCCTGTGAGGTAGGTGAGGCCGAGAGTCAGTGACTGGCCCAAAGTCACCTAGTGAGTTTCATGGCCGAGCAGGGACTCGAACCGAGATCTCCCGAGTCCCAGTCCAACACTCTCACCACTACGCCACACTGGCACACTGGGATGAGTTGCATGAGAAAGCTCACAAAGATGTGGATTTTGGAATGCTAATCTGTCTCAGCTTGCTGAAAGGCTTGGGATGTGCAAATCAGGAAATCCATTTAGAAAACCTTGATGGAGCAAATTTCTCACCAATCCCTAGACCTAACAACGAATAAAAAAAGGTTACCCAAAAGATACAGTATGAATAGAGAAATTGGCCAGCTAAGTCCAACCCCAGCAAAGTTTATGGGGAAAAAACTGACAAATATTGTTAAACTGCTAGAAGTTACTCATGAAGCTTAACATACTTTCCTATAATAAGGCATTTCTTACCCTTTCGAGGGATGTGTGAAAAAATTGCTATGTTGAGGTTTTGTTAGTGAATTTCCCCAATTCGGACCTTCCAGTCCCAAATGTGGATCCAAACACAATTTGCTGTCAGAAGTCTGCACATTTCCAACCTTGTGGTGCGTTCTGCAAAACAAAACAAAATGTATTCGACAACATGCACGCATTCAAAACATGTACAAATGAAGATGGGTACATTTCCAAAATGGGCACAAATTTAGTCAATGAGTGCATGCATCCAAAAATAAAATGTGTACATTTAAACATGCATGCAAAAATGTGCATGAATACATACATCATGAAAAATGCATTACAAAAAAATGTTTATAAATTTCTGTATGGATTTTTTTTTTTTTAATCACAAGCTCATACAGAAATGGGATGAAATGAACTTCTTTTTTTAAAAAGCTGACAACAAATTGGCAAGACTAATACTGACAGATCCATCAATCCATAATCCTTTCTGCCTCAAAATTGGCACAGACCATCTTAAAACTTACCTCTCCTACACTGCCAAGTGTCAAATCAGTTGACTGAGCTGTTTTCTAAGTAGCACCTACTGCCACCCCCGATCCCCTGCCATATCTGGTTATAATGGTGGAATATGGTTCACCTTTAAAATAGGGCCCAACTGCTGCCTGTAATCTAAGTGGACTTATACCAAATCACCTTGCGCACACAAACACAATTCCACATATAGTAATTTTTCTGGACACAAATCTTCTGGTTGTACAAAAGGCATGGGAGGGAAAGTCTACATCCAGAGACCTCAAATGCTCATGCAACTCCATGATTTATTGCCCAGAGATCTCCATGTGACAGACTATGCACAACAGTGTGTACATGGCCTCCAGTGACTCCTTTGATTCTCTGGATGGGGGAAGTTATGCCTATATGCTCTATGTCTGTGGGCCATATGGGCAGTATGTCTTTTCCTTTTATTAACTTTGTGATGCTGACAACAATCAATGTAACCATATGTGAGTGATAGGAACCTCAGAGTCAAACCCACCGTTTATTTCCAATATAGCTTGCAAATTACAGTTCTCCAGCATTACTGTGATTCTGGAAAGCACTGCAGGAAAGTAATGCCTTCTGATTTGTTCGTGGCCCAAAGCAATCTAGTAGGCCACTGAGACAGGTGAGTTCCTGTGAGCTCTTTCACTAATGTCACATTGCTGCTATGACTAGGCAGCTGATATTATCATCATGCTTTGAAATTGCCTTCTTTTCTCTCTAATTTATTAATGCTAATTAAAGTGCAATATTGCTGTCAGCCTGTCACCCATTCTGATTAGCATTAATGTTACTCTTTAAAAAAAAAAAAAAAAAAATGAATGTCAGAGCCACACTTTGCCTTAAGGCACAGTTTATAGGGATGTGCACACAAGCAAAACTTGAGTTCATCAAAGTGCTTGAATTTCCAGCTCAAAGCTCATTCCATCTCATGCCTGTAAGATTGCGATCTTTGTTTATCTCTCTTCACATGAAATTTCATGCATATTTTCATGCATATCTTGTTGTGATATGTATCACTTCACCAGCTGCAGCACATTGTTTACACATGGAAGGGACAGAATGGCTGTAAACAGGTTTGTTATGTCTTTCTGGATTCTCGTGTTTTCGCATGGGAAACTAGACCGTGAGAGCAATATGAGCTAGTCACATGGTTTGTATGTTCTGATGACGTGCTAACTTGTTTTTCTGTCTGAAGCCATCTTCGAGAGAAGCAGGACTGCAACAATGTAACGTATTTGCTGAGGTGGAGTGAAGCTCAGCTTACTCCACTGGATGTAATGCTTGCTATGCATTTATACTCTGCACATGGACTGTAACTAGGAAATGTATACTCTGTAGAACTTTACTTGCTAAGTGAATAAACAGGTAGAATTAGACCTGTGATGTTCCAGAGTGTTTCCTGACTCCATGGATTAATCTGCAATGGGGAAGCTGGAATCAGTCTGACAACAAGGCTGACTGGGCTGGAGAAACTGGCACAACACGCTGCACGCTGCGTGGGGGGAGGTGAGATCTGGAAGATCTGTGTGTGGAATTTCAGGCCTCTGCTAGCACACAGAGACAGGATTATAAATCTCCCAACTCGCACACACTCTGCTCAAAGATAACACCAACATACCTTTCCAAATGTACACATCAATTGTGTGCATCTTTGAAACTTATAATTCTGCTCCCATTTATTAAAGTGTGTGCGCATTTTTCAAAAGTATGTATTTTTTCATGAACATTTTCCAAATGTACGCATGTTGTCAAGCACATTTTTTTTGGGTGTGTGTGTGTCAGTGAATCATATTGCAAACTCAGAAACGTACAGGCTTTGACTGCAGATTGTGTTCAAGTCTGTGTTCAGTCCAGAAGATGTGAACTGAGTAAATCCTGATCAAAAATGAACTGAAATGAATTTTTCATACTTTCCTAGAGCAGATGCACAAAGTTTATTTCTTAAGGACAAATCCTTAGAGCAGCCTACCCCAGACTGGTGTTCTCCAGATGTGTTCAACTACAAGTTGTAGTTAAACATATCTGGAGAACACCAGGTTGAGCATCACTGTCTTCGAGGACCTTGCTGTTCTTCCCATGCCTCCTCCTTCTAAATCAGGGGAATAATACACATAATATATAATTTCCTCCCTCAGCCTTAGTAATTATCTTTAAGCAGGCTCTGGTGGCTCACAAGGGATAAGCTAGTACCATTCCTCCAAGTATTTATGTCTTAAACTTGATCAATAAATATGTCCACAAGATCTGGGCTACGTTCAGCAGAGATAAGAACATGGTTTTTGTTTCCAAAACATTTTTTTAAACTTGCCAGAATGGTTCAGATAGTATATATTCAGGCACATCACCACTTTTAATTTGAATTGATAGCCTTTTGGAATGTGGCAATTTCATCTGAATCGCCTCTTGGATGTGCATTAGCCTGTTCTTGTGAACTGAGACCATTTTTTAAAAAATGCACACTAAAAAGACACTGAATGTTTGTCTAGCTCCATGATGACAGTACTTAAAACAATAGAGCTGTAAACACATCAGAAGAAACACAGCGGGAACCTGGGTTTGGGCACTGAAAAAACACAATGTGTAACCCAAACCATAATCTTTACATTGTAATCCGTATACCATGAATTATACATAGCAAACACCCTGTTATTAGTTTCAGTCTGTATTTGTAAGATTCATGATTCACCGCTCCACACCCACCACCCACCATGACAAACCACCAATGGATCTTGATTCAGCTGTTGTTTTGGCTTTGTTGACAGATGCAACTGATTCTACTATGATTATTGCAGATTAACCCAAAACCAGGGACTGATGAGCCCACCTACCCACACCTTTGGCATTTTGGATGCAAATAATCTCACACCTGTGCCAACTAGCTATGTTTTGACTATCAGCTGCCTTAACTGCTAGATCCAAAGGAACACAGGAAGCTCCCTTATACTGAATTTAGACTATTGGGCCATGTAGTCCAGCACTGTCGACGCTGACTGGCAGCGGTTCTCTAGGGTTTCAGGCAGATTCTTTTCCAGCCCTAACTGGAGAGGCCAGAGATTGAACCTGGAACCTTCTGCATGCAAAACATGTGCTCTGTCGCTTAACGACAGCCCCTCTGGTTTACTTTGAAATGATCCATGACATGTACTGTTTCAGCTGCCCAGGCTTCACATATGGCCTTCTTTAACTGGTCTGACACAGAGAACATCTGTGGGCCAACTGCCTTCTACTAATTGCATAGCTGTAGCTGAGGCTGCTATTTTTCCTTACTCTCATGTATGGGTGCATGGTCCCAATCCAAATTTGGAACCTGGCACTCTGGTGGGGATTAAACCTTCCCCACCGTCCATTCCCCCCTGAAATTCCACATGGAGGGGTTAAAAAAAGAAAGAAAAATGTTTTTTCTTTCTTTTTTAATGTTGTCAACACACACACACACACACACACACACACACACGGGGTGGAATTTCAGTGGGGAAACATGGGTGAAGGTAGGAAAGGTTTAATCCTTTCTGCCCAGAGCACCATGGTCCTAATCCAGATCATGACCTTTCACACTTACATAAGTGTAAGGCAAAATAGCAGCCGCAGCTACACCTATGTGGTTAGTAGAACAGGTAGTTTGGCCCTGCGGTCCTGTCACACAGAATTGTAATCAGACATCCTGTGCCTGAATGAAGAAGAGCTCCGTCCCAGAGGTGTAACAGTATCCGATCATCACTGTTAGACCTTACAGCAAGTCACTGTGGTCTGAAGGAGACGCTGACATTTCCTTATTTAAACAGTGTGCCCTCAGGGGGTTTTCTATCATCACAGCCATTAATTGTGATCTGGATCTAAATACAGTGGTACAATATCTGTATCCAGGTGGAATAAAAATGCAAATTCCTGTTACTTTTAGCCTTGACCTTTGGATCAGAACTGTTTCCCTTACTTGTAGCTCAAGCATGATGAGGTGTTTCTTTTTTAGCATGGAAGGAAAATGGTGATTGATTAGTATAAGAGGAAAATATATCACCTGTGAATTTATGACAGGTAAGTCTGTTCCTCCTGGGTTGTTCTAATAAATCACACTCTGACCATCCATCTTAGCATTTCACTGCTAATATACTCGGATGTTTATCCTTTTGCTTATTCTTTTCCCCTCACTTCTTCATATTTGCACATATACTTTCAGTGTTATCACTGGATTCTTAGGTGTTCCACGTTTACGTGCCCCGCACGTCAGTGTAGTTGTCGTACAATACTCTGAGGCATGGTCTGTCATTTGGTTTTACCAAGCATAGTAGGGTAGACACATTCAAAACTAATCATACTGTTGTTTCTCAATACTTCACATATTTGCTGTTTTCAGCAAACTGCAGCTTCATAGGGATGAGCGAGAATTTTGTTTCAGTTCATTTTTGATAAGAATTTCCCAAAAATCACAGATTTCTTCAGTATTCAGGATGGAAGAAAAACCTGAGATTATTTTTTTTTAATGAATATGGGAGAAATCAAAGCTGGCAGATGCATCCATCCAGGCTCAGGGCTTTGAGTGCTTCCTTCTTCGAAATCTGGAATTGAATCCCTTTGTATCCAATCATGTTAGTGCTAAGTTAGGGTTGCCCACTCTCTCTTTTTTCCTGATAGGCTCCTCATCTTTAACAGTGACCTGGCAGGCAGGTACAACATGGTCCTCTCTATGCTGGGAATAGCTGTACCAACTGAATTTGCTCAGTGCAAATGGGTGAGGATTGGGTATCATTTAGGTTTTGGTAAGAATTTATGAAAATTTGGGAAGTTCTTCATATTCAAGATGGAAAGTATTTAAGATTAAAAGAATCTGAATGCAGGAGAAAGCAAAACTGATGGATTCATCCATCCCTAAGAGCAAATAGTAGGCTCAGGGGAAGGGACAATTTTCATTGGGAAAATAGTGTGTGTGTGTGTGTGTGTGTGTGTGTTGGGGGGGGGGGTTCCTGTTAAATCAATTCCATCTGTGCTTTGCAAATTGTCAGACATCTTTTGTCCTGTCATCCACCCATTGACAGAATTGGATTTTTTTAACCAAAATGTTGTTCTACCACTAATTTCCATTAGCACTAAATTAATGCACACTTCCGCAAATGCACAAATGCACTAATACACATTAGTTAATTAGTTAAGTAATGTGCATTCATGCGAATAACCCACAAAGTAAAAACAAAACACCAAACCAAAGCAAAAAAAACTGGTCTGCGAGTCTGCAGAATCCACAGGTCAGATTTAGAGAAATCTGAATTCATCTGAATCTGTTGCAGATTTCTGCAAGTTCCCTAGTCTTGATCTATACATGGGGGCAGGGGCAGGGGCACAACTGTTGTTCATTTAAAAGAAGAAGAGGAGAAATCAACAGTGTATCTATTTTTTCTCTGCTAATAGTTGATTGGTTTCTGTTATAGATTATTAGGAAAGGAAAAGAAAAAGAAAAGGGATGAACTTTTGAACTGAAATCTCCAGAAATTGTTACAATATTATTCAAATACATGCAATTCCTGAATGAACTATTTGTTTCTGCTGCTTTGTTGTACCTGTGGGGGATGGTTCACTCATCATGATGAAGAAAGCATTTTGACATATATAAATATTATGGTGAGTAGGGATTGGGGTCCACTTACATAAGCATCAAAAGATTCCACCATCACTTCTGTAGCTAGATGTGGTATTTATGAGATAGTACTTAATGACTCACTTGGAGAGAATTTTATTAGATTGTGAACAACTATTCATAGACCATTGTATATGGGGAAGCAATCTTGCCAGAACTTGTTTCTTTAATCTGTTAAAACTGACTTGTGCAGCTTCATCTGTTTCATTTGCTCAGTCAAAGCCACCAACAGTTGTAGCTCAGTGAAGTTTCTGTTTCGTGAATTTCCATTTGATATCTTGACAATTTGAGAAATAGCATTGTGACTCATAGCCAAGAACAAAAGGGAAAACAACAACACCACATCACAGGGTAAAATTTTCTGTGACATATCCTTGCAAGTTCAATTAAACATATGTATGTAATATATGCAATTAATGGCTCCAGTGCACAGACTATCACAGACAAGTTTGTGCTGCATGTATGTTGCAGTCCATAAGAGAATATCTTCTTTCTGTTCCCTGATAACATTTGGGGAGATACTTACTCAGGCAGGGTCAGGGAGGCTGAGGATCAGGATCTCTTTGTTTTGGTGTCAAAAGAGGGAGCTGCTAGCAACCTCCTGAACTACTTTTCACGATTGATAAAACCTTCTCTCTATCAGAAAGCTTCTCCTTTTATATAATTTTAAATTTGTAGTGCACCTTAAATATTTTCAAGTTTAAAAGTGAGTATGATTATAGGTATAAGAAAGGAAGGAAGGAAGGAAGGAAAAGTAGATGAGTGGAAAGTAGATGAGTGATATTTACTTATTTTAAAAATGTCTGTCACCTTTCAGAATATAATTTGTGTTCAAGAAGGCAAATAAATACAATTAAATTATTTTAAAACAAACATCAATACCGATATTTAAAATAATAAAAAGAGAGCAATATATGCCATTGCAGGCCAGCCATCCCATCATAAGTTCGAAAACCATTGCACACATCCATTTAAAAACTAAAACCCAATGGATTTTGTACAGATACTGGTGAAACTGTTGGTGAAAGTCAAGGGAGAACAGAACAGATATAGTCCCTCCCTGAAATGGATGATCAGTGCTACCAGAGATAACAATGGAAATGTTTTTTAGTGGTAAGTACATCTGATACAGGAGCATCATGTGCATAGCTGTGGGTGCTTGCAACTCCCATCATCCTCAGCCAGCATGGGATTTACCAAAGGAGCACTTTTTCCCACACGTGTGATCTCTGCACAACCATCTGTTTCTTCAAGCATTATTCAATCAGGGTAAAAGTGATTCAATGAGGGTAAAAGTAATATTGTAGTGCAATGATCTTTAGATTGAGCAATAAACGTATTCTGTTCTGTTTTGATTCTCAAATATAAGTTGAGGTGTGTGATAATATACAATCAAGATGGCTTGCAGGATGGAATCCGACAGTACTGTACATAGATGAATATTGGCATCACAGTAGAAAGGAAGTGTGTGTGTGTGTGTGTGTGTGTGTTATTTTAAATAATTTACATTGCTATTGAGAATGAGCACCATAACATTGTTAGGAAGTTACTGACCTAGCTTAAACATGTGATAATTTCAGAACACCAGAAATAACATCAAATGATTTCTTTTAGACATAGTATCTTTTCATTTTGGTAATAGTAAAATCAGTTTTATTGGAAGCTGAGATAAAAATTTATATCTTCCCAGCTAATGGAATGCTCAGCACTTATAGAGCAATTGATCTCAAACAGCTTTTCAAGTTAGGTAAGCATTCCAGTTTTCATTTGTATCTCAAATTAGTTCCACTAGTTTCAGAAAGGGGCCATAACCATGCATAGAATAGCAAGTTGCACTGATGTCAAGGTTCACATCCCATAGCTATACCATTGTCAAGTACAGAGCAAGTGATGTAATGTTCAGTTCTATGTATGTTTAATAAAAAATCTTAATAAGTACCTTGCTCACTGCATTGAATCAAGTCAGCCCATAGTTACTTACCAAGCCTGTCCATAAAGCTAGTTTACTAATGGAAGAGAAAGCTGTGGAAAATAACTTATGTACAAGTTCAGCCAAAATGTCTTTTGCTTCCCACCAAGTATAGACAATTGACAAAAGGGCAGAGGAACTAATGTAGTGTCAAGCTCATTAGTGCTGAAATAACTTCAAGGATGGATGCCATACCACTCAACTTTGTACTAGTAGCATCCATTATTCAATAAATTATTAAATTAATAGACAGGCGATACCAATGAGTTTATGTCCTCATTTAATAAATTAATGAGAAGGAACTCAGATCATGGCTCTCTTCTGTCTATAGATTTAATAATTTATACAATAATAATTTATTGATTCTACAGTATTTCTACAGGAGATAAAATTCTCTCTCAATGGCCATCCATTATTGTCGGAAGCTATTATATTATTAGCAGTCTTTCTATTGGCATCCTCCTCCTGAGGTTTTACGTTATTGCTGAAATCAGGACACATTTTTGAAAAGGGTTAAACAACCTTATTCTGACCCATGCCCTGCAGTGGCCTCTGCACAGATGAATATTTGAAAAGAGTGAGTGAAGCATATTTTTGACTTTTTATCCACTTCAGCAAAAGTTGACTTTTTAGGGTCCAATTCAATGCACTTTTAGGCAAAACAGAAAGTCCTACAACCCACAGCATTACCCAGCTAGCCATGCTGGCTGGGGAATGCTGGGAATTGTAGAAGTCCTTTCTGTCTAAACATGCAAAAGATTATGCCTTTATTGGTGATTTGCTAATTGAATGAAGTATGGACTTTAAAAGGGGGACAATGCCTATTTTTGGAATGCATTATGAAGGGCGGGGGGGGGGGAGTTTTCTTATTTTTAAAAACTGTTTTTCATGTATTATTTTTGTCCTATTTTCTGGGAATTTTGGATACTTTTTGGTAGATATAATTACTCAAGATGTAATTACTCAAATGTAATAGCTCTTTCCTCTATTTGGAATTTGTCTTATTCAAGGAACAACATTCTCTGAAGTAACTTGTGATGTATTATCAGCAACAAACTGTGAGCATTTGTTTATACATGTTTGGGAACAAATTGGCTGTCACAGGCAGTTCTGTTATGTCTGGCAGGAGGCTATTCCCAGACTCAAGGCTGGGAAGCAAGATCTTTGGGAACTTGGCAAACCAACAGTCACGTGTTTGTTTTTCTCTGACGTAGTGAACTGCTCCAGACAGAAGCCATTTTAAGGGGAAGGATTTTGTACTTTTCTTCTTCTTTTGTTCTTGCAACTGCAACAACGTAACGCTTTACACTGGTGGGGTGAAGTTCCACTTCTCTCCACTGGACTAATGCTTGCTATGCATTTATACTCTGCAGATGGACTGTAACTAGGGAATGTATACTCTGTAGTGCTTACTTTGAATAAGTAAATAAACAGGTAGAATAGACCTGTTGGTGTCACAGAGTGTTTCCTGAGTCCTGAATGAATCTGCAATTGGAGACGCTGAGAAGCTGAGTCATTACAGGGTCTGCTGCTGCTGTGTGGGAGATTGAATACTCTGCTACTGGGTGTGGAACGCCAGGCTATGCTAGCACACGGATTATAAATCTCTTTCAACACCAACAGTAACAACATGCACCTGTGCCTCTGTTTATTATGTGGGAAAATAGATGATAGCAAGTCCAATATCTGCCCGGCTCTCAATTTTATGAAGCATTTTAGACAATAATATCATGTGCATTTTGCTGAATGTCAGTTACAAGCTATGTATTCCTGTATGTAGACAGTTGATGGTTCCAGGGAACACTCACAATTTTTGGTGGGTCCCCCCCCGCCCCCGCAACTAAACAGAAATGTCACTTTTTGAAATAATGGTGAAGTACTCCATGTTCCTACCCAATAAAATAATAGAACACGGGAAGCTGCCTTATACTTAGTCAGACCTTTGGAGCATCTAGCTCAATTGTGTACATTGTACGCTGACCAGCAGCAGCCCTCTGGGGTTTCAAACAGGAGCCTTCACCATCCCTACCTGGAGACGCCAAGCATTAAACCTGGGATCTGAACTGCAGTGCTTCCCCAAAGGGTAAATGTGATGGGGCTGTGCTGCAATTCTGGTCATGTGAGTCTGGCTCTGGCATTGTGCTGGTGCTCAGACCTGGCCCAGAACTGGTGGTACTGGGCTAGCAGTTTCTCCTCCCTCTACTGCATGGCGTAAGCCAATAGCACACTATAAACAACAAGCTGAGGTGTGTGTGTGGCATGGGGGGGGGCAGAAGGAGAAAAGCCAAGTTAAGTTCTGAGGGGGAAAACTCTGTCTCTCATATGCAAGTTGTTAGAAAAATGGTGCTGAGCAATAGGAAGGTAAAGGGAATCAAGTACTTATTCAGGAACTGTGCATCCCTGACATTTCCTTTATGGAGACTCATGTGAGGCACAAGAGTACCTGCAGCAACAGCATTGCGTGAAATGCACAGGATAAATTATATTTTTAAATCCATTTTTTTGGCCAGCACAATGGATTTCCCTAGGAAACCTCCTGGATGTCAGCCAGAGTAATCTGTGCTCTTGTTGTATTTCTGATATTAGCATTTTCTTACTTCAGCTACAAGACCCAGATAGGGATGTGTGAGTTGGAAAGCCCATTCCATTTCAGCTCAATGGATGTTCAACACATTTCTGATCCCACAGCCAAAAACAGGCAGAGTCAGAGGTGGGGTTCAGTTTCCACAAAATTGCTTGAAATGTTTGCACAGATTTGGAGCCGAGAACTGTGTATCTCTAGCACAATTTGCACAAAGCAGGGTATCCTTGTACACATGGGGTTCAATCTTTTCACACCTTACCATGAACATATGCAAGTTGAGGCAGAGACTGCTGCTGCCACAATAGTGCACATGAACCCCTGTGTCCATTGGGTATGTTCAGATTCACTGAAAAAGGCTACAGTTAATTTCGGATTCTAGTTCCCACAAGTCTATTTTACCAACAGTTGTGTAAGTGGTTCATGGGATGTGTAGATTGAAAGCTGTATAAATAATACCCAAGATACAATTTCCCTAGTGCTGGGGTTATACACAATAGAGCACTTCTAGGATGAATATGCAGTACATTAAATGAAAGTAATGCACCTTTGGGTATCTGCTTACTGTTTCTGAACATCATTCCCCATTAATGTAATCCCAAATTCTGGGATTCCATTTTAGGAGCAATTCAGTGCCACTCCTAATTTGTACAGTAGCTGCAGGATCAGGGAAAGAAGGGAACATCCAAAGGACACAGTTTAAAGGTCTGACTTTTTATTGTTGGCTCAGTATCTTTTTCTTCCCATATAGATATATAGATAGATAGATTCTTTTTTCCAGTGAGGGGATTGCATGGTAAAATGGATCGAAGCTAGATGACTCTTTCTCATACACTAACCACATGATGTCACTTTTGTCACTGTTGGTGCTGATGTGCTAAAGGACATTCATAGAAACTGTCTTATATATTGATCAAAGATATCAAATTTCTGGTGGAGATAGGGGGAAAAGTTGTGTGGGTAATACAGCAGGTGAGAAAGAAACAACAGGAATAAAGAGTTGTAGTCGAGAAGTTTGTATGTGTGAAGAACACTTGAAAAGTCTACCTTCAAAAGGTGTATACGCAAGCCTGCAATAATGAAGAGCTTTCACATGTTAGTAAATGATACATGTTGCATCAGTGATTCCATTCCATTATTTCATCATGAATGGCTGAAAAGGGAAAGCAAAATATTAGCAATTTCTCCAGTGAATGCAAGAATGCTCAGCAGAACTGCTACACTAAAAAGGAAAGTATGTATTGATATAGAATAAATGCAGACAACAATTGTCTCTAAGTGCTGTGCATCTTGAGGAAGCCAATTGTTGCTACCTATACAAATTTAAGAACCCATTTGTGCATCAGTAGTAAGAGAGTTAGAGAGAGATTAGTGTGTTTACCTTGACGTAGTCAATGAAGCAGACGCTCACAAGTGGTATTTGATGTCCATTCCCAAAATGCTTTTGTGAACATTGGCTCCACATATATCATAGCAGCTTCTTTCTTTTCCAGATATGGAAACCAGAAAGATTAGGGAAACAATACATTCAGGAAATATACAGCGTATTACCTAAAGGATGTATATTCCAATATTGCAATTGGATTGCCATGCATAATATTTTAATTTTATTTTATCTACATATGTGAATGTTGAAACTGTCAGTAACACAGTGAAACAAACATATACAAAGAGAGCTACCAGAAGCTTTGGGCTACATTTTTTTTTAAAGCTTCCCTAGGAAGCCAATTAATTAGACACTTTTGTATGTATAATTAAGAGTGCAATTAATGGTTTATCTGTTCGGTTGTAAAATATTTAAAACATTTTCCAGTAATTTTAGTTTGGGAAACCTCCAGAAATTTGATAATTCAAAGTGCTGTTTTAATGCCCTGAATAAATTCTTTGACAGACACTTCCCAGAGTCCCATCACATAATCATCAAAAGAGCCTCCCCCCCCCCACACACGCACACTTGTTTAAGAGAATTAATCTTTATGACTGTGTCAGTTGAAGGCTTGCTCTGAATTCCATTGAAAACGTAGATGCATTTTCCCTTGAATCACAGCTCCTTGTTTTGGGTCAAGGAGCAGACTTATCAGTTTGCAGAATATTGGCCCAGTCCAGTGAAAGTGGTACTGTTGCAGGAACACTAAGGACATGAAGCTCCATACCCAGCTCACAAAGGCTGTCCCGTTAACTTTTATGGATATGGGAGTTCTGGGTACATATTCCTTTATACACAAGGAATTTTCCACAGCATAAAAGTGAAAGGGTTAGCCCACATATAAAGGAGATGTATGTGCACAGGAAAATACATTGGAGACTCTGGATCATAGCAAGAGTGTGCAATTTAAGCATTGATGCTGTAGTGCTCTGTATTTTGCAGTGTGACTGGATGGGGGGAAGTGCTTGAATAATGGTATGAAGGTAAAAAGGAGGGGGAGTCAAACATTGGGGAATGCTGGGGAAGGAGCAGTTGGGATCTGCAAGTTAGAGTGCAGCCCTATATACACTTACTTGTGAATAAGCCCCATTGAACCTAATGGGACTCACTTCTGAATAGAAGTAGATATACATACAGTTGTGTTGTCAAAGCAATTTGTGGGTCTGGATCCAGGTTGGATGGGTTTCTGAGATTAGGAATAGGTCTAGGACAGAGGTGGGCAATTTTGGGCAGGCCAGGGGCCACTTTTCACCCCCACACACACATCTGAGGGCTGTATTCCTGATGCCACCACTGAACCACCAGCAAAAAACAACAACAACAAAAACCCAGCTGCTTGCCACCAAATTTCAGCAGCAAACAGTGTGATCAGGGTTTACAATCTCAAGGAGAGCCTATACATATTCAGTAGGCTTCTGTATTGCAATCATGCCACCAAAACATGGATGAAGGGCATGGGACTGAGAAGGGATATAACAGTGAAGGTTGTCCTACTTTCCCCATGACATGATTGTCAATCACATCAGGGGGCATGCTTGAAGGGGGCCTAGTGTGTGTGTTAGATTGTTCTGCTTGATATTAAATCAGTCATTCACCATGAGAGAGTTCAATCACATGCATATGGAGGGCAGAGGTTAAAATAGGAGAATTGAGATGATTTTTGACAACGGAACTGAGCACCCCAAAACATCCTGGTACTAAATTTCTCTTGGGAGAGTTGCTGGGATTTGGGTGGATGTTTTCTTCCCTGTGGAGCCTGCCTTTTTTTGTTGCCAACTGCAAGGTCTTAAAGTCCCCCTGTGTATATCTCAATCCCATGATATATTTCCAGCTTGTGGTGCTATTTTTTCCATATAGTCCTAGAAGAAATAATACAAATAAGGCATTTGATGGAATAGTGATGCATATGACCTTTGTACCCTAATGTTAGCAATGCATTTATTTGCTCATATATACAGATCCTTTTTTTTTTTTGGAAAAGGTGTTAAACATTATTTTCCTCTGATAGCTAGAGATTGTTGCTTTTCCATAAAATTGGTTTGATCTTTTCCTATTGCGGTCAATGTCTGTGATAGCAAACATTCTTAAACTACTGCTCTGTTTATATTCAAGAATATGAATTGAATATGTTTATTCTGCTTTTTGCATAGATTTCAGTTTTCATAGAATTAAGACCAAGATGCTAGCTATTGAGAGTGCAGTAACCATTTGCCTATGGTGTCCATAGTGGTTCCTTTTGGCACTTTGTGTCCACTATCAATGCCATTTTTTCTGGTGCCTGCAGTGTGTGTCTGCATGTGTGCAGTCCGGGCAGCAAAAATGCCCCCTGCAGTTGCCCACTGACCTAGTCAATCCATTTTGATATGTAATCTTAACAGTGAGGGTAAAAACAGCTGAGAGGGAGGGTAATATTCCCTGCAACAGTCACAGTTTTCTGCATCACTTATTTCCCTCACTCTGCAGGGGTAAATATCTTCACCCTGTTTCAAAGCAATGCTTACAAGGAAGAGGAGAGATGTGCTTTTCGACACCTCTGTAAATATTTTAAAAAATATATTGTGGTGCAGCTTCAGTTAAGATACTTTTCACCTTTGACTCCCTTCTGCCTTTCCATGGTGTTTCTCACTCTTTTCACAGTGCTCTTTTGTACACCAAAGCAGAATACTGGCTCAACAAAAGCCCATTCTGACAAATGGGAGAAAAACAGCATGTATTTCAAGATTCTGAAAAATAAACTTTCAATTTCATATTGGTACCACTCACTTCAGAAAAGTTGAATGAAGCTCAGCCAATCGTTAAGACTATGGACTGGTGTAAAAAGAATTATGAACATACAGTAATATTTAGATTTCAAAGCAAATAAAAATTCCATTCTGACAGTGACCTATAGTTGCCTGTTGATATACTACCTCTGTAAACAGTTGCACTTATGGTCTTTACTATGGATAAAAGGTCAAACCATGTTTTGGAATTCTGGCAGAAAGTGTTTGCAGAAATATCAGAAATAATTGGAATGGAATTAGAGGTGTGCCCAAAATTGGCATTGTTATCAATAACAGAAAATGTAGTTTGTTTTAAAAAAAATACTAAGGAACTTATTGTGAATTTATTAACAGCGGCTAAATTAATGATAGCTAGGAAATGGAAAGATCAACATGTCTTTTTAATTACTGAGTGGTATAAAGAGGTATGGGATATCGCTTTAAATGGTCAATTAACTTGCAGTATCAAATGTCAAAAAGGACAATTGGAGAAAAACACTTTTGTGAGCATTTGGGGTAAATTTTTGGATTACGTGTCGGTGAGGGGGAAGGGGAACGAACCTTGTCAAGATTTGTTATATTTTTGGAACAGGGAATAGTATTTGATAGCCTTTGGGAAATATAAGCACAGTCCCTAGAGGGTGGGGAGTGCACAATATTAATGTTGTATTGTTGTTGTTGTTGTTATTATTATTATTATTATTATTATTATTATTATTATTATTGTCATTGTTTGTTATTATTTTGTTTGGATTGATTTTTTTTTAAAAAAAGGTCAAACTGGCAAAGGCAACTGGGCAGTGAGGAAATCCTTGTTGTAGCTGTCAGCTACAATGAGGGCCGAGTCCTGGATATCCATGTGGAAAGAAGCAAATCCCCAGCAAGTGTCAGGCTCCACTATGGATCTCTACCCCTAGTTTCACATGTTCTGTTGCACCAAAATGGGGGTAAGGTGCAGTTAGCATATAGAGACATTTCTTTCTCTTTCCTTGTACTGTTAAGATTGCCAGTCCAGGAGGAAAGGGTAGAGGTGGTAGAACTGAAGAAGCAGTACCATGAAGGCAATATGGAAAGAAAGTGATAGAGAGGAGATTAAAAAGGGGTGGAGAGATAGGAGGAAGTACTTAAGGCATTTGCAAAGAACCTTAGAAGATTCTAAGGAGGATGTCACTGAGTAATGGTATATATAGCATGACACCAAGATGTAAACTTGAACCTGGAAGAAAAGTGATGAGGCAAAATTTCTTTCACATGGTATTTCATGTAAGTTACAGTGGCCAGAGGCATTGAAGTCAGAGTTGAAAACACTTCATTTCCACTGGGTCCAAAGAACAAACCATATTAAAGCCCTGTCCTATTCACATGCAAAAGGTAATATCACAGAAAGAAAACCAATCCATTCCTATATATATATTGTAAGCCTGCGGGCAGGTACTGTATTGTTAATTGTTGTAAACCGCCCAGAGAGCTTTGGCTATTGGGCGGTATGAAAATGAAATAAATAAATAAATAAATTCCTATATATTCTTTTTGGAGCTGGAAAATTATCATTTTGTTCTATGTGCCTACGTAGTTTATACAATCCCTAAAGAAAATACTGGAAGTATTGATAGTATTAATATCTCACCATGTTTTGATATGTCATATCTGGCTGGATCCAACATAATTCATACTTGAGGTAAATGCAACATGACTGATGTGATGCATACAGCCTGATGTGACATAGCATAACATGACATGGCATTGCCAAAAATGTGGAAAGGTCCTTCATACAGAAAATCATGATGGGAGGAAAGAAGTTACTTGAGGGTAGTAGCAACCCATAAAAAGTCTTATCAGGTGCTGCTTTGGTTGACAGAATCTTGGAACAGATAATGATGATGAATTAACAAAGGATATATACATGTGTATGTAAATATTTTGGCATTAGCAACCCTGCCTCCTAATTCCACTGAAATTTCATTATCTCTAGTGCATTACTATTACTCTGATGCTCAAATGAGTATTGCTGTTTCAGTTACATTTTTCTTCTACAATTAGATTATTTATATATTTACTCAAAGTAGTTCTTTTCCACATCTGGCTGTTATAGGCTCCCAAGGCAGCTTATAACAAAACATTAAAAACTATCTTGAAATAATACAAAACACAATGACTTCAAAATGTTAGCCACCTTAATGATAGCTTTCAGATACAAGGAGTTAGCAGCAGATCTATGAGGTTTTCTGTATAGTTCTGATTACCCTGTTATTTGCTCTACAAAAGCTCCAGGTTGTCTGGGTACTGTTAGTGGAGTACAGTGTAGTAAGGTTTAATTATAAACTGTTTTTCACTTAGAGCTGAACCATGTGATCCCTTTCAAGTTTCCCATGAGATGAATTTATGAAAGTGGCTGACTTCAACCTTTGCTTAGCCTGTGAATATTTTCTCCAGGTTTACTGTAGATGACTTATTCCAGGTTATATGGTTCAGAATTCTTGCTAACCTGCTGATCTCTCTGAGGGCTAATTGATACTAACACCCTGATCCTGTGGATCTACGTAGGCTGCACTGCCACAATTAGTGATTTGTGCCACTGCAGTTGATGTCCAGTGTGACACCTAAGAAACAGGGAAGAGTTGACTGACTCCCTGTCAACTATGTCGCCTCCCCTCAGACACGCTCCTCAAGTGGCTGAGTGGCTGGTTGACTGGAGTGTGTGTGTGCTTTGCATATGTTTCTGGAGATGGGGGGGGGGCAGCCAAGTGGATGCTGCACGTGTGTGCAGCATCTTGGTGTGATCGGTGTATGGGTGGAGCTTGCAGAATTGTAAAAGCTTGCTCCGCCCCTGCCTCAGCCAATTTGTTCTCTGCTCGGTGGTGAGGAGTGAATGCGCTGAGCCTTTTTCTCCTTTTAGGCCATATTTGGGCCTTGTCAGCCTGTGTCCGCATGTTGAGGCCTACTGTTTGGCTCAACTTACTGCTTCTCGCCAAGTTTGGTTGGCGTTTAGGCTGTGCCTGGCCTTGAAGTGCCACAATTTGCTTCATATGGTTTGGTGCATGGCTCCAATGGAGAGCTGCATAGCTTGAAGGGGTATTCTTGTCCCCACTACCGTTTTAGCCTTTTTGGGGTCTACTTTTGCTTGCGGCTGTGTTGGCTACCACTAGGTGTGGCCCAGTTTGGGCTTGAGCCTCTAGTGCAGGCTCCTGCCAGGTCTTGGACACTCTCCCCTCCTTATCGACTTTGTCTTGTGCAGTGGCTGCTGCCACCATTAGCTATTTAGGCTTTAGCTTGGGCTTATGTCCATTGTTGCCTGGGCCCATTGTGAGGGCCTTTCATGGGTGCAGCCTTGGCTGTTCCTGCATTCCTCCCCCCACCCCAGTGACTTTATTTAGGCCTTAGTGGAGAGACCTGTTCTGCGGTGTTGCCTCAACTGCTGAGGCCTCTTTTCTCATTGGATATAATATTACATATTATAGATGTAATAAGTGATTAGGATATTGTGTACCAATTGCATGGGTATAAGGCTCTTAAATAATTACAATAATATCAATATAAGGAATTAAAATTATTTTATTAATAAGTATTGGTTGTGTAGAATAATTCAATTTCTGTAATTCTGTTTGCTGTGCAGTTTTAGGTTGCTTTCAAAGGCTTGGTGGGATTCCCCCCACACACACCGTTATTATCTGCTTTACTAATCTGTAGGTCATTGTGGCTCCCCAAAAAGGGCAAGGTAGGTCTAAGGGCAAGCAACCTGCAAAGAGGTGCCTGCCTAAATGTTTTCCTCCTGTTCTTTCATCCTCTTCTGAAGATGATGAGGGCCCTGATTATAATTTGCTATTGGCCAGGATTCAGGTTTTGGAGAAGGGCTTGAAGCCAGGTGTTTGGGGTGAACCTAACCAATAGAGGAAGTGGCTAGGGTGACTAGAAGGGGTAAGAGGGCTCCAACAAGGTAGCCTGTTTGCCTTCTTTACTAGAGAAGCTGGTTGGTGTATTTCACACTTTAGCCTATGGGGGAAATGCATGTCCCCCCCCCCCATTTTTCTACAACTGAATGTGTGTAAAATTACGGGGTGGGGGGAATGGTCCACAAATCTGCATGACTCAGAAAAAGCTGGTCTGCTGCAGAATCCATGGGTCAGATTCTTAGAAATTCAAACTCATTTGAGCTCGTTGCGGATTTCTCTGACATCCCTATGACAGGGTGCCTGACTCTGGTTACAATTTAGTGCCTGTTCAGGCTCTCCTATCGGGTGAGCTTGCTCTGTCTTTGGGTGACAATTTGCTCCCCTCTACTAAAGAGAAAATCTGGAAGGGAGAGTATGTTGATGTCTTTTCTACCTTGTTTAGGGAAATTGAAAAAAGAAATAAGCATAACTCTGAGGATAAGGAAAAGGAGAGACTGAGGAAGCGAAAGGTTGATAGGATATGGGCTAATCGGCTCCCTGGTTTCCTTACCTTTTCTGGGGTTGTAGTTACGGTGCAGCCTTGGAGGGCTTTGTCTCTTTTGCAATATTTGGACATTGTTTGTAAGGCATATACAGAATTTGTTGGGGCTGACTTAGCTTCAGAGTTATCAAGCTTTTAGAATGTGGGAAGCCATTAACCCCACTCTTAAGTGGGATGAACAGCATCCACAACTTTGGATGCAAATTATTATGATTATGATCATTATGATTATGATTATTATTATTTTCATTTCTATACCACCCCATAGCCAAAGCTCTCTGGGCGGTTCACAACAATGCATACAAATAATAATCCACATAAAAACAAACAATAAAACATACAATGTAGTTAAAAAGTTTAAAACCAAATTTAAAAATGCAGTTTAAAATGACAATACTGAATAGTTAATAAAACTAAGCCAACAGGTGACAATTACCCCGCCCCATGTGCTATTTTAAACAGTTAAATATTGAATGCCTTGGCATAGAGGGAAGTCTTAACCTGGCACCGGAAAGATATTAAGGTTGGTGCCAGGTGGGCCTCAGTGGGGAGCTTATTCCATAATTGGGAAGGGGGCTACCACTGAGAAGGCCCTCCTCCTTGTTGCCACCAACTGAGTCTCCCTTGGAGGTGGCAGTCGGAGGAGGGCTCCAGATGTTGAGCACAGTGTCCAGGTAGGTAGATTGTGGTTGGGAGAGGCATTCCTTCAGGTATTGTGGTCCTAAGCCGTGTAGGGCTTTTTAGGTTAAAACCAGCACTTTGAAATTGGCTCGGAAGCATATTGGCAGCCAGTACAAACGGGCCAGAACTGGTGTAATATGCTCGGAGCTTCTGGTCCCTGTAATAAGTCTGGCTGCCACATTTTGCACAAGCTGCAGCTTCCGAACAGTCTTCAAGGGCAGCCCCACAAAGACAGCCAATTATGGTAGCCACCAGGCCTTTGCGAAGAGATTGGTCTGATTGTAGTCACTTGGTCAGAGTGACAAAGCTCGCAGTCAGTTCTGAAGTTAATAGTGAATTCCTAATACATCGATCCAGGCTTGCTACAAAGGTGAGCATTAGTAACATATGAGCTTCAACCGATGAGCCAACTAATTATGAAATTTGGCAGTATCACTAGTTAAGAGTCCTCTAAGGTCTTAGGATTTTAAACTGTTAATTTGCCACTATAAAAGTCTTCTCTGTTACCTTCAAGATCAATTATTTACTGCATTGATTCTTTATTCCCTGTGACCCTCAGAAAAATGAGGGGGCAGGGTCAGCATGTCAAGGAAAAGGGATACCTATTTATATCTTAAAACATAGTTTCTTCCTGAGTCCAGGATCCAGGCATCTTTGTTGTTATTCCATAACTTGTTTATGGACAGGAATAAGTTAGTCATTTGCAAAACAGTAAAATTAAAGTGCATTCTTTGGAATCAATACTCTGCAAAAATAACCATAAAGGGTGTTGCTTGTTTGCTTTTACACAATGCACAATTGACCCCATAATTAATTGACCTGGGATATTATGACAGCAAGTACTATATATTATATAATCATATTTCACAATGAGTTCCAAACACTCATAGCTCAATGGCTATTATTTGTAGTGATCATGTTACATATTAGCTATTACTTAAAATAATTATGACATTTATTCTCCTGTTGAGGTTGTCTGTTTAGCCTATCAGGATGGAACCAGAAGTATTCAAGGGAGGATTGCCTGTGCTGTTATATAGGTTATAACATATAACATATATATAGACAAACAATAGCTAGTACTTGGCTACATGGACTGTTGGTATGATTGTTAAAGGTGTTCTTACTATAACTTGTGTCTCCTGGTAGAATGAGACACAGAGACATAACTGGATTTAATGTAGGGCCATGATTTCATGAATATATAAGTAAGCTAATTAAACTGCTCAATCAAACAGGCTCTAAACATAACAAGGCATATCTCTCCATAGGGAGGACCCCAACCTAAGGGCAAGAATAGGATATTTTTTATCCCAGTGGCAGCCACATTACAAATGTAGAGCTATAAGTCTTCCAGGTGTACATACCTGTGTACATACACACACACACACACACACACACTGTCTGCATGCTGGCTTACCATACTGAAACTCTGCCAGGATAAAGAACATAAGAGGAGCCATGTTGGATCAGACCAAAGGCCCATATAGTCTAGTATTCTGTTCCAACCAGAGGCCTCTGGGAAGCCCACACATAGCACAGGACACAAATACAATAGCACTGCCCCACTCATGTTCCTAGTAACTGGCACTGAGCGGCATACTACTGCCTCTGCTATTGAAGGTCAAATATTGCCAGTATCAACAATATATTATATATTATATTATATTTATACCCCGGCTTTTTTCCTGCAAGGAACCCAAGGCGGCTTACATAATCCTCCTCTCCATGTTTATCCTCACAACAACCCTGTGAGGTAGGTTAGGCTGAGAGTCAGTGACTGGCCCAAAGTCACCCAGTGAGCTTCATGGCTGAGCAGGGACTAGAACCCGGATCTCCCGAGTCCCAGTCCAACACTCTCACCACTACGCCACACTGCACTGGCTCTTATCCTCCATGAATTTGTCTAACCCCACTTTAAAGCCATATAAGTTGGTAGCCATCACTGCATCTTCTTGTAGTGGCTTAACTATGCACAGTGTGAAGAAGTACTTCCTTTTTTTCTGTTCTGAATGTCCTAGCATTCAGCTTTATTGGGTGACCCCAGGTTTTACTATTATTAGAGAGGAAGAAAAACTTCTCTCTATCCACTTTTTTGACACTATGGATAATTGTATACATATATAGCATTACTCACCATTTTTCTAAGCTGACCCCCCCCCCCCAAATCTTGTAACTTTTCATCATAGGCATGTGAGAGCTGGACTGACCCGGGTTCAAAAGCTTCCCTAGCCAGTGACCCTCAGTCCCAGTCACGCAGGCGGAAGGAGGAGATAACAGCAGTTAATAAAGATTAAAGAGTTTATTTGTAAGACCCAATTACATGGGATTAAGGCAAGCAATGCATCTCCTACTCACTACATCATTGCAGACTCAAATCCAATACCCCAGTGGTAAGGCTAGATGAAGTGAAGTCCAGAACAATACACATGTCGTGTCGAGACGAGAGGCAGCAGAGAAGAGAGAAGGAGTGGAGCAGCTATCAGCAAGTATGTTAGCTTTATACCACAGACAGACCCTGTACCTATAAATAGGATATTACTCACCCCAGTTGTATAACCTATTCATCAACATGTTGATTCCAAAACCTGTCCAAGGTTGCTGAGTCATATCACCTCGAGACTATGTCTCGTGACTAGAGACCTTGTGTACTTGAACTCAAGAGACACCCACCAGGTCAGGTGATAATCTCGATGTCAGGTGGTAATCTCGTTCTGCCTATGCAAAACCCAACAAGGCAGTCCTTCTAACCTAAAGGTCCTTCTCTTTAATGTCAGGTCAGTTGTTGGGAAAACATTACTCATTCAGCATTTAATTCTGGATGAAGAAGATGCTGCCCTGGCATGTATCATGGAGACCTGACTGAGGGAGAAGGGGAAAGTGTATCTCACCCAGCTCTGCTCATCAGCAGGCTAGGCCTGGGGGGGGACGACGGGGTGAGAGGTGGAGTGGCAGCAGTCTATCTTGCTAACCATCCAACAGTCTGCTAATTTTGATTTCATACTGCTGTGGTTGGGTGGCTGGGGCAGTGTAGGAATCCTTGTTGGTGAACCATCCACCCTGCTGCTCAACATTCTCACTTCCTGAGCTAGCCGGGGCAATCCTGGGGCTAGTGCTGGATCATCCATTCCTATGCTTCTTGTTCTAAAAGATTTTAACTGTTATGCCGAGGTCATTCAGTCAGGAATGGCTCAGGTTTTCATGTCCACCATAGCAACCATGGACCTGTCCCAACTAATATCTGGCCCTACATATGCAGCAGGGCATACCCTTGATCTGGTATTCTTCTCTGGTGGAGCTGGTGCTCTGAAGGTGCAGACATTATGTGTGACTCTGATGTCATGGATAGATGACTATCTGGTTGGTTTTGGACTGGATGCTGATATGGCAGACCACTTAGCATGGTCCGCCCCAGGTGTCTGATGGATCTGAAAGCTTTCCTGAATGTGCTTGGGGATTTTCCTGCCTCATGTGTTGGTGGTACTGTCAAAGCCCTGGCTGATCTGTGGAATACAGAAATAACCTGGGCTGTTGACAGTTGACACTATCACTCCTAAGTACCCTCTTCCCCCTGATAGAACCAGGTCAGCTCCCTGGTTTAAGAAGAAATTGAGGGCAATGAAACAGGAGGGATAACAGCTAGAGTGCCATTGGAGAAGAACTTGGGATGAATCCAACCAAGCATGAGTAAAAGACCATTTAAATACTTATACCATGGTGGTGAGAGCAACAAAGAAAGCTCATGTTGCTACCACCATCACTTCTGCATAGAATTAACTGCCTATGCTTTTCCATACTGTGCAAGTCCTTCTTCACCAGGATGCTGGAGGGGGAGCCAGAGCAGTTGGCAGCTCACTGTGAACAATTTCCTTCATTCTTTGTGGATAATATTGCTCAGATTTGCCTTGGCTTGCACTCCAATATTGGGGCAGGTCAGAGTGATGTAACCTTGGCAATCACTTGTCCAGTTATTTTGGATTCTTTTCAGCTTCTGGATCCTGAGGATATGGACAGGGTATCTGGAGCCATGAGAGCCACCACCTGTGTACTCAGCCCTTGCCCTTCTTACCTGATTAAGTCAGACAAGGTGGGACTGATGCCATGGCTAAAGGAAGTGATTTCTACCTCTTTGCCAGAGCAGCTTGTTCCTTATTGCTTAAAAGAGGCAGTAAGAAGACCTTTATTTAAAAAAAAAAAAAAAAAAAAACACCTTCCCTTGACCCAGAAGAACTAATGATAGGCCAGTTTTGAATGTACTCTTCTTGGCTCAGGTGATTCAGAAGGCAGTGGTATTGCAAATCAAGATGCATCTAGAGGAAACTGATTAACTGGACCCATTCCAATCAGGCTTTCAGCTGGGATATGGGACTGAGACTGCTTTGGTCACCTTGGTGGATAACCTACACAAGGAACTAGAAGGGAGGAGCACAAACCTATTGGTTTTCTTGGACCTCTCGGCAGCTTTGATACCATCGACCATTGTATCCTGCTGCACTGTCTGGCAGGGCTGGGCCTTGGTGGTGCAGTTTTGCAGTGGTTCTGGTCCTTTCTGTCAGGCCATGTCGAGAAGGTGGTGCTGGGGGATTACTGTTCAACTCCATGGCCACTGGCTTGCGGTGTCCCACAGGGTTCTGACTTGCCCGCCATGATGTTTAATATCTGCATGAAACTGCTGGGAGAGGCCATTCAAAGCTTTTGAGAAAGGTGCCACAAATATGCTGATGACACCCAACGCTATTGCTTTTTGTCACATGACACCAAGGAAGCAGTTGAAACCCTGGAACACCTGGGTTTGATAATGGGATGAATGAGGGTGAACAAGCTAAAGTTCAACCCAGACAGGATGGAGGTGTTTTTGGACAATAGAAAGCCTGACTAGGGGACTAGAATTCAACCTGTTCTGGAAGGGTTGCGCTCCTCCTGAAGGATTATAGATCATAGAGTTGGAAGGAGCCTACAAGGCTATCGAGTCCAACCCCCTGCTCAATGCAGGGAACTAGAGGAGGGGTCTCCCATCCAAGTAACAACCAGACTTGACCCTGCTTAGCTTTCCATGCTCAGACAAGCTGAGCCAGCGTAAGCCACAGATCTTCAGGTGGCAGCAGCTGTAAGGAGCACATTTGCACAATTATGCTTGGTGAGCCACCGGCTGCAACCCTTCCTGAATCAGTCTGATTTGGCAACAGTTATCCATGCATAATGGTTACATCATGTTTATACTATTGCAATGTAGGGGTGGGTGACCTGCCCAGCACTCAACTTGCGGTGTGCAATCCAAGCACTTCTGCTGCACAAGCTGAGCCGAGCGCGAGCACCAGCTGAGGTGCTCACCGGACTTCTGGGTCCCTGGCTCTACGTTGTTTACGTTAAAAATAGCATAAAGCATGTTAAAAACAGCCACGATTTGCACAAATTAGGCCACGATTTGTGCAAATTACACTAATCGCAGCTGTTTTTAACGTACCTTACGCCATTTTCTACGTAAACAACATGAGTGGAATTGGGGAAAAGGTAGGGTGAGTGGAGCTCGGGGGGTCGAGCCTGGCGAGTTCGCAGGAATTCCACCCCCCAATTGAGCTCCGCACACATCCCTATAAAAATGCACTCTACCTGGTGCTACTCCCCGAAGAGTGTCTGGAAGTTTCAGTTGGTGCAAAATGTGGCAGCTAGGCTGCTAAATGGTGCACAATATTGGGACCATATTACACCTGTCTTGAAAGACTTTCACTGGTTGCCCATTGCTTCCTGGGCTCAATTCATGGTGCTAGTCTTAACCTTTAAAGCCCTAAATGGCTTTGGACCTGGCTATCTATGGTGCCACCTGTTTAGGGATGTGCGTGGAGTTTGATTGAGGGGGTGGAAGTCTGGCAAACTCGCTGGGCTCGACCCCCCAAGCTACGCTTGCCCTACCTTTTCCCCAGCTCGACTTGCATTCTTACGAGCCAAGCTGGGGAAGCAACTTCCGGGTTCCCGGCGCGACGTTGTTTATGTAGAAAACGGCATAATTTGCACAGATTAAGTCATTTTCTACATAAACAACATAGCACCGGGGACCTGGTCTGGTGAGCGCCTCTGCTGGCGCTCGTGCTCGGCTCTCATGGTGGGAGTGCTCGGCTCATATGCCACGAGTCGAGTGCCAGGTGGGTCGCCCATCCTACTTGCTATGAACTTGCCCAAGTATTGAGACCTGCAGGAGAGGGCCTTTTGAGGGCACCATGAAGAAGCACATTTGTTGGCAGGCATGAAAGGCCTTTCTCCTGTGTTGCCCATAAACTATGGAATGTACTGCCTCAAAATCTATTATTGGCTGCCACTATTTTGGACTTTAGAAGAGGTGTAAAATGCATCCCTCAATTTAGCATTTTAAACTTAGTTTTTAATACTTCACTGTTTTTAATGTTTTTAAACTGCAAGGGGCTTGACCTATGAGCTGACTTTGTTGAGTAGCACCACCAGGGTACCTCAGCTACACCGAGTATCAGGCAGCGGTAAATAACCCAGCCTTGGGAAAGCCAATGGCTGCAGGTGGAGGAGCTTGACCAGGCTTGTGCAGCCTTGAGGAATTAAATTGCCTCTAAATTCCACCGACCCTTGGGTAGCAGCAGTGTCAGTACCAATCAGAGAGCAAGGCAAGGGATGCCGATTGGGCTTCAGTGTGGAAAACTGCAAGTGAGATGGCAGCCACCATAACCGGCTATAACAGTGTGATGTGGAAGGCAATGGAAAACCACCACATTATATTTACCAAGTAAACTCATCATGGCTAGACAGTCTAGCCATGATGATGGCCAACCTCCAGTAGGAGAGGAACAACAACAAGAAGAATGTTTTTAAAGTTCTTGTTTTTTTATTGCAAGGTTCTATTGTTTTAAATTGTTGCACTTGGCCTTGATGGCATTTTAGCAGCTAGATACAGCAGTATATAAATGTTAATAAATAGCAAATAAATATATATAATAAGGGAGTTTATCGTTTTGGTTGCCCGTTTCTGCACCTTGGTCCTGGCTACAGGAGGCACTGTCTTACTTTAGCTGTTTCTGCTCCCAGATATCCAGGATCTTCCCCTTGTAGTTCTGTACTCCATAGGACTGAGGGGTACATGATATTCAGGTCCAAACATCAGCTGTTCAATGGACTTTGGACTTTGGGTGGGAACAATAGTCAACTTCTGAAAGCTGTATCAGGTATCTCCAGGGTGATGTTCACAGAGAGATCTGCTACTGGAAGCAATGTAGGTATAAAAAGTACCTACATTGAAAAGGAAAGGAAAAGGAAAGGAAAGAATAGAAAATGTTATTCCTTCTTCTGCCCAACCGCCACAAACCGGATGATTGCAGGTCTCCCCTTGTAAGGAATTATTTTTAAAGGAACTACACACATCTTGGCCTGCTCTTTATACTGTGTTCTGTGATGAAAATTCACAGTTAGATTTTTTTTAAGACACTTGAACTGTGGAACAGAAAAATCTCAAAGCAATTGGGCAATGTGAGAAACTGAGGTGAAGAGGAAAAAGCCTAACGAGGAACCTCTATTAATGTTCAAGTCCCTTGATAACAGCAATAACAGAAGTGTAATCCTGAAGTTGACTTCAGTATCAGGAAGATTTTCAATTAAGTGGTGTATGACCTGGAGACTTAGCAGTTGTCATGAGGATGAGCCCAGGACAATTGCCAAGAATCTGCATACTTAAATGTAATGCTTATTTTTGGTACATGGGAAGAAGATCATCAGTGACAAGTGAGCAGGTGCCACAAATCAGATTTGTAAAATAATTCATCTGAGGGACAAATTCTCTGCAGTATGTATTCAGTGCAAACAAGTAGCTTCTTCCTCACATTCCAGCAATTACTTTCTTTCATTATTCTGATATATGAACTAGTTTACCAAGCATAGAGACATTTAGTGAGCCATAGGAAAGTGGGGAGGTCCTGGAAATCATGCCTATCTAAAAGCCGATTACTTTGGTCACAGAGTTCAGCTGCAGCACAGCCTTTGGCCTAGAAACTCTGTTTTCACAATCCCAGAAGTGTAGGAGGCTAGGTGCAAACTCAATGTTGTAATCTCTTATTATATTTCTAATGATAAGGGTCAAGTTAGGAACATCATCAAATTCCATTCCAGGGCAGGTCTTTTTGGTGCATTTGAGATCCATTCTGAAGTTAAGCAGAGGCATCTGGAACATCATTGGAGACGGTGAAGACCCCTTGACCATGCTGGAGGTTTGGGGGCATACACAAAGAAAGCTAGCCATACTAGGCCTCTTTGCCCATGCCCAGTGTAAAATGTGGAATTTCTCCAGATTCTGCAACCCAAAACAGAGTTTGGTGGAGCAAAATGGAACCATTCCACTTGCCACCAAAATTGGTGGAAGAAAACCAGGGTTTCCACACATCCCTAGTTCCAGTGCTAATCTTTGAACAGTCGTAGATTAAAGTAAGTCCTGCAAAAACATTGATTACATAATGGGTGCATTGTAAGATAGGGAGTAATCTGATCTATTTGTAATTGTTACCCCAGAATTCAAACAGAATCTTATATAAATAGTTTCTTCTTTCATACAGAGGAGGAGGAGGATAACATTCATCTAATGATAGTAAACAGGGGAAACACAAACAACCCAGTGGTTGTAATTTAGATGAGGGAAATATTTTCACCCATTTCAGAACATTTTTATTCTTTATCAGGTTGCCATACTACTTCACAGCAGCAGCTCCTTGATGAATTATTCTAATGAATCCATGAGGATTTTTTTTCAATTTTCAAAACATGGAGATATGCTATCCTGTATTTGAGGAAATAGTTAGTTTCATGGATTTAATGCTTAAATTTAAAAAAGATTTTAAGGGTGTAAACCTATGGTCACCATCACCAGTCCCCACCCACACTGGCCTGTCTAGTTGAGGCTTTTTGGGAGGAGGAACGGAAGGTGAAATTACCTCTGTCTTTCTCCTGTCCTGCCACCAATATAGGCACAAGATTTTTGGAAGCCTCCACACTCAGAGGCTTCCATCTAACACAGTGTTCTCATGCTGGCTGGGGCATGCTGGGAGTTGTAGGCCAAAAACATCTGGGGACCCAAGGTTGGAGAACACTGATCTAACAGGCAGCACTCCAATAGGATTGTGCCCTAAAGGGATTTTAATATCACTGAATACAAATCTGCAAAAGAATTCTAGAATTTTCAAAAAGCCTTGTGAATGTTTTTCATATGCTAAAAATTAAAAAAAATAAAAAATCAGGGCAAACGTTTTGTGGGGAAGTAAGCAAGATGCATACATTTTGTAGAGCTTTGCAGTCAGAATTCTTGCCCCAATCTCTTTCTTTTAAAAGGGGGGAGGGCGAGAAAGCTCTTGTTACCTGTGTTATCAAAGCACATCAGTGCCTCCTCCTACTCAAAAGCAGCAACATGCAGGCTGAAATCAGGCATCAAAATATAATATGAGCTTCATAGTGCACACTGTTTCCTGCTTGGGAACTTGATTTCTTGATAAAACTCTGTTGGAAGAACCTACTGGTCAGTATTTACCATTTCAGTATAGCCTTTATGCAATATAGCCTTTATGCAATAACATTTTCTGCATTTCTTTGATTTAAAAAAAAATGAAATTTGATTCTCTCTCTCTCTCTCTCTCCCCTTCCTTCTCCTTCCTATTTAATTTCCCCTGCCCCCATCATCTCCTCCGTCTGGGAACTGAGGTTATGGTCATCTAGCAGCCATCACATGAATAGCACTAATCTTTTTTTGTGTGCTATATAATCATTAATTTTGTTATTCTTGTTAAAAGTCTTATAAATGGTACAGAAAACAAGAAACATCATTTTAGTAATCCTGAGTGATTTAGAACTTTTGATGCAGTTTATCCATACCAGTCTAAACATGTATGGCCTAACAGATGTTCCAATTCCAAACAGCAAATAGATGCATTTGGGTCCTTTTAAAAGAAGACTCTGCACATATACCCTTAGCAGCTGGCGTGGGAAGAGAATTATGTCGTCAGTAGGGATAGGTGGATCAGTCCAGTTCTCATCTGTATCACTTTTGCATGTGTTAACCCATCAGTCTGTTCTGTACCATTACCTAGGATGGCCATGCATCCTCCTGGAGGGGCTGCCCAAGGAGTATATTCTATTTGAAGGTATCCTCTATTTGAAGGGCTGGTTTAAAGATAAAGACTCATAGGAACTGTTGCCCATCAATAGTTAGCACCTGGACAGCAGACTGAACATGCACATTTTTAAAAGTGTGCATTTTTCTCAACTGAAAACAACAACAACAATTTTTCCCCCATTGAAAATGTGCATTCTCCCCCATAGGTTAAAGTTGTGAAAATGCAGATTTGGGGGAGATTTGCGCACTTGCACAAGTGCACCGTTTTGAACGTGAATCCTGAGAATTGCGTTCCTGCTCATGTTCGTGTTTGGGGTTGCAAAGGGGGGGCATGTCCACACATCCACACATTGAAATACATATTTAAATAAATATTTTCTTTTTAAATACACATTTCTAAATATATGTTGCATGAAATTACATATTTTACAATGTATTTTGAGAGTATGTTTGAGCTGAGAACTGCATTGGAGAATTTGGGAAAATAGGAAAGGCTACAAACAACTAAGTCTATTCTGGGCATTAGCCTGGGAGGTGTGAAGTCAATTCATATCAGAATTCGATCTTTCAAAATTCCAGTGAGAAGTGATCTGATCCTAACCTCTTGGACAGATCCAAATCTAGCTTCCCAACAGATTTTACACTTGCAGGAATATTGTGATACACACAACACTTTTCAGCAGTTTAAACATATCATTCAAAATACACATTTAAATGGTTATTTTGAGAGGAAATTGTGTGTGTGTGTGTGTGTGTGTGTATGTGTGGTTGTTGGTTTTTTAAAAAAATCTCAGAATAATTCCGATTATTCATCTATCCTTACCATTTGCATGTGTCTTCTCATCCAACTAGGGATATCTGTGCAGATAGGGGCATGGCATCCATCCACCTGATTTCATGCTAAGTAGACCTTAACAGCAAGGCACTCCATGCTTTAGGACACCATTCGGTACCCTGTTTCCTGTCAAGAGGAATATGGGTAAATAGTGGATCTAAACCAGTGTTCTCTAACCTTGGGTCCCCAGATGTTTTTGGCCTACAACTCCCAGCATGCCCCAGCCAGCGTAGCTGGCTGGGGCATGCTGGGAGTTGTAGGCCAAAAACATCTGGGGACCCAAGGTTGGAGAACACTGATCTAAACAGTGGTTACCCTTTGGTTGTCTGCTGCTGCTGCTGCTGCTTCTTATGGTTCAACTGAGATCTTTTAGACAACCGTTTGCTTCCCACACTCACAGCTCTGTGCTGCTCTCTGCTGTTTGCTTGAAACCTATATGACAAAATAGTAGCTTTTAGAAGGAGATATTTGTGGAGATATTTAGGAAAAGGAAGAGGATATTGCTGTCATGTTCAGATCTCAGTAGCTTGCAGCTGCACTGACATTAAACATCTAGCAAATCAAGAGCCCACTGCCTTCTTTTCAGGGAATTCCTTTTTCCTTCATAGCATGCCATTCTTCCTTTTGCCTGAAGCAACTGATCCTCATGTTCTGGATATTCCTAGATTTCTTTAAGCTGTGAACAACGTTCCCTTTGAAGTAGCCTCTGAAATACATATTTAGCTATATGTATAGCACATATTAACAAAAACGACTACTTTTATTTGTGAGATCTTGGGTGGGGGGGGCAGATTCCCAAACAAATTACCAAACATGCAGATTCTGTCATGCTGTAAATATATGCTGGCTCAGCTTGTCTGAGTGTGGAAAGCTAAGCAGGGTAAGGCCCAGTTATTACCTGGATGGGAGACCCCTCCTCTAGTTTTCTGCATTGAGCAGGGGGTTGGACTTGATAGCCTTGTAGGCTCCTTCCAACTCCATCTATGAAATGAAATAGTTGCATTTATATGAAACTACATGAAGAATGGAGAAGGGTTCCAAACACCTTGATGTCTGTATCATTGAAGTTTTACTTTATAACATGGCACATTTTCTCTCTTCCATATCACCTATTTGACAGATGGCTTCCCACTGCACCAGAATAATTTACACTTGGGTGACTGACTAGTCTAGCTCCTTCACCTAGAAGGGCTGCCCCATTCATTCTGATGCAGCATCTCTATGTCTACATTCTTTTGTGCATGAGTATATGTTCCCTTCATTTAAATTAATGGGAGCTTATGCAAACCTTTGCTATCCCTGTTCATAGCAAAGGAACACGCATGAAGCTCTTAACTTAGACAATTTCCCCTTTTTTAGTGTCTATTAAGGGGAAAGTTCCCTCTTCCATAGCTTTTTATTGCTTACAAAAATGTCCAATCTCTTAACCTCCACCTTCTTCCTGCCAATATCTAATGAATTCTTTTCTTCCATTGACTGGACGATTGCATATTTTGCAGTCAGGGTAGAGTACCTAATGGATAGAATAAAAGATTACTACTTCTGCTAATGCTAGATGAAATTTGTGCATAATAAATTGTTTAGCTTAGCATTGAGAGTTCAGATCATAAAATACTTGAAACCCTTGGAACATTGTATTGGTAATACTGCACACATAAAATATTGTTGATTGTTGAGCTTAGAAGAGGAAGTAATAAAGATTTGTCATGGCTATGAGATGTAAAAATTTTAAAAAAGCACATTGCCTCAGGTACTGGAGGCAATATATAGCCATCATGACTTGTAGACATAGTTTGATCCTCTCTGAGTTTGTCTAATCCTCTCTTAAAACTGTCCAAGTGGGTGGCCATCACTGCATTTTGTGGTAGCAAATTCCATCATTTCACTATGTGCTGTGGCCTGTGTGAAGTAGTATTTCTTTTATCTCTTCTAACTCTCCCACCATTCATCGCCATTGGATGACCCTGGATTCTAGTACTATGAGAGAGGGAAAATGATGTGTCCCTATCCACTTTCTCCACACCATGCATAACTTTGTACACCTCTATCATGCCTCATAGATTCATAGCTCATAGAGTTGGAAGGGGCCTGCTCAATGCAGGAAACTGGAAGAGATAACATGGAGATTCCCCTCCCCTTTCCCAAGGCCTGAGTAGACTCCAGGGGGCAGGGCTTAGGGAGTGGGAGGGGCACATGGAGAGTGTTGTTAAACCTGCTGCAGGCTGGATGAGGAACCTCTGTGGGCCTAATCCAGCCCTTGGGCCCGAGGTTACCCATTGCTGTTCTAAGCTGAAGAGCCCCAAACATTGTGACTTTTCCTCACAGACAAATTGTCCATCCTTTATTAGGAGTTTAAACTTATATTATAATGTGACAACCCTACCCTCAGGCTCTTTTCTCTGTCAGCTAGATTTTATGTATTTGTTTCCAGCTATTATTTTCCACATTGTGGGGGAATGCACCAGTATAAATGTCTAGAGAGTTGCAAAGTGTGTTTGTTCGTTGCATTTGTATCCCATACTTTATCCAAGGTACACGTAATGTCCTGATGAAATCGGCATAAGACAACATTTCTTTTTCTGTTTTAGCCATTTGGATACTTCACATGAACTGTGAGTATCTGATTTGCTGAGAGAGAGGGGGAGAGAGGGGGAGAGAAAGAGAAGTTAAACAGATCTAGTATGGAAGAACAACTATGGCAGTCAATCAGGCTCAGCATTTAGCAAGCAGATGAAAGCCTGAGATCTAAAATGGCAACAGAGGTCCTTTTTTTAATTATTTATTTAAGTGGACTTTGGTGGCTCCATGTCTGATCAAATGGAGTACCCAGTGGTGAAACTGACAGGTCTGCTGTTTAAAGATTTCCTTTGACTAGCAAGGTATAAGAGAACAATATACTCAAACTCTTATCTACTGCAGTGAATACATTAGGTGGCAATGATAAGCTTGAAAATGAGGCATGGGCATGTTGAATCTAATGACTTGTTAAGTTAAAGTGTCAGCTTCTTCTTTTAGAAAACCTCAGGAAGAATTGCACACTCTTTCCACGTTTTTTAAACTGCCACCCTCAACACACAAACATAATATTACCTACCTCACAGGGTTGTTGTGAGGATAAAAATGGAGGAGGAGGATTATGTAAGCCGCCTTGGGTTCCTTTCAAGAAAAAAAAAGGCAGGGTATAAATATAATAAATAAATAAATAAATTTTAAAAAATCTCTAATGGAGACTGACAGAGAACTCACTTGGAGACTTATTGATAGAATCCAGACTGGCATGAGTGAAGAAAGAAAAGAAAAAAATCCAAGATGAGAGCAGATTTACCAAGAAGAAGAACTGAAAGGAAGGATGGCTTTTGGGGTGAAGGGGCATTTCCTTGTCAGGTGTGTGTGTGTGTGTGAGAGAGAGAGAGAGAGAGATAGCTCCTCTACATCTTGCAACGTCTGCTTTGATGGATGCACATAACCATAGGAGCATAGAACCAAATAAAACACACTTCCCAATTAATCACTATACTCTCTGAAATCGCATTAGGGGCATATCTAAAAGACAACTTGTGGCTTAATCTTGTAACTCTCGACAAGAAAAAAGCATATGTAACTTGCCAGGGAAAGGGGAGAGAAATTTCCCCCTTAGGAACTCACCTGTGCTCGCTGAAGGAAGCCAGTCATATAGGCTTCACACCCAATCCAGGTCCCTTCAGCCATTTTTGAAATCAGGGACCAGTTGAAGCATCCCACAAGTTTGACTTGTGAGCATGATAAAGGACACAACACATCTGATCCTTGGCATTAGAGCCACCTGGATGAGCCTTTAATACATAGTGCAAGAAACAAGCAGCACATCAATATAAATAGAGCTCCACAGCACTTACTTTCAAAAGTACACACACACACACACACACACACACACCAGTATATCAGTCTATAAAATGAATAAATGTTTAACAGTTAGTCTTGCCTCCCCCACCCTACAAAACAGCCAATGGTAGCAGTGGTGCCATACAGGAAGGATATTTCTCCCCCACCTCCAAGCATTTTGTAGGCCTCTCCTAAAGAATTCAGCCATCTATCTTTTCTGAAATGAGTAAATATCCCCTTGATTGTAGGAAGAATTTGTTCAGGCACATGGGCCAACTTACGTTTTTGTTAATTTTTCTTCTTAATCTTCACATGTACATTGTACATGTGGTTACTGGTGAGGTTTCTGATGAGCAGTTGGCATGAAGGTACCTATCAGTATATTTCTTCTTGATATACTTTTTTCAAAATGTATCTCTGATCAACTACTACATTTGAATATTTCAAATCATCTGTACAGACAAGAAGAGCAAAACCTGTTGCACATATACTTTTTACTGCCTTTATTACAGGCAAGATCTTTCAGTCCCTGTTACTGGTTAACAAAGACCATAAATCCCAACATATAGCATAAGGAATCCATTCAATGTGGTTTGCATTACACAATGATGGTTATTTCTTCCATTTTACAAGGTAGACCCTGTTACTTAATATTAAATGATGACTTTCAGATGCTGGGGTTTAGTAATCTACACCTGAGTCTGAAATGTGCCATGTTAAACATGGCAGCTACAGGTTTGAAATCAAAATATGTTTAATTTAGATCAAACAAAGGGTTGATTGTAACTGAAGCTGATGTCTAGGGATATACCAGCACCATTTCAGCTTCCATATAAGGCTTTGGAATTTAAAGACGCCATGCAATTTTTTTTTAAAGGATGGAGGAACTGTGTCCAAACTAGGTTGGAGCAGATTCTATTTCTATCCCAGTAGCTGTGCAATGCAGAACTTGGCAGGGCAGAAAATAAAACCTTAGCGCACAAGTCACTCAGCTTTCTTCTTTATAGGATCAGGTGAAGGGCAGTAAATGGAATACCAGATGTGTGTTTTTTCACTTGCTTTCAAAGCAATACTATATTAGATGGGAGCCCTCTCCTCATATATTCCCCTCCATGAATTCAATAAACATGTGGAAGGGATTGCAGTCCCTGCCTCTGCCCTGTCTGTGGTTCCCGGCTCTGCTTCCAACCCCTCATGGGTGGAATGTAAGAATGGGTTCTCTACATGTACAACTGACTGTGCACAGGGCCTGCACAGTGCACACTGAACCAGGAACAATGGCTTCCCCAAGTTTTGTGCTCTTAAGTACGGGCCCTACATGCAAAGGGCCAATTCTTAAGTTCTGTCCAAAGTGCACAGGTCAGCAGCAGGATTAGCAGGTGCCGGGCTTCCAGACGCAAGGAGATTGTGGCCAGGTGGGGCAAGGCAGCACAAATCCACTTCATTCCATGCCTTGACTGAATAAATAGAGGCAGCGTAAGAAAAGGGCTAGTGTCATCCAGAATGACAAGGTCACAGATATTTGGAGAGAGACTTAGAGGTGGAACACAGGCTTCATATGCATAAGGTCCCAAGTTCAATCCCTTTCACCTCTGTTAAAGGATCTCAAGTAATTAAGACTGACAACTGACTAGGAAGGGGGGGGGGAACCCATGGAGCTGATTTTCTAATCACTAGACTGGTTACCAAATTACTATTATTTTTTGTAACAGCCAGAAATTTGGTCTGTTAATGAAATATGTTTAAGCAAACCCAGGGTATTTTGAGTAAATGGCAATGGTGCTATTTTTATTTAGTGTGTGTGCTTGAACTTTGCAGTGGCCCACATGCACACTAAGGTGTCAAGTCATCAAGGTGAGCATCAGTGCACTATTTAATACACATGTGCATGTATGTTCAGGGCATATGTATGTTTTGTCTATAACCACCTTCTTCAACAGGTTCTATTAGGCCAAGGGAGGCAGGGCAACAGAAGACCATAAGGAAAAAGAAGAGGCAACAGCAGAACAGTGTGGCAATAGCAGCAGCTGCTCAGTTTCATGCTTGAACCCAAGTGCAGACTTAGTGTGTTATGCTGGCCAGCACCAGCAACAGGGTAAACAAATTACTATGCGCTCCTCTTCCTGACTCACTGGAGTCTGCTAGGCTACATTTCCTGGAACACAGTGAGCCATTCCTCATGGCTCCCTCCATGTGCCAGAATGGTTGAATTCCCAAGCTTTCAATACTACAGGCAACAGAGCAGGGAAAGAACTTTTTCTGAAGTCATGGAGACCTGTTGACAACACTTAGCTAGGTGACTGAAGATCGAACTCAGTATAACTTTCATGTTATACTGCACAGTGCTGAGTGGATTGTCTCACTCCCTCCTAGGGTGGCCAGGTGTCCCTCCCCCCCCTTTTTTTTACAGCTGACATATTTAAAGGGCTGCCAGAGGACTGTCTTCTGTTTTGTCCTTTATTTTGAAGGTGTCCTCTGTTTGAAGGGCTGTCAAGTTCAAGTCCTGTTTAAAGATACAGAACCATCAGAAGGAACAACCGGGCTTTGAAGCTGCCCATCAACAGTACCTGGATGGCAGACTGAGCAAAGCAAACAGATCACCTAGACAGAGCCTTCCATACTATGGGCAGTATCCCATGGAAACTGCCCACAAGTTGCCAGCCCAGATTCCCTTCCACAAGCAGTGCAACCCGGAATGAGCAGAAATGCTCGTTTCTGGAACAGGGGAGGCTGGTGGAGCCCCGTCGACCTTTCCCATCCCAGAGCATTTCTGCCCATTTCGGGGCTTGTCCCCTGAAGTGCTAAATCTCCATTCCACAAGTGATTGGTGCTGCTTGTTGATGGGATTTGGTGGGGTTGGCCACTTGTAGAATGGAAGCAGTGGTGAGACTCACCCATGGACGGGTAGCATTTGATACTGCCCTATGGTGAGATGTACTATATTTCTATTTAAATTATAATAATTATGTCTAAATTTTCATCTATACATATAAATTAGCATATGCAAAATTCATATACATTGATGTCCTCTTTTTGGTGATGCATTTTCTCTCTTTTGGCAATTCATAAGAGGCCACCCTAACTCCTCCTGGCACTGAAAGGAAAGGAAAGGAATCCTCTCCCACTGATTGTAAGATATCACAGGGTGTTTGCTTTTAAAGATACAAGAAGCCATTTCTCAGCAGCAGGCTTATCAAAATGTAGAGGCCATTGCCACAGCTTGGGAGTGGGAATATCATTTTGAAGCTAAACTAAATTTGTTGAAAAGGCATATTCTGAAGTTGCTTGTGCGTGTCAGCGTAAGCAGCAGAGTGCGTGTGCGTGGGGGGATTTAAGATCCTGTCTCTGTGTGCTAGCCGAACTCAGACATTCCACACACAGATCTTCCAGACCTCCCCCCTTTCCGCAGCGTGCTTTGTAATCTGACCTGCTTCCAGCTTCTCCGTTTGCAGATTAATTCATGGAGTCAGGAAACACTCTGTAACACCACAGGTCTAATTCTACCTGTTTATTCACTTAGCAAGTAAAGTTCTACAGAGTATACATTTCCTAGTTACAGTCCATGTGCAGAGTATAAATGCATAGCAAGCATTACATCCAGTGGAGTAAGTTGAGCTTCACTCCACCTCAGCAAAGGTGTTACATTGTTGCAGTAACAAAAGCCCAGCAAGAAAAACAAAGAAGAAGAAAGAAAGCAGTCCTGCCTCTCTCTAAGATGGCTTCAGACAGAAAAACAAGTTAGCATGTCATCAGAACATACAAACCATGTGACTAGCTCAGTTCTCACAGTCCAGAAACCACAGTTTCTAGTAAGACATAATAAACCTGTTTACCTCGCCATTCTGTCCCTACCATGTGTAAACAATGTGCTGCAGCTGGTAATGTGATACATATCACAACATCCCCCTTACAAGCTGAGTACATCTTGTTTCACATTTGCTCAATGAGGCCTAGCGCCGTCATTAGCTTCCTGTGTCTTACTACAGGCAATGGTTTTGTGAAAAGATCTGCCACCATGTCCCCTGTTGCACAGTATTTGAGTGTTACCCACCCTTTCTGCACACAGTCCTTTACATGAGAGTAACGAACATCAATGTGCTTGGTTCTTGGCCTACATTTTTCATTTTGAGCCATGCTTATACAAGCCTGGTTGTCTTCAAAAATTGTAACAGCCTTGTCTACTGGTATTTGCAAATCAGTAAACAGTTGTTTGAATCATTCAATCTCATTGCATGCTTGAGATAAACTGATGAATTCAGATTCTGCACTAGATACAGCCACACAAGATTGTTTTCGTGTATACCAGTCAATTAAACTTTTATCATACATGATCACAGTCCCACTTGTGGACTTTCTATCTGTTGCAGACCCCTAATCAGCATCAGGGTACACACAAAAACCTCCCTCTGTGTGTGATGACAATTTCAGTTTGCAATTCATGGAACCTTTTAAATATCTTAACACACGTTTCACAGCTAGCCAATCATACATAGAAGGATTTTGGGTTTTCCTGCTATGTTCACAGCATTGCTGATGTCTGGCCTACTCACATTTGCCAAATATAGCAGGCTTCCAATATAACACTTTGATATTTCCCAATATCTTCAAATTCAGTGTTATCTGTGTGTTTCTGATATTCAAGAGTCATTGGAGTGGTAACTGAGTTACAATTCTCCAATCCATGAATTTCCAGCAATTTCTGAATTTTTCCACTTTGTTCAACCAAGAAAGAACCTTCCTCATCCTGGGATAATTGCATTCCAAGATAGTGTTGTACCAAACCTAGATCTTTCAGTTCAAAGTGTGCTTGCAATTCTTTTGCAATTTTGTCTTTTTGACTTACTGATTCTGTTATCAGCAATATATCATCAACAAAGACTAACAAATACACCCAATGTCCCAATTCTGTGTGACATGTGTACAGACAGTGATCAGCCTTGCTTTGTTTGAATCCCAAACTAATCAAAACTCTGTCTAATTTTTGGTTCCAGCACCTAGCTGCTTGCTTCAGCCCATATATGGATTTGTGCAAACGACATACAAGACTGGGATTTTCTACAAAACCTTTTGGTTGCATCATGTAGATTTCTTCTTGTAATTCACCATATAGGAAAGCAGTTTTTACATCAAAATGAAATGCCATCATTTTTCTTTGTGCTGCCAATTTCAACAACAATCTTACAGTTGCATACCTTGTTGTTGGTGCAAACACGGAATCAAAATCTATCCCATGTTTTTGTGCAAACCCTCTTGCCACGAGTCTTGCCCTGTACCTTTCCACCTGCCCCTGGTGATTCCTTTTCACCTTGTACACCCATTTACAGGTGATGGCCTTGCGCCCTACAGGTAAAGATACCAGACTCCATGTTTTGTTGACATGCATTGCATTGATTTCATTCTGCATGGCCTCAAACCAATCATTTCTCACTGCTGGTTGCATTCCCTGGATTTCCTCAAAACTTTGAGGTTCTAAAGCTATTTTGAGAAGCTTTATGTACAACAGTTTTGCCACTTTGGAATTCATCCTGATATCTAACAGGTGTTTTACGTTCTTGGGTTGAACGCCTTAGAGATTGTTCACCTCCCTCCTGTTCCCCAGATATCTGCCCAGTGGTTTGTTCTGTTTCAGAAACTTCCTGCTGTGTTTCAGCCATTGAATGCATTGGCAATTCCACCAGCTGTTTCTCATCATGTGTTTGCTCGTGAAAAATCACATCTCTCCTTAGAATTACCTTTCTGTGTTGTGGTGACCATAACCTGTAACCTTTTGTTTGTGCATCATACCCCAGCAGAAAACATTCAAAGCTTCTGGGAGACAGCTTTGTTCTGTTTTGAGCCTGTATATGAACAAAACTTTTGCACCCAAAAATTCGTATGTGTGCTACCTTTGGCTTCCTCCCATGAAACATTTCATATGGAGTTTTCCCAGTTGTGGTGTTAGGTAATCTGTTCAGCAGATAATTTGCATTTGAAAGTGCATCCCCCAGAAATGGTTTCCCACCTTTGAATCAGCTAATTGAGCCCTCATCATTTCCTGGAGTGTTCTGTTCCTTCTTTCAGCTACGCCATTTTGAAACGGGGAGTTTGGGGCTTAATTTTGTGCCCAATGCCCTCACTTTCCAAGAATTTCTTAAATTTTGTACTCATGTACTCTCCCCCACCATCTGTGAGCAGTTCACCTATGGGGTATTGTTTGAATCTGTTACCAGCCCATTTCACAAATGATTCAAATCTCTCTTGTACCTGAGACTTATGCTTCAGAAGATAAATAAATCCAAATCGAGAAAAAATCATCAATGAGAGTCATGTAGTACCTATTTTCCCCATAGCTTTCTTCAAATGGCCCAGCAACATCAGAGTGTACCAGCTCAAAGATTCTTGTGCTCACTCTATCACTGTGTTTCTGAATGTTAGTCCTGTGCGACTTTGCCTGACTGCATACTTCACATTCCACATAATTTGAACAAGGTTTCATTTTCATGCCCCCACACAGACCCGGCATCTTCTCGATGCTTCTGTAATTAGCATGTGCAAAACGTTTGTGGAATAAATGTAAACAATTATCATGTGGTTTACAATTTGCATACTTCACACTCTCATCATGTGTTACAAATGGATTTATAACATATAGAGAATTCTGCAAATCATCTTTTGCACAGACTCCTGTCCCTTCACGTGAAACCACACATGTGCTGTCTGAAAAACACATTTCATAGCCATTTTGAGCTAATTGGGAAATACTTATCAGATTTGTGTCCAGTTCCGGAACAAATAATGCTGTCTGTTGACCCAAAGTAGCAAATTCAATTGTTCCTGCTGCTGAAACATCTATTCGTTTCCCGTCAGCTAATTCCACATTCTGACCTGTACATCCATTTTCTTCCAGAGATTGAAATACATTCCTGGAGTTAGTCATGTGATGAGAAGCTCCAGAGTCCAAAACCCAAAAACCATTAGAAACCCCCACCCTTGCAATCAAACTTTTGCCCGTTTTAACTGCCCTTTCAGGTGTGCTTGTAGTTTCCTTTTTGTTTTTTTTCTTTCTCTGTTTATTTGTACAATTCCGTTTCAGATGAGATGTAGATCCACAATTAAAGCATTTTTTCACTTTTAACGCAGTGGCTTGGGTAACTCCTTGCTTGTTGCTGCTGCTGCCTTGGCTGTTGACCACATCAGCCGAGCTGTCTGAAAATTTACGGCCAGAATTGTTTTTCTTTCCTTGGCGCTTTTCTCACTCAGAAAGAAGTTTGCCTGACACATATTCCATTGTCAGATTTTGATCTGGCTGCCCTTCCATCAATGTTACAATTGTGTCATATGATGAGTCCAGACTTGATAACAAAATAGAGACTTGATTCAATGGATCAGTAGTCATCCCTTGATTTCTCAGTCTGTTAAACAAGTCCCGAATAGTACTCAAATGCTCTGGCATAGAGCCACCTGGTTGCAAGCTCAATTTGTACAGCTTACGTGCTAGCAGAATTCTACTGCCCGCTGTTTGCATTTGATACATATTCTGTAATACATTCCAGATTTCTTTTGCAGTGTTTTGAAACTGGATAAATGGCACTTGTGAGCTTTCAACAGATAAACAAAGAATTGCTTTTGCTTTATCGTCTCGCTCCTTCCATTCATTGTATTCCTGATCCCCCACTGCAATTGGATCCTGTGTTACTACAGTCCAGAGTCCCGCATGGGTTAAATAATGCTGCATTTGGAAATTCCACAGCACATAGTTCTGACCAGACAACTTTTCCACGATTTGTGGATTCAGGGATGGTGCAGCCGCCATTTCTCTGACTGGGGGATTTTCTCCCTCCTCCTCAGAAATATCGGCTTCGCTTTCTCCCTCCAAGGCCTTGAAATGGGCCTTCAAGCTTTCTATGTCAGTTAGTCGAAATCTCCCCCTGTCTTCCCCCTCCTTACCAGTCGACGGGCCAGGAGATATTTCTTCCTCTTCTTTGATGTCTTTGATGTCTTCCTCCTCTGCCATTAATCACCGCATTCACCGGAGTCGAAGCTACTGCCAAATGGGTCCCGGCGCGTGGTCTGGGCCCACAACCTTGATGATGCTTGTGCGTGTCAGCGTAAGCAGCAGAGTGCGTGTGCGTGGGGGGATTTAAGATCCTGTCTCTGTGTGCTAGCCGAACTCAGACATTCCACATACAGATCTTCCAGACCTCCCCCCTTTCCGCAGCGTGCTTTGTAATCTGACCTGCTTCCAGCTTCTCCGTTTGCAGATTAATTCATGGAGTCAGGAAACACTCTGTAACACCACAGGTCTAATTCTACCTGTTTATTCACTTAGCAAGTAAAGTTCTACAGAGTATACATTTCCTAGTTACAGTCCATGTGCAGAGTATAAATGCATAGCAAGCATTACATCCAGTGGAGTAAGTTGAGCTTCACTCCACCTCAGCAAAGGCGTTACATTGTTGCAGTAACAAAAGCCCAGCAAGAAGAACAAAGAAGAAGAGAGAAAGCAGTCCTGCCTCTCTCTAAGATGGCTTCAGACAGAAAAACAAGTTAGCACGTCATCAGAACATACAAACCATGTGACTAGCTCATACAGTTCTCACAGTCCAGAAACCACAGTTTCTAGTAAGACATAATAAACCTGTTTACCTCGCCATTCTGTCCCTACCATGTGTAAACAATGTGCTGCAGCTGGTAATGTGATACATATCACAACATATTCTAGACATTAAGTCATTCAAGAAATAAACAACCCTCAGAAGGGTAGTGGGGAATAATGAAGAGACATTTGCTTCCAGAGACAAAGTGCATTTTGGAGTGGATGATCATTTTTGAAAAGCTACCATACACTGGAAAGCTACTTGTAACTACCATAAATGAGGATCTGTTCAAACATGGGAATAGCCTGCATACAGAGCCCTGTAGACAGAGCCTCAGCCACATATGAAAAGTAATAGCTGACCCAGCACATCCAAAGTTATAGGAATCCCCACCTGCAAGTGAAGTGGCTGAAAAAAATGTGCCTGTGAGCTCACAAGAATTGTTGCCAGGAAGAGCAAGCTACAACTTTAGATACACTACGTCAGACATTACCGTACATCTTTCTAAGGATGCATGGGCATCCTGAGGTTTGACCCAAAGAGCACCTCCACCTTTGCTGTCCCTTCACCTGTCCCTCCAAAGGCCCAGCAACTTCCACTACAGCAGCAAGTAATGCAGCAGAGGGGGCAGTGGGTACTCCCAGAGCCTGAGTGGAGTGTATTCTCCAGCTGGGGATGGAAGTGGTACTATCTATCTCAGAATCCCTGACAGGGAAATGGCTCAATTTGCATCCTCTCCAGTGGAGAGAAGGCCCTCTGACTCCAAGTCCCATCCCCAGAGGGCTCCTTCCTGTGCCCCAATGTAAGTTACTAGGCCTTAGGGAAGGGGGAGGCTGTCACTCATAGTATCAAAGTCCGCTCATAGCACGCTGCAAACAGGACCCTAATCACTTCAGTACTGCTTCCAAGCATTCAACTAGGGATGCTTGATTTTGAGAGAGCCCCTACTGGAAAGCCTGCAACTTTATCCACACAGCTCTGTCATGGGATGGGGAAAATTTTCCAGCACCAGACTGACTGAAAAAGCCCTGTCAAACATCCAGGCCTACTTTCCTGGGCCTGTACTGACATCACAGTGCAGCATGTGACATGGTGTGGCCAATGCCAGGGTCCATGGGCCCCAGAGGACACACCGCAGCTGACATCAAACACTGTGTGTGTGTGTGTGTGTGTGTGTGTGTGTGTGTTAAATTCCATTTAAAAAAAATATAGAAAAAGACCCCAGTACTCTAAAGAGAAGTGCTGCTTGAGGTGGCTTCAGCCTCCATCTTCCTTTTCCCAGAATGCCTCCTGCCCAGAATAGGCACTCATCCAGGGTCCTCTCAAACTTGGCACTAGCCCTGTACAGATGTAAACTCCTTTTTTTTTTTTTTTTAAGTATTATCAGGACAGAAATATGAGCCAACATTTGCAGCACAATCCCATGCATGTCTGCTCAAAAGTAAGCCCTATTATGTTCAATGGGACATACTCCCAGTCCATTGAACTCAGTGGGGCTTACTACTGAGTAGACAGGTATAGGCTTACACTGTTAAGGTTACTAGAAGACATTTCTTTACATAGTCAGAAGATCATCTGCAAACCTGAAGTTACGAAAAAACACACACCCAGAGATACGGATATTTGATGACATCATATGTTTTACATTGCCTGCGTAGTGAACTTCAATTATTCATTTCAAGTAAAAGTACTGCAAAATTTATCACATCCTGTCCATTGCATTTTGTTAATACATATTTTATCATGATTTGTTTCCTAAATATTTTTTTCACTGAAAGTTTCTGTTAAAGTTGATAATATTATCATAAATGACATTTAACAAGTGACAGAATTATAATTGCTTCCCGTAGAGAATAATGTTGTGTAAATTCAATAGAAAATTGCATAATTGTCACCTTATGCTTGAAACTGATTAAACTGTTATTAATTTACACATACATTATTTATGTTTGTTTCATATGCATATTTTACTGGGTTTTAAGCTGAAAATTACTTACCAAACTCTATTTTGTTGTTACAGTGTTTCCACTAGTGCACATGTTTTCTGGCATAGAAAACATGTCAGGAATGTCCTGACAAAATAAAGGATTTTTTTTTTAAAAAAGGTTGCTAATCATTACTATTGAAATAATTAGTAACCTGCTACTGCAACATACTTATGCACATTGTGATTAACCATTTAAGGATATGAACCTGTGCATCCTGGCCAAGAAAGAAAGTTTATCTGAAATCAGACAGGCTACTATCAAAGCAATCCTATGGCCCCTAGACAGAGTCTAGGGCCTGTAGGATGCTTTGGATTCTTAAATCTATGGTTGGAAACTGAGCTCCAACTTTGGAGCTGGGGACCTGTGCTCAGATCCTCCTCCCCACCCGCAGGAGCCAGCGCAGAAAGAACCATGCCAGCTGCTTTTCCAAGGTCATAAGAGTGACCTTGTAGAAGGAGTAAAGAGGGCATTCTGGGGCAGGGGGGAGATGGGATTGGGACTAGGTCCGCCAGGATACAGCATCTCCTGGTGGCACTCTAGCCTACTTCCCTTCCCATCCAAAGTGCCACAGCCAGATGGCTGAAATTGGCCATCTAGCTGAATTGCAGGGCGGGAGGAGCAGAGGGCAAAGATCGCCTCCGCGTTCCTCCCACCCTACACAGAATGTCCGTAATCCTCCAAGTTCCGAGGTTTACAGGCATCCCCTTTGGATTATGCCCAGAAGTACAAATTAGGACCGTTGAGCAAATCGAACTGGGAAAGATGTGCAAATCCAATATGAACACATGTCTGGCAATTTACAAATATTTTGGGCGGACACAGCAGAGGCTCATGCTCATAATCACATTTAGGTCTTCAAACACAGCATGCTTGCATGTTTTGTGGGCAAAAATGAAATTCTCGTACACCACTATTTAGGTGAGCTTGAAAATTGCTGGTTCTCCCACTCCAGTACATAACCCTTTCCTTCACCCACAGGAGGGGAGGGAGTATGCTTGAAATGGGAAGTAGGTGGGCACAGGAGATTAACTATCTCTGCAGAGGAGTGGGGCAAGCTGAACAAGGGTAGGGGAAGAGTAGGGATGTTTGTGTAGCCACATCCATACTGGATCCTTGCCCCTCTTGGCTTATGAAAGTCAGCAGAGAGGGAACAGGTGGCTGGGCCAGGGCGGTGATCAATACTTCCTTGTGAGAGGGAGTGGTCCCATGCTGCCTGAAAGAAGTGCTGGTGAGGCCACTCCTGAAGAAACCCTCTCTGGACCTGGAAGATCTTAATAACTTTAGGCCAGTGGTGAATGTTCTTTTCCTGGGCCAGGTCCGTGAGCGGGTGGTGGCCAAACAACTCCAGGTGCTCTTGATGAGACTAATTATCTGGATCCATTTCAGTCAGGGGTCAGGCCAGGTTTTGGCAGGGAAACATCTTTGGTCACCTCTACGATGACCTATGTTGGGAGAAAGGCAGGGGGAGTGTGACCCTGTAGATGCCCCTGGATCTCTCACTGGCTTTCAGTACCATCAACTGTGGTATCCTTCTGGGGTGGCTGTCTGAGTTGGGAGTGGGGGGGCACTGCATTGCCCCCCCCCCCACTCCTACTTGGATGGTTGGCTCTAGAAGGTGGTGCTTGGGGAATATTGCTCGGTCCCATGGACTCTCCAATATGGGGTCCCTCAGGGGTTGGTCTTATCCCCCATGCTATTCAACATCTACATAAAACCACAGAGTGGGATCATTCACAGTTTTGGAGTGCATTGTCAACAGTATGCTGATGACATGCAGCTCTATCTCTCTTTTTCAGCTCCAGCTGGTGAGGCTGTGAATATGCTAAACTGGTGCCTGAGTGCAACAATGGACTGGATGAGGGCTAACAAACTGAAGCTCAACTAGTGAGGTGGTGGGCTCTCCCACTCTGGAGGCATTCAAGGTGCAGCTGGACAGCCATCTGTCAGGGATGCTTTGACCTGGATTCCTGCATTGAGCAGGGGGTTGGACTCGATGGCCTTGTAGGCCCCTTCCAACTCTACTTTTCTATGATTCGATGATTCTGTGATTCAATCCAGATAAAACTGACATGCTGTTAGTGGGTGGTTCCTCTGAGCAGATGGAGGGTGTTCAACCTGTTCTGGATGGGGTTGCATGCCCCTTGAAGGAGTAGGTTTGTAGCTTGTGGGTCCTTCTTGAGCCATCTATCACAGAGTGCCTTCTACCAGCTTCAGCTTGTGGCCTAGCTATGCCCCTATCTGGACAGGGATAACCTGGTTTCAGTAATTTACCCTCTGGTAATCTCTAAGCTAGACTACTGCAATTCACTCTACTTGGGGCTGCCCTTGAATACTGTTCAGAAGCAGCAGCTTGTGCAAAATTCAGCAGTCAGGCTAATAACTGGAACCAGAAGGTCTGAACACATAACACCAGTTCTGGCCCACTTGCATTGGCTACCTATATGCTTCTGAGCCCGATTCAAGGTGCTGGTCTTAACCTATAAAGCACAACATGGCTTGGGACCACAATACCTGATGGAGTGCCTCTTCCAGCCACAATCTATCCAGACACTATGCTCAACATCTGGGGCCTTCCTCCAACTGCCACCTCCGAGGGAAGCTCAATCGGTGGTGGCAACACGGAAGAGGGCCTTTTCTGTGGAAGCCCCCCAGCTGTGGAACAAGTCCCCGCTCGGCCATGAAACTCACTGAGTGACTTTGGGCCAGTCACTGATTCTCAGCCTAACCTATCTCACAAGGTTGTTGTTGTGAGGATAAAACGGAGAGGAGGAGTATGATTATGTAAGCCGCCTTGGGTTCCTTGCAGGAAAAAAAGTAGGGTATAAATATAATAAATAAATAAATAAAATAAATAAAAGGCATTTAACAGCTTTAAATAGCACATGGGAGGCATGTCACTGTTTTAACAGGCCGAGTACATACATTAGGCCTTCGTTCTGACATATGCGGTTTAACACACTGGTCAACCTAACAGGGCTGGTGTGTCATAATGTAGGTGGAGCGTTTTGTTTACTCAAAGTACTGATACAAGCCAGTTCCTGAATTTCGGCCTACCGTACCTTACAAGGTTGTTGTGAGGATGACATGTAAGGGGAATTGTGTCAGCTGCCACGGGTTCCTTGCTGGAAAGCAGGCAGGATATCAGTACAATAATACATAATACCTTCCTTCTATAATAGGGGGTTGGTATGCTGGTCTACCTCACAGGGTCAGTGTGCGATAATGTATGTGAAGCACTTTGATCACTTAAGTACTGAAACAAGTGAATTATATTATGGTCTCACAGTAATTGCCAATGCTCAGTGAGCAGAGCACCTGCTTTGCAAGCATAAGATCCCTTGTTCAATCCTCGGCATCTCCAGGAGGGTTGGGAAGGAATCCTGCCTGAAATCATGGAGAGCCATTGCCAGTTGGTAATACTGAGCGGAGTGGGCTGATGTTCTGGTTATCATAATTTTCTTAACCTTTCTCATTTTTATTACTTAGGAATTGAGTTGCCTCTTAAAAAGGGGCATGATGACAGAAAAAAAGAAAGGGGCATGCCCCCAAGCAGTTGGCTGTGGCTCTATGAATAACACTGGCTTGCATGCCGGGAGTCCCGGGATAGGTCCCTGGCATCTCACTGGGGGATCCTGCCTGGGAACCCAGAGGGCCATTGCCACCCAGTGTCGGTGGTAGTGGGCTGGATGGCCCAATGGTCTGACTCAGTTTATCCGGTCAGAGGTGTGCTGATGAGTTGATTTCAAAGGGACTTCACGTCCGCCCTCTTAGTTTTCAAATGATCTCATTTATTAGTTAGAATGCAGTGACATACTCCCAATCAAATCCTGCTCTTGCTTCACTTATGGTTTTTATAATGGCTGTGCCATTGTTCACTTTGTCTTTGCCTAATTTGCACTGTTTCCTGCCTAGCCAACCAAGTCAATGTTCTGAGCTTGCAAGAGCGAATTTTATCATGCCGAGCCGTGCTGGGAGTTCTTGTGGCAGTTTTATTTGCATTTCAGTTGGCCCTGATCCATACACCCTGCTAGTACCTGACGACTGAGTGTGACCCCTCCCTTTTACCTGTTGCCTCGACCTCCTATGCCTTATGATGTCTTTGTCCATTTCGTGGGTTTTTGTTTGTTTGTTTGTTTGTTTTTGTTTTCCCCCTATCATGCCAAGGTCTGGTATTAATACTATGCACTTTCTTTTACCTGTTTTCCCCAGAGCTCACAAGCCGCGGGTTCTTCCAGGTAGTTAGTGCTTCTCTGATCACTTCGAGATCTGCAGTGGCATACCTGCTGGTCCCTTTGTTGAGCTATTTTAATAATCTATTTCTTTCCTCAGCGAACAATCATGAGTCCCAATGCTCTTACGCCATGTGCTTTATCAGGTAGCTTGAGCTTCTTTCATCGCTTCGTGACAATTTCAGACTGGTAAGTGTGGGTGGTCCTGCCTCGTGTGTTTCGGTTCTGTCCTTGGATGTCCGGAGCTTATATCCATGTTTAGTAGGTTTTAGGGATGCAGCTCTTAACAAGGGAGAGGGAGACTTAGAATCATAGAAAAGTAGAGTTGGAAGGGGCCTACAAGGCCATCAAGTCCAACCCCCTGCTCAATGCAGGAATCCAGGTCAAAGCATCCCTGACAGATGGCTGCCTTTCATTGCAATGGGGCTTATAAATGCATTTTGTACATTAAGCTGCAGGTGCATTCTTAGTTTAATATAGTTTGCGGCAGGTCGTTAATCTAGCCCACGTTTATTTGCATGAAACCTTACACTTAATTCAACTGCCACATTGCATTCACCGCAGAGCTCTGGTTTATTCTTGGGCTTGGGCTTACCAGCACTGTTGGTTTTGCCTAATCCTCTGGCCTGTATATGGTGCCAGTAATGTTCTTTATTGCTTACTCTGTTGACAGCCAGGCTGTCCAGGGCAGTTACGGTATGGCTGGCCCAGTGGGCATAGGTGGCAACCCCATACCCTAAGCCAGCCACTGGCTCTTACTTTATTTTGGCCCTTGTAGCATGTAACTCTGAAAGGGTTAATTCCATTCCCGCAGTTATTGGGTTCTTTTAGCCCATGTAGTTCTGGGACCTGATAACGACTTGCTTTCAGCCTCATTGTTATTTATTTTGATTTTGGTCCCCATGCCTTGCTTGAATTTTGGGTCATAGGCAGTGTTATTGGCTGTCGATGGAAAGTAATCAGGTGGATTTTACTTCAAGCATCCTCTCTCGGCTACATGCCTCCTACATGTGGGGGATGGGTTCCTGCTTTAGGTTACTTAATGCTTTCCATAGAGTGACCCATGTACTAGTATAATTGGTTTTGCCCTCCAATTTTCTGGCATGGGCTGCCATGGGGTGCCAGCTATAGGCGGGCGAGACTCATATTCCCATTAATGTGGGGAGGGTCCGTCCAACTTCATCTTTGCCTTCATGGGAGATTGCTCAGGTTATCTGCAGGCGGGTATCCCTGAGATGTGGGCGGCAATACCATGCCTCTACAACATCATTTTGGGTCTCCATGGCCATATGCACATTCCCTCATCCAAGCCTCCTTTTAAGTGGCTCTAGGCCATACCATACCCTTTATTTCCTCTAAGGAAGTAGGGGTTTCTTGCTAAGGCTTCAACTGTTTTTACAGTGCAAGGATTGTATGCAACTGCATAAGTCTAATCCAACCTATGTGCTTCTATGCACTATGTTGGGCCCAGATTGCAGACTGCATCTGTGGCAGTCTTTTTGCGGGCTTGATAGTTATAACCGGGTGTTGCTTTATGCGTGCTCGGTTGTATACAGGGTGGCACATTATAATTCCTGTCTGCCAGCCGTGAAATCCAAGCCACCTGTCTGGGTGATGGGTCTTTTACAGTCCCTGTCTACGGGGTTCCTCCTCTGCAGTTCCCTAGCCTGCTTGACGGTTTGTGTCCGTGGCCCCTTGCGGGCTCGATAGTTGGGTCGAGCTTTTGTTTTATCCGCTCTCTTTTGTGGAGATGCGGTGTACATCAAAGGGACTCCTGTTGGATATTAGTACAGGAGTTTAGGGTATAACAGAACCAGGGAGCGCCCTATTCCCTCTGACCCACTAGTCCCCATGTCACCAGGCATTCTTCTATGCCTCTGTGCACAGTGGCCTTTGGCATGCTGTTCTCAATATAAGGCAGGGTAGTTCTGTTGTAAAAATTCAGTAACTAATGAGTTAAAAGTAATGAAATGCTTCTCTCTGTAACTTTCTGCTGTAGTGTTTAGGCTGATATGAGACAGAGTCAGGAATGCTGCTGTCTCGCTTATCTTCTCTCCTTGAGCTAGCTGAAGACAGTGGGTGAGAGAGGGCTGGAGAAGGTGGCCTGCCCTGGCTAACCTCTGTCCCAGTTGCTTAGAATGCATGTTTAAGGTTTTGTTTATCTTACTGTATTTTTCCATTCACAGCTAGAAATTTGTGTTAGAACGGCGCATGCGTGGGATTGTGTCAGAAGATAGTATAAATTGATAAGATTTCAGCATCCATGTTGAGATGTGGCTTTGCAGTGCTATACTCCCACATCTCCCTATTCTATAGAATAAACAATGTTGGACCACTGCCAGACTTTTTCTCCTGCCTAATGTGCATAATTTGAACTGGGTACATTAGGATCTAGCATATTTTTGCAACAGTTCCACACTGTGACCTTGACAGCCTTTTGGGGGGCATTTCTAGTTTCTGAACTAGTGGTTTTATCCAAGTGTGATTCTTCTGCTAGAACACTGCAGTTTGCTGACTTGAGTTTCCTAGCATCCTGTGTTCAACTCTGGTTGCACAGGTCCAAGTCTGATTAGCGAGCCAGGGGGGGCGATAATCATACTTTTTCTGGCTCCAATTGATGAATTATGTTCAGTCTACACATTGCAGGCCTTTGTTTCTGTCCGGGGCTCCTCAGCAGGGCCTTTATTCTGGCATGCTGACAGGTGTCCTTTGACCAAATACCAGTTTTGGTCGGTTACGACACAGGTGGTGAGAGCATTGGGCCTTGCCCACTTGCGTTTCGACACTCATTCATTTCAAATTGGTGCTGCCTCCATGACTGCGCTACTTGGATTTCCTGCCGACAGGGTGCAGGCTGTAGGTAGATGGTGCTTACACTCGCAAAAAAAAATCTGTTTTACTCCCTGAGTTCTCCTCATTTTTCCAGACTGCTCACTGCTATGATGGCTCATTGGATTGGACCCAAACTGCAACTAGTATCCATAGTTCTCTGGCCTCTCCCCAATGTTTACCAAGATTCCTCTTCTGAGCAGCTATGATTGTCATTCTAAAAAAAATTACATGCAAGTAAGCTACTGTGAACTCATTAGAGGATCTTTTTAAGCATATGTGCTTAAGATCAGCTCGCCAAGCATTTCTTTCTCTCTTCAACTTGGCACAGTACTTGGAAAAACCTCTGCTCCTTGGCAGAAATCCTATACAAAGGATTTTGTCATAATGAGCCAATTAAGAAAAATCTAAACAGTGGCCATCAAAACATTAATATCACATAACCCACTCCTGAAGCAATATTTTGTATGTGTGCAGGGTTTTTTTTTTAATATACACATTTACATAATATAAAAGCTTAAAAATCAGAGCTATGGACAACTCTTCTAGGATGACTCAAATCTAGGCTGTAAGCTGAGACAACTAATTTCTCCTCATCAGAATAATCACATACAGGAGTGAAGACTTCTCCTTCTTGATCATATGAATGAACTAAAAACCATATATGTTGAAGGACAAGAACTAGCAGATGCATGTGGGATGCCTGAAGCTGAACGTATGACATTCAAGTTCAGTAACAGTTGTGCAAAGGTAAAACAACAAACCTGAAAGGATGTACATGTAGCTAACTTCTATCTGTATTATGAGAATTAAATCATAAGTTAAATCTAATAAATGTTTGTATTGGAAGGGATACTTTTTTTCTTTTCTTTTTTAAAAACTATACTGCCATATACTGATGAAAAAGAGGCACATCCACTCAGCATTCAGCCCCTTGAAAATTCATCTCCTCCCAATTTCAATTCCTTGGGGAAACATTGGTGAAGTGATTGTTGATGATGGGACTTCTGTTGAGATTGATGGGAAAGGCTAAGTCTGAATGCATTGAGGGAACCTATTATACAAGTATGGGAAAGGTTTAGATTCTTTTTATTAGATTATTATAGAGATCCGGGTTCTAGTCCCCGCTAGGCCATGAAACTCACTGGGTGACTTTGGGCCAGTCACTGCCTCTCAGCCTAACCTACCTCACAGGGTTGTTGTGAGGATAAAATGGAGAGGAGGAGGATGATTATGTAAGCCACCTTGAGTTCCTTGTAGGAAAAAAGGTGGGGTATAAATGTAATAAATAAAATTTAAAAAAAATTAGGTATGTGGAAGCCTCATGTATGGTGATCCCCAAGTGCAATTGTAAGGTCGATACCTGAAAAAGGGAGTGAGTGATGAGGGAGTGAGTGACTCTTGAAGGATCCTCTACATGCTACCTAGATTTCCTAATTCTGTTTCATCAGATGGACCTGGTAGGCCTGTATAGCTACTGCATCCTTATGTAATATGTATGATTACAAGCCACTTTGAACAGATTGGAAATCAATATTTCAATATTGGTAGTGGTTCACACAATATACTTCCTACAGGGCATGGGCTGAAAAGGCTATAGCAGCTGTAAGTGGCTAACCATGTTCCTAGCTGGTGGGGTGTAGCGACTTTCCACATGATGTTGCCTACTTATAACATCATAAGCTTGAGGAGCACTTGCTTTATTTAGCAGCCTCTCTGAGTATAATGTGTGAAATTTTCATGAACCCCCAAACATACTACAAAAGCAGGTTCAGAACCATTAATTGTTCTTTTCCATTGCTAATCACAGTACGCATAAAACAAACAAAAATGGCCACCATGCTTACACAAAGCATGACAGGCAGCACCCTTAAAGTCAAAACAGCAGATGTGGGATGGAAGCCATTTCAGATAAGTCAGGACTCAGGAGCATCCGCCTGGCATGAATTCTTAAAGCTACGCAAATATAATCAAATGAGACAATGGGAACTCTATGAAGGGGCAAGACATCCAGATATAGTCATTATTCAAAATTGGGGATATCTTATATTTCCTGACTCTGAGGAACATTTTATATGCTTACTATTCAGTGTGAGTAAAGTCAACCCAGGATACTATGCACCATGCAAAGGAACAATGAATACAGAGTTTTCATAACACATCATAACACATCTATCTGCATTCCAGTTTGATCACCATATCATATTGAAGAGGAAATTTGGAAGCACAAGATGAGAAGAGGTATATGTCTGAGATATAAAAGAATGTAATGGCATATAAGGAAAAGATAAAAAGCCCCAATCAATTACTTGATTGTGTGAGCACAATAGAACCCTGTAGTTATTGTTTTATAAGAACTTATGCAATCAGTAACACTTGCTTTTATCACTACTGATCATAATGACATGAGTGAAGTGCTCATTGAGAAGAGATCTAATTATCAATTGATGAATCGTGGTATACAATTTTGGCTGTAATCAATCATGTTCTAAATGGAATCCAGGTTACATGCAAGTAATTATCTACTTTGGATTAGAAGGCAAGGTGATTTATTTGTCAGATGGGTAATGCCATCTGATAAATAGCAGATAAGGCTAGTACAAGAGTTAGCTGCATAGCAAAATGTTCATTCACTTTCCAAAGGGATGGCAGTGCTACTTTACAAAGTTTTGCTGAGAAGGCAAGAAACTTTGCACTCCTATCCCCATTTCCATGAACCTCATTTACAAATGTTTGCAAATCCATTTCACATTTGCCATTAAATATCTTTCACAGAACACCTGAACCCATAAGATGACATCATTCAGTATGAATATACACCATGTAAGCATCTGTTTCTGTGGGCAGGAGTAAAGTAAAAGAACACACTAGGGTAGACACAGTTGGGCGGCTTGGCCCAATGACAATCATCAAGGGTGTTACATAGGATGGTCTCGTGTCTTTATGCCAAATTATTCATAAAAATGTACTTGGTGGCTTTGAAAAAGAGCAAAGAAAAGGAAGAAGCTGGGGAAAGCTTAGAGAGAATTATTCTAGTGATTCCCCTTCTATACCATAACTCCAACATCATTGACTGTTAAAAGAAGCGTGGTAACTCCAAGATCAGTGCTATCATAACCCACTTGTAGTTTTTTTAAATTCATTGTCAAGACTAGAGGAAGGATGGGAATCCTAATCTTGATAAAAAGCCAGCCCAGAAAATGGGGTCTGTGTTGTGGTTCATACCTTATAGAATAGCAAACTTCAAGTACCTACTTTGGGGCAGCCCTGTGATATGCCATTCTTAGTTTAGCATGATCGTGTCTTCATTTTGTTTTGCAGCCAAGGTTTAAAGATGGGGACAATGAAAAAGTGATGGGTTGGATCCAAAAGTGCCCTTCCAAGAATAGGTTGGATCCAGCAAAGGTTTCTGCTCAGTGAAGGGGAAGAGCAATTTTAGCTGATTCATAGAATCATAGAATCATAGAAAAGTAGAGTTGGATGGGGCCTACAAGGCCATCGAGTCCAATCCCCTGCTCAATGCAGAAATCCAAGTCAAAGCATCCCTGACAGATGGCCATCCGTCTGCACCCTGAATGCCTCCAGAGTGGGAGAGCTCACCACCTCCCTAGGTAATTGGTTCCATTGTCTTATTGCTCTAACAGTCAAGAAATTTTTCCTGATGTTTAGGTGGAATCTGGGTTCCTGTAACTTGAGCCCATTATTCCGTGCCCTGCAAACTGGGATGATCGAGAAGAGATCCTGGCCCTCCTCTGTGTGACAACCCTTCAAGTACTGGAAGAGTGCTATCATATCTCCCCTCAGTCTCCTCTTCTGAAGGCTAAACATGCCCAGTTCTTTCAGTCTCTCCTCATAGGGCCTTGTTTCCAGTCCCTTAATCATCCTTGTTGCCCTCCTCTGAACCTTCTCCAGTTTGTCTACATCCTTCTTAAAGTGTGGTGCCCAGAACTGGACACAGTACTCAAGATGAGGCCTAACCAGTGCTGAGTAAAGGGGAATTATCACTTCATGCGATTTGGAAGCTATACTTCTATTAATGCAGCCCAAAATATCATTTGCCTTCTTTGCAGCCACTTTGATTCCCCTTCCCCCTGCAGCCCCCTGCTCCACCTCCTACACTGTTCTAGAGAGTCCCACCCCAAACCTCCAGAACAGATCTTTGTGGGATGTTGCTGGTGCCTCCAAGGGGAAGGGGGAGGTGAGACCCAAGGACATCGCACTTCATGAGTGGAACTCCACTCATGGTGGATGCAACCAGCTTGTCTGAACTACAGATTCTTTTAAAATTGCTTTCATAATTGTGTTACATAAATCATCGAAATAATAGTCAAATAACAAAAAAAAAAGAAAAAGCAAGGAAGGAAGAGTTAAACATATAACAATATAAACCATATAACTATTTTGTCATAGTCAAAATGAACCATAACATGGCAAGGAGTTAGAAACCATCATTGCTGTGTCTTTCAAGTTCCATAACGATTATAATGAAATATTGCCACCTTGCCTGGAAGATGGCAAAGGTTTGTATTTCCTCCCAGACTCTTATAAATTAAATCATTTCAAGAATTTTGCCAATGTCCCAAAGGTTCCAAAGCCATTCATCAATAGTCAAGATCTTCTTAGTTTTCCAATTTCTTGCAAACAAGACTTTTGCAGGAATCACAGAGTTTGCTGTAATGTCGTCGTCATCATCATCATCATCATCATCATCATCATCATCATCATCATCATCATCTAGCTGATAGACAAGTATCTTATTCTGAAATTCCACAAGAATTTCCCTGCTTACACGGTCTCCCACAGAGAACATTAGTAGTTCCATCCAGCTCCGGGTACACTTTAGAAAGGTATTTACTAGGGTCACAACCTGATTAATGAAATGTTAATCAATCACATGAATTTTAATTTATTAGATTATATTTGAATGTATTTACACATGCGTAAAACAATAGTTCTGAAGCAAGCCACACCTTTCCTTTTTTTTTAAATCATGCATGCATGTGTCATAGTAGCAGGCATCCTTTAGAGTGGCTTACACTGGCTCAGCTTGTCTGAGTGTGGAAAGCTAAGCAGGGTCAAGCCTGGTTATTACTTGGATGGGAGACCCCTCTAGTTTCCTGCATTGAGCAGGGGGTTGGACTCGATAGCCTTGTAGGCTCCTTCCAACTCTATGATCTATGAAATCTATGAATCTATGATAGACTTTGGGTTGCAATCAAGTGAACACCTACACAGGAGTAAGCTCTACTGAACACAATGGGCTTAATTCTGAGTACCGGTAAACATATATTATATTGTATTGTGAGGTGGCAATCATTTATTAAGGAGTAACTCTCAATTACATGAAATAGAATTACCTCTGAGCTAACATGCTTAGGTTTCCACTGCAGAGGTAGTGACCCACAAAACGTCTTTGGGGAATATAAAATTAGCAGTTCTTTACCTTTCAGTCTTGCTCACTGATTCATCCCTTTAAAAACTATGTCAGTAGCCAATTCTTACATTACTTGGCAGGCAAGGAATCACTTCAAAAAGTCACTGTGTAAATGTCAAACGCTGTGTTGAAAGAGAACCTGTGTTGAACTACTGCCATTGGCAAAGTTTCCAGACCTGTTAGGTAAAGCTTCCTTGTAGGCCTGTTTATTGCTTGGGAACACTGGTCTGGCGTCTGGCCACTAATAAGAAGTTTGGCATTGTGTTGACTAAGGCTAGCTTCAAATGGACCTTGAGTCACAACCAGTTTTCAGGGTGGCAGGAAGCTCAAACTGGTTTGTCCAGTCTGAATATGGTGTGTGTTTCTCTGCGTGCATGTGTTTCTGTGTGTGTGTGTGAGTGCGCGCGCGTGTGTGTGCATGTGTGTGTAAGAAAGCTAGAAGGAGCTTTTGGATCTGGCTGGCAATTTGGATACTGGGATTGTAAGCTGAAATGGGAAATCCACTGCCTGTGGGTTTGCTATACATTTGTAAAAGATACAAATAGATCAGGTTATTAGAAAGACACAGTAGGTCTGACACATGGTCTCCTCAGAGAAAACTCACATCTTAGAAACTATGCCTGCCACTCAGGAAGCAATATATATTTATTAAAAACAGCACTTAAACTAACCTCACTTAGGTAGGATGTTCATTAGGAGCAAATGTTTACATTGCTAAGCTTTATTAATTTATTTTCTCTCACTAATTGCATCAGACTGAAAATTGCATGAAAGGCCAAAGAGAAGGAGTGCAATATATCCATTAAGAGTGGTCAAGTATCTTAACGCATATGCACTTTTAATGTAAATCAAACAGGAGTGTTTGCTAGAACACTGAAAGTGTAGGCCAAAAAGAAACAACCCCCCTCCACAGGTGTTAACAAATATAACTTAAATCAACCAGTAATACAGAAATAGCACTAGCATTATTGTTTCTCCATTAATTATGAATATATACCCAGAAGAGCAAATTAGGAGAATCTTGCTTCTATCTGACAACAGCAGTCGGATTAGCATTGAGGTACAACTGCACTACTGCAGTTAGAGGGCCTTGGTTGTGGACACTGTCCCACACAGAAAACTGGGTGCAATATAACATCAGTGGCATTTGATTGTATACAGGCTGTGTATGTGTGTGCACATGGATATACATACATATAGGAAGAAAGATATGCACCTCCGTCAGACATATATTGTGCACATCTTGCTATTGATTTGCAACTGAAACGGTAGAATAGCAGTAACTCCTCTCATGCATTCACTGCTAACATGCACTAGGACAGTGATGGCGAACCTTTTTGAGCCCGAGTGCCCAAACTGCAACACAAAACCAACTTATTTATTTCAAAGTGCCAACACTGCAATTAAACCTGAATACCGGGGTTTTAGTTTAATAAAAACAACTCATACAGTTGTCCGAACTAATTAACATATTTTGTCTTAAAAGAAAAACACAATAATAGGGCTTTCAATGATACGAACAGTTTTTTATTGTAAAAGAAATCAACTCAATTTTTTTTAATAGTACTACATTGTACACAAAGCCTGAAGGTAATTTAGATAAACTTTTTAAATAATTAGGCGCATGTATTTTTGGATAAGGGATTCTCAACTTGTAATATGATTATATGCCAGACTGAAATTGTATGGGGCAAGCTTTACTCTGGGTCCTTTCCCTGCTTCTACAGGTGTTGGATTAGTAAAAGTAAAAGTCAACCTGTGCTAGGATGAGCAAGATAAAGAAGAAAACTAAACGTGCTTAACACATTTTAAACAACCTTTATGTCTTGGACTGCAAACACCTGCAAGGAACCCAAGGCAGCTTACATAATCCTCCTGCTGTCCATTTTATCCTCACAACAACCCTTTGAGGTAGGTTAGGCTGAGAGTCAGTGACTGGCCCAGTCCAACACTCCCAGTCCCAGTCCAACACATATATTATTTATATATGATAAAATAAATAATGAATATAACAAACAATAAATATAATATTCATAATGATAAAAATAATGATAAAAGAGGATAATCCTGACAATAAAGGGAAGGGAAGGAATCTGGAGGGGAAAGGAGAAGACCTCAAGCATTTGGGGGAAAGAGTGGGGGGGGGGTTGTGATGAAGCCAGGGAGAATGTGGGGGTCGTCAAGAAAGAAGAAGGGAAGCCTGCGGCGGTGAAATAAAAGCAAGACTTTGTGTGGCAAGCAGAGGGAAAAGGCAACTGAGACAAAGGTGCTGGCTAGGAGGGAACCTAAGAGAACTTAGTTACAGAGAACTAAGGGTGGGGGGCAAGGGAGGGAAGAGGAGGAAGCGCTATGGAGGGGAAAAAGAAAATATTAGTAGCATTGGCTGCAGGGGTTGGGCTGCCATGAGAGGAAGAAGAAATGACTGGGTGCGGAGCGGGGAGCCAGAAGTAATTATTAAGACGATGCAAACGGGGAGAAATGAGGGAGGGGGGAGGAGCACGAGAAGGGAAGGGAAGCAATATCGAGAAGGGGAGGCTGATAGGAAGAAGGCAGTGCGGGGGGGAGGGGGAGAAGCGACTGTTAAGGCGGGTAATTATGAAGACGATGCAAACGGGCAGAAATGAGGGAGGCGGGGGGAGGAGCACGAGAAGGGAACTGGAGGGGAAAGGAACTCCCATTTCCTGGCACTGGCACCGCCACCCCCTTCGGCCCCGCTGCTGCCTCCCATCAGATGACTCTTTTAACTGCGCTTCTTGCCACTGCCACCGCCTTTCTTCACCCGGCCACCGCTCTCGTTGGGAGGGAGGGAGGGAGGCAGGCAAGCAGGCAGCTGCCGCCGCCGCCAAATCCCACCCGCGCAGCCTCGCGAGACTACCGCCGAGAGACAGACACCCCAATCCTCCCTCACCCGCCATTCAGATTTGCGGAGGCTGCAGCAGCCGCCGGGACACGCCCCCCTCGCGCCCGAGGGCCAATCGCAGCATGGAGCTGAACTTAAAGGCACCTCTCCCCATCAAACTCTTCGGGTTGACAAATGGCCAAACAGGCTGGTTAGGCTTGGACCACCCCTTTCCCCGCTGAGAACAGCCCTGCGAAGAGTGCCACTTCTCTCCAGGCCTGCCCGCCCCGCCCCGGGAGGACCTTCTCGGCCCTTCCCCAGCAGAGGCGGGGCCTGCGGGATGCCGGGTGACGCGCGGCAGGCAGGAGCGGCTGCTCCCGTGCTCTCGAGGTCTGTGCCCCCAAAGCCGCTTGAGGGCTGGCGACCTATGGCTCGCGTGCCCACGGAGAGGTCCCTGCGTGCCAGCTGTGGCACGCGTGCCATAGGTTCGCCATCACTGCACTAGGAGCACTGTGCCAACATTGGGAAGTCCGGCTCGTTTAAGCTCTATGGACTTCCTCCCTGCTTCCTGCCTGATGATTAGAAGCAAAGTGAGCCAGGGTTTCTCTGCAGACTTCTGTCTCTGAGACAGGCTGCAGTTTGCACATCTTTTTTAAAAAACACTAAGGAAATCTGCGCAAATTGCGTAAGGTTATGCAATTTGCGTAAATTGGGGTATTTTGCATGTTTTGTGCAAATACACACCTGAAAAGCATGGGGATCTAGCACAATTTGTGTAAAATCGGCCGATCTTAACAGCCCTGTTGCCCTGGTTTCTATGGAAAATACGTAGAATTGGCGTCCCGGCGCGTCACTTCCAGCCAGCCGGAAGTGACGGGACCGGCACAGCCGGCTAAAACGGTGCAGAGAATTGAGGGAGGGGGGCGCCGTGGAGGGGTGAGGCAAGGCGGGGCAGCCCCCCCCCAGGTACGTGAACATCCCTAGATAACTTCTGACCTTCTGGTCCCACAAATAAGCCTGACTGCCACATTCTGCACCAGCTGCAGCTTCCAAACAGTCTTCAAGGGCAGCCCCACATAAAGTGCATTGCAGTAATCCAGCTTTGAGATTACCAGAGCATAGATTACTTAAATCAGGCTATCCCTGCCCAGAGAGGGGCATAGCTGGGCCACCAGCCGAAGCTGGTAGAAGGCATTCTGAGCCACTGAGCCCACTTGAGCCTCAAGTAACAAAGATGGCTCAAGGAGAACCCCCAAGCTACGAACCTGCTCCTTTAAGGGGAGTGCAACCCCATCCAGAACAGGTTGAACACCCTCCATCCTTAATATAAGTACATCCCTAAATAAGTACATTCAAATAATTGTGAGATAGAATAGGCATTCAGGCATTCAGTACCTCTGGGAACTGAACACATAAAGGGACTCTCTAGACCCTATATATATATATATATATATATTGAGAGAGAGAGAGAGAGAGAGAGAGAGAGAGAGAGAGAGAGAGAGAGAGAGATTAACTGCATTGTGAGAAGAAGCCTGGAGGAGGAGGGGGAATGGCTTTTGTGAAATTTGAATTTTACTCAGAGTTTCAGGTTAGTTGTTATTCTCTCCCTACCACCTTGACCTTCTCTAATAACTATGAAGTTAATATAGAGTTTATAAAATAGGTATTATTTACTTAATGGCCCATAACAGCTTCCATAGAGAATTTATATTTCACAGATCATTGATTTGATAGATTGTGACAGCTCTTCTGGAGATGTTCTGGTCTACTGGGTCATTACGGACACCATGCATAGACAGTAAATCCATGTCCTAAACACCCTGGTAACCATTTTCCTCAAAGCATTTTAACAAAGAGATATCAAGCTAAAATAGCCAAAGCCAGATTCTGTACACTATCTAGTTTGCTTTATTTGCACATTCTATCATCTTTTAAGTTACTTTATGAACAAAATGACAGCAAAAGCTTGTAGGACACCACCACACTGTATGCAGTGCTGGGTTGCTATTTCAAAACTGTTAACCTGCTCAATCCTCCAGTAGGGACAATCCTGACCTACGGATGGAGGTCCTTTGCTTGGGGATTGCACAATCTCACATGTCCCTCACACATGTCCCCCATGGATTCAACCATTTGTTGCTCAGGTGGACATATGTTCTCGCATTTCCCTTCCCCCGGCCACGTGCAACTGTGGGCGGGGAGAATTTTGCGCGCGGAGGAAAGGAGAGTGAGACCACTATGGGGTGATCTCACCCTCCAATAGGATACAAGGGTGGAGCGTGCAGGACCGTTATTAGGCCCGCATGCCCACATTCTGGGCTCTGGGATTTGATAATGACTTGCGTTCAGCCTCATTGTTATTTAATTTGATTTTGGTTCCCATGCCTTGCTTGAATTTTGGGTAGCAAGCAGTGTTGTCGATGGAAAGTAACCAGGTGGACTTTACTTCAAGCATCCTTTCTCGGCTACATGCCTCCTACAGATGGGGGATGGGGTCCTGTTTTATGTTACTTAATGCTTCTCATAGAGCGACCCATGTCCCAGTATAATTGGCTTTGCCCTCCAATTTTCTGGCACAGGCTGCCTCGGGGTGCCAGCTATAGGTGGGCGAGGCTCATATTCCTGTTAATGTGGGAAGGGCCCAATTTTGTATTTGCCTTCCTGGGAGACTGCTCAGGGTATCAGCACGTTGGTATTCCTGAGCTGTGGGCGGTAATCCCTTGCCTCTACGGCATCATTTGGGGTCTCTGTTGCCATAAGCACGTTTCCTCTTCTAAGCCTTCTTTTACGTGGCCCTAGGCAGCAGGAATTTTCTAAGGAAGCAGGAATTTTCTTGAGAAGGCTTCAACTGTTTTGGCAGTGCAAGGATTGTTTGCAACTGCATAAGTATAAGCCGACCTATGTGCTTCCGCACACTATGTTTGGCCCAGATTGCTGCTTCCGTCTGTGGCAGTTTTTTGCATGGGCTTTGTAGTCATAGCTGGGCATTGCTTTATGCACGCTCGGTTGTCATAGTGCAGGCACATTATAATTTTTATCTGCCGGCCGTGAAATCCAAGCCACATGTTGGGGTCTTTTACAGTCCCTGTCTATGGGGCTCCTCCTGCAGCTCCCTAGCCCAATAGAAGGATCATGTCTGGGGGCCCTTGCAGGCTCGGGAATTGTGTCGAGCTTTTGTTTTATCCGCTCTCTTTTAGTGAGATGCGGTCTACATTAAAGGAACTCTTACCAGACATTGGTATGGTTCAGGCCTGGGACCTGGAGCCTTTTATGGACACTTTCTTTCCAAGGCTTCCGTTTCCATAATTATTCAGCGGGCTCCCAATTCGTTTTTCCATGAGGCCACTGGAGTGGTGGGTAGCTGCCATGTGTGCCCACAGCAACGGCTTTGGCTTTGGCCAATTTGAAATCTGGGCCCAGTCAGGGAGCATCGTGTATTCCCTACACCGTAATTGCGATTGCACATGAGAGCAACATCCTTTTCTTCAAATAGACTGGAGTGGCTGCATTGCAGAAGCACAATATGAACTGAGTGCTGCCCACATTTTGCGATTATCCTGATCGACAATATTGTGTCTGTGGCCGTTGCAGACTTCATAGGCAAGGCCAAGATTTTACCTTATGCACACTCTTGAGAGGTGCAGTGTTGATTAAGAAACTCCTGTCAGCCATTCAGTGCTGTATAAGGCGAAGTGCCTAGAGCATTCTACAGTCATCAGTATCTTCTAGATGGTTGCTGCTCTGAATTTTTCTCGCAGACAGTGTCCAGGGCGGTGTGTCGCTGGCGCTCTTAAGCATATCGATTGTATGTACACGAATTGCCATGATTGGTGCTGCTGTTTTCATTTCTGTCTTTTCAGATTCCCGGAGTGGAAGGAGGTCGGCTTGTGTCCTTGTGTTCTGGCACTGTATGATATTTGGACGGCGTGGAGAACTGATAAGTCAGGTCTCGGATCTCAGCTTGGGATCGGTCTACTGGCTGCACCCAGTGCTTGGGTCAGCGTGCAATGCAGCAGCAGAACCTCCTATCCACGTTATTCCGGTCTGGACTGGTTGGCCTGCCTCCACAAGTGCTGGTAGTGCATTTGGGGGAAAGCGATTAGGCGTGCTTACGGGCATGGCCTTGATTTTGCAAGTGTCTGCGGACCTTGCTGTGATTCGTCGGAGATGGCCTGGTGTCCAGATTCTCTGGTCCCACATCTTGCCACAATGCTGTTGGAGGGATACTGTCAATCCCAGTGGCCTGAACAAGGCCTGCCGGAAGGCGAACAGAGCAATCTGTAGGAGCCTTGGAGGGAGAGGCGTTGCGATTCCTCATCCCGAGATATCCTTGGCTCGGAGGGAGCTGTACCGACCAGACGGGGTGCATTTGTCCGAGGTCGGCAATTTTAATTTTCTTCAGGATCTGCGAAGGGCCCTCCTGGAGGTAGTTTCTGCCAGGTGGGGGAGAAGAGACTTAGCTTAAGCACGTGTCTCTCTGTGGCTAGTAAGTGCGGGAATAGGCAGTAGGGTTAGGGTTTTGGTGATCATCCAATGGCACTGTTCAGGTGGCTGGCGAGACCTGTATCTCAACGCTTGCTGAGTTTCGTGGCTCAGTGGGGGGAAATACGGATCGCCAGTGAGGATGGCTTACATCACACGGATCGGTGTTCTGTGGCACCAGTGAGGTGGGGACTGTGAGAAAGCCTCCCAGCACCCAAGAGGGTGTAAAACTGGGGGGGTGGCGAAGTGCTGCGCCACCCCCCGGGTTTGGATGTATCTGCCCGGGATACCTCACTGGCCAATGGCCAGTTTTAGTTAGTATCCGCACTTTCACCCTTCGCAGATCTTGATTAATAAAATTTACACCATATACTTGATTAATAAAATTTACACCTTTATTTACACCATATACTTGTGTCTCGCCTCTTCTTTTCCCCTTTTACGTGCGCAATATCCCATTTACTTAAGATGGCACAGGAATTTGAGGAAGATAAGGAGCAAAATTGCAGTTTTAAATTTGATGTATCCATATTTTACCTATTTGGTTTTTATGTGTATTATATTTATAAACAAATAATGTTTATTTGCTGGTCATTGACCATAATACAGTTACTACTGCTTCCCATGGATAAATTCTGTTTTCCAGACCTGCTGAAATTATTTACTCTATTTGCATTGATTTGCAATTTTTTCAGATGATATTTTCAGAACCACTTACTCTGCAGTAACTACCTCACTGGATGAGTGACATTTAACAAGTCAAAGTTCAAGTCAGAATAGCTCAGTTTCTTAACTGGTTAACATACAAATCAAAGCAATGAATAGCAAACAGCACACCTGGCAAAATTATCGAACTCAGTCTTACAATGCATAACAAAATGAAGTCATAAAACTGAAAGAGATTAAAGTTCATGTAGATATGCTCCAGCTCTCAAATGTGAAGATTAATCATGAAATCCAGTATTTGAAATCAATTTGTGAGCTACTAAAGCCCAATTCATTTCAAGGTTTTCTTGTAATGTTTGCACAGAAAAAATCCTAAAACACTGAACAGAGCATCCTGAAAGTTCACACCTCATCTCCCATCATCTCTATCAACTTCCTCCCTCATGCATCATCAGTCCCTAGCTCAATAGTCACCTGGAAAGATGCACTGGGACTTTTGCACCCAGATGCTCCTTGAAAATTTGCTGGCTTATGTATGAGAATTTAGTTTTTACTCACAAAACATGTGAGCATGCCCTGTTCAAAGCACCAAGCACAAGTACAAGCATGTGTCTGTCGAAAATGTTCACAAATTGTCAAACGTTCATCTCATCCCCAGTTTCCAGTTTGATTTGCAGAAATTTTCTAATTTGCACAAATTTCCTCAGTACACTGTGTCAGCCCACTTTCTGGAGGAAATTTGTGCACATTGGGAAATTTGAGCAAATTTCGGGAGATATGCGCAAATTTCCCATTCGATCGCTGCTCAGTTTGCGCAAGTTTCCCATTCACGCAAAGTGAACAGCAGTTGGAAACAAGAACGTGAATCAGGCATGAGACGAGTGGTGAGATGATGCTTGGAGAATCCTAGCCATCTTGAACATCGCTCATTCGCCCATCTCTAATTGGTGTGGCCAGTGTGTTCATTGCCTTTCATGGGATGTGAGAGTGAAGCCATCCATTGAGTCCAGAGATCCTGGAGCAGCTTGGGGCTTCATGGGCAGGCCGATGGTCAGACATGTTCTAGTGAGATGCACTAAGTAAACTTGGGATCTCATGTCAAAATAAAATAACAAAAGCCTACATTTGATGGATTGGATCCAGACTGCTCAGGGGCAGAACTCCAGCCACAGGATTCTCTCTTGAATTCCCCCTTCCCCCTGCAGCCACTGTGCTCTCTGAAAAGCTGTTCAAGAGATTCAAGGGACCCTATGGAACCACATGGGAGCAGGGGGCTGCAAGGGGAAGAAGAAATCGACAAAGATTACATCCCCCTTCCTCCAGCAGGAGCCTCCACTTGAATTTGAGCCCTTCCGTGAATGGAAGAGAGTCTGGATCCAACCAAATATGTTTAAAGTTACTTAATGCTTGGAGTGCTAGGTGCCCAACTGCTCATTTAGACCCTAGATTCTATCCTGAGCACGGACTACCCAGTATAGAATTAAGCAGTTTTTGCAAGTCACAAACATAAAACCACATACGTACTTATTAGTGAAAATGATAATGTCAGGTCAGCTGTTAGCAGTTCTGAGGAAAACTATATTTCTCAGTGCCCTGGGTAGGCACCTGGCTTAAAGTAATAGTGGTGCCAGGCACCAGAGAGAGGGCTAGGAAGAGAGGCCTCCCTCCCTTCCTATCTTCCACCAGCACTGGTGGTATAGAGGAAGGTAAGTGGGGAAGTTAAGTGGGTGTGTGGGTGGAAGGACCAAAGTCCTTCTTAAATTCTTCTCTCACTCCAATTAAAATCTGAATTGTAGAAGAACACTTGGGTTGTTGTACTTGCCTTGAATTTGAGGTGAGTAATTTATTAAGTCAGGAAATACATTTAGACAGCAATCTTATGAACACTTGCCTGGGATTTAACCCCATTGAAAACAATGACACTTATGCAGAGGAGGCTGGTGACTCTTGTGTCAGTGGGGCTCCTTATCCATTGCAACTTTTATTCTGAGCTGCATAGGAGCTATCCATGGTACTGAACACATCCCCAAAATAGGTTCACCACCATGGAGCACCATGGATAGCTCCTTTAAAGCTCAGAATAAAAGCTGCAATGGATAAGGAGCCCCACTGACATGAGTCACCAGCCGCCCTGCACTTATGTCTGAGTAGATATGTATAAGGTTGCACTGTTAGTGACAAAAAAAGGCCTCTACCCTTCCAACATGACAAGGCAAAGGGCCACCAACCTGACATAATCAACAGTGGCACTTCCCTGTTAACATTGGTGTTTGCACATTATATTTTTGATTGGCTTTAGTTTACTTTGAGACCAAAGAAGGATTTCGTATGGAAGGCAACTGACTGAATTTTTTTAACCTAAAACTATCTCAGATAAATTTTCTCTCAAATTTTATTTTAATCACTTGTGGAGGTGAGGTCATAGTTTGTCATACTAAGCAAATTTTAATGGTCCAAATTACAAGCCACTAAAAATAGAGGTCATCTCACAAATAGAGAGACACCTTGAACTGTAGATATGTTGATGGTGCCTCTATAATATTTCATTGGCTTAAATACTATTACCACACAGATACAGTTGAAATTTATGGACTAATTATGTAGCAGCAAACTCATGATGAATGCATGCAAATTCAAAACAAGATAGAACAAACGGGGGGAAGAGAGGAAGGCTGAATTGTGTTATAAAGAGCTCAAAAAGCAGTGCCTGTGGATAATATTTTAAAAATAAAGCCAGTTTTAGTTTTTCCATTTTTCAATCAAGGTTCTTTTTCACATTATAAAATAAGCCCAAATTGGCTACCTCATCTCTAAATGTATTGACTGGCTTCTGACAGAAACAGAAGAATGGATCTTGTCTGATCCATCAAGCTGGCTCTTATGTTCTGTTTCTCTTAGCTAAATAGACAGTAAGGTGTAACAATGAAGATTGTAAAATTATAATTGAAGTATAATGGGAACTTTGCAATCTGAGTGTGAGAGAAGCTTTGGTTAAGCCAAGAGAGTAGAGAGTATAGTATAAAAACATTAATTTTGCAATACTAGTATATAGACTAGTGGTGCAGTTAGAGCTTCATTTCCCTCTCTCGGAAAATGCTCCTTGCTTGAGCACTCCCTCCCCTCGGCCCATTCGATATGTAAATTCAACTAATTGTTATGTAAGAACGAAAGCTGAGCTCGACTGCTGTTTCCTGTTCGTATTATCTGTGTTTACAGTTTTTATCCACCAGGTGGCGTTGGTCATCATTTCAGATGATGACCGACACCACCTGGTGGATTCAGAATGATTTCACCTCACTGGTTCAGCTTGTTTTTTCCTTTATGATGGGATTCTTTTTCAGTAGTTATGTTTTTGCAGGGACACAAAAATTCAAATTCCTGCTGAGCCCTGAATTTCACTGGCAGGCATTGTGCAATTCACCTTCTCTCAGTTTACCCTTCCTCAAAGGGTTGCAGTAAAAATAAAATAGGATATAACTCCACATACGTTGCATTCAGTGCCTTGAAAAAAGGATGGTATACAGTTGTGGAAAATAAGATAGACATGTTTAATCTTGCCATGATTAGGCAGATATGTACAGTCATGCCTTGGATTGAGAGCATAATTCGTTCCGGAAACGTGCTTGTAATCCAAAACACTCTTATATCAAAACGAAATCCCCCCAAAAAAATTTGTACAGAGATTTTTAATTTAAGCTGTACTACAGTACTTGTATTGCAAGACGTCGCTTGCATATCAAGTAAAAAAAAATTAAATAAATATTTAAAAAATTTGCTTGTCTTGCAAAACGCTCTCAAACCAAGTTACTTGCAATCCAAGGTATTAATGTATTCCTAGACAGAGGGCTAGTGTGTTAGCCAAGGGGCAAAGAAAGGTAGTTTGAATATTTATCATGCATTAAAAAAAGGTGGAAGACTAGAGTCTCATCATGACTGAAATCAAACCCTGGTTCTGTATGAGGAATTTGGACATTGGAAGCAGTGTAAAACTTAGCTGAAAAGAGTGGGATGCAAATGGGCTGCATTGTTTTTAAATGCCCTGAATTTCACTGAATTTAAATGCCCTGAATTTCACTGGAAGGCATTGTGCAATTCACCTTCTCTCAGTTTAGCCTTCCTCAAAGGGTTGTTGTAAAAATAAAATAGGATAACTCCACATATGTTGCATTCAGTGCCTTGAAAAAAGGATGGTATACAGTTGTGAAAAATAAGATAGAAATGTTTAATCTTGCCATGATTAGGCAGATGTGTATGCCTAGACAAGAGGGCTAGTGGGAGCCAAGGGGCAAAGAAGGGTAGTTTTATTTATATATTTATTTATTTATTATATTTATTATATTTATACCCCACCTTTTTTCCTACAAGGAACCCAAGGCGGCTTACATAATCTTCCTCCTCCTCTCCATTTTATCCTCACAACAACCCTGTGAAGTAGGTTAGGCTGAGAGTCAGTGACTGGCCCAAAGTCACCCAGTGAGTTTCATGGGCAAGACTAGAACCCGGATCTCCCAAGTCCCAGTCCAACACTCTCACCACTACACCACACTGGCTCTTTTGAATATTTATATTTGAATATTTATCATTTAAAAGGTGGAAGACTAGTGTCTCATGACTGGGTGACCTTTTTGGGCCAGTCCCTGACTCTCAGTCTCAGCCCCACCCCCACCTTGCAGGGTTGTTGTGATGAAAAAATGGAGAGGAGGAGGAGGATCATTGACCCAGCAGTTCAGATACAGTATGATCCAAACGCTCAGGCTCAGATATAATTTCTATCTTAACTCTGACTAAGATAAAGATATATAGGCATATTCATAGACACAAGTAGTGTTTATCAGCTGGAATGACTCCAAACTGATATCTTCTGTCTAGAACAATAGGATTAGAATACAAAGTATGCAATGCCAAAGAGTAAAAGGTCAAAGGTGGACCTGGCATGCAAGCCACTGCCCCTCCCCACTTTAAGCCCCCACATGTTCACTCAAACATCTGAATAGGGCTATAATTTCCTTGTCTACTCAAGTTCTGCTTAAGTGGTTTCACGCATGACATATGAAGAGCATTAGTGTTAAGGCTTTCTCATGCTATTTATTTGCACATGTAAATGTTGTTTATGCAAAATAGAAAGCGGAACAGGTCTATTTGATTTCCAGTCCAATGCATGTTCTACCCAGTGAATATATTATGTTTGAGCTATAAATGCCAGAAATGCAAAAACCTAGTTTACACTTTCAGCACTGTATAAAAATATCCTTATATAAAGCTTTGGAAAATCTTCAGAATAGAATTTGAATGTTGCCAATCTAGGCTGCCAAGTACAAACAAATGTTTGGAGGATGCTGGATACATTCTGGAGATATTTTACCTGTTCACAGAGGTGACTACCAAAGAAATAATTTTAACAGGAACATTTTGTTTTAGAAAACCTGTTGGCAAGTGGGGGGTGGGTGGGTTAATATGAAACCCAGACATTTTTGAAGACCTTCTCTGCAATACTGCTATTTATATATTATTGTGGTCCATCATATTACTTGCTGTTACATTTTCTGTGCTTATCTTTTTCAGATGCAGAGAGATACCTTGCATTGAAATACATTTTTTCTGCCATCAGCTCTTATATGTTTCTGCCTGTAACATCTGGTTTGGCACATAATGTCAGAGAAAAGCTGAACTCCATGAAAACAATGCAGGGGGGGAAAAACAGAGCAGGAGAGCAACAGTAGTGTAACAATGCAATATAAAGGATAAACACACAGTGGAATCTAAAGGGAGCATACAGGGTAATTAAAGAAGTGTGGAAAACATAAACTTTAATATAGTGTCCTAAGCAATTTGAATATAAAGACATAGATTTGAGTCAGGATTATAGGTCTTCTTGATATCTGTAGCTTCATGTCTATAGTTATATTACATTCATTATGTTTTCTGCAGATATATGAGAAGAAAGTTTTATCTGAAAAAGGAACCAGTAGGTGACTCTTCCAAAAACCCTTCTTCTGACATGTCTAGAATAGTATGCTTAGGCTTTCTGATGTATTAAAAAAAACCCACCCACATTTCTAAGAAAAAAGAGTCACAGAATTCTGAAATGAGAAGTTCTTTGAAAAATGAGTTAGGACATTCAAAAGAAAAAATGGGCCAATTTTGAGTAGATATTCTCTGAAATAGCCAGTTGAACTAGTTTTACTTTATTTCTAAAGGAAGTCTATATGAATGTTAGAAAGAAACTCTATAGGAACTGTAAATTGAAAACATTGTTATGAATTACCCCTTTGAAGTTCAATTGGCAGGATACAATAAGCCCTTTTATCTCTAAATGAGACTCAAGAAAGAAATTATTACCAAAAAACATCTAGCTTTTAGTTAAAGTCTAACAAGGGCAGTGAAGACAGAAATGAATAACACTTCTTATTTAGATCAAAATTGATGTGCCCTAGACTTCAGCTAAAAAGTTTATAAGACTACTATAACTTGGTCAGTGGCAACAAACTTCTACAGTATCCAATGGTGTCATTTCACAAACTCAGATAGCTGAACTGCATGAATCCACCAAATCTTTCCATTGCACATTATGCTTGTGCAACTGGTTGTGCAACTGGTTGCATAACTGCTTGCATAACCAACATAAAATATAATGTAGATGTTTAAAAGTTTGAAACATCAGTATAAAAGTTTAAAACAGTATAAAATAAAAGCAAAAAACAAAATAAAGCCTAGCAGCAGTGCAAGGATTTAAAATACAGTAACAGATTTAAATCAACAGAAACTGTTTTCCCTCGGGGGCTGGGCAGAGGTGGTCATGTTACGTGAAGCCATTAGGAGGATATCATATATGTTGTCTTGGCTCTGCTTCCCACTTTGCCAGTAGCCATATTCTTTATGGTGGATAAATGCATCCTGGGAAAAGGTCAAGAAATCTGTAATCTTGGAAGGTTCATATTAACAAAAAGTGCAGAAACTCCTGTTCAAAGAGCAGTCTATTTTTTGTTTCTCTCTACTTCAACACCTGTCTCAGATTCAGTTCACAATAGGCAAACAGCAGCATAGTTGTAAGTGGCTACCCACATCTTGAAGCCATTTCCACTGTGCCATCACAAACCCTCTTTTTGCAATTTCCTGATAGCAGGGTGAAAATGGCTACAGCCATGCAGGAAAACTCTTCCCATAAACAGGTGGCCATATTGAACAGACTCCACAGAGCTGAATTTCAAGTGACAGTAATCTGCTGATTGTATGTATGAATCTGGTCTCATCTGTCCAAGAGCATGAAGGACTTTAAAGGCACAATCCTATGCATGTTTAGACAGAAAAAAGTCCTATAACTCCCAGCATGCCCCAGCCAGCATGTCTGGCTGGGGCATGCTGGGAGTTGTAGGCCTTTTTCTGTCTAAACATGCATAGGATTGCACCCTAAATGCATTTATTGAATTGACACAACTGTCCATGTGAACAGGATCACAGAAATTGTTTACATAATCAAATTATGTGGTGTAATGCCATTCAGAAGTGAGTTTATCACAGGAGCTGAATTGAGAATGAATATTTCACTTTGATGTATTGAACAACAACAGAAGGGAATGGTCCACAGAGGCAGCCTAATAGAGAAACTCCCTATAATAATTATTGCACAATAATTTGCTCCAGGGTTGCCTCCTCTCTCTAAGTTCTTGAAGAATGCCAAAGCTTATTTAGTTCAGAGAAATTAATCTGACCAGATTGGGAATAGATTCTTCTTATGAACAAGGCTTAATAGCCCAGTCTATGGCTCCTGGTTACATTCACTGGCACAACAACCTACCTATGGAAACTCTATCATGCAATAGTGATAGGTGAGATTTGAAGGGTCGCTGGGGACTCCGTTGATGCCTGGACTGCGGTTGGTGCTAATGATCACGTTAATTCCAATAGGTTGGGCAGGCACTAATCACAGATGATTATCAGTAGTTGTCAACAGATGCCAAATAAAGATATTTAATACAGGCAAAACTACATCTTGAGTGCCATTTTTCTTGGTAGAAAGGCAGGGTACAAATCAAATCAATAAATAATAATACATCTTGACAAGTTGGACTGAACTATCTAGTCATGCCCATTGTCTAGGATGATGAGCTGAATGAGCACAGTGGGAGTTTCCAAGGCTCCCCTTTCAAATGTAACCCCCAACACACATATGCACACAGTTCAAGAATCTGTTCTTAAAATGTGAGGGAACTTCAGGAGCTGCAGGGATCTGTGGTCAAATCCCCCCTTCACAGAATCAGTGGGTGCATGCTTAAGCATTTGTGTTTTTACCTATGGAATTCTTTGAGTTCTGGACCCTTCCTCTCAGGAAAGTAACATGCAGGATCATGCTGGCTTTCATGCCTGTCTAACAGCTTTTTTACTACTAGGATGAGATAGTGTGGTTGTCTATGGTCTAACACACTTCCTTGCCATGCCATTTCCTTGCCTGAGCTGTACCCCAGCTAAAGCAAGATAGGGTGCAGTTGCTGTTCCACTGCTGAGGTTGGGTTCTATCTCTGCTGAAGGACCCATAGGTTACATCTTGCCAGTTAATATCCAGACTAGACTATTGCAATGCATTATAGCTAGACTGCCTTTGAAGATCCCTTGCACATTTTAGCTTATTCAGAATGCAGCAGCCCAACTTTTGACTGGAACTTGCCAGTTGGAACAGTATTATACAATCTTCACATGCTTCACATTTGTTTCCGGGTGCAATTCAAAGTGCTGTTTTTAACCTCTAATGCTTTCTGTGGTTTGACACTAAGGCAGGTGAAGGACTGCCTGATCCCATATGTGTCTGTGCATGCTCTGAGGTCTTTGTCAAAGGCCCTGCTCCAGGTGCTGCCACTTTCATTGGTTAGCTTGGAGGTGAATAGAGACAGGGCCTTCTCTACAGGGATGCACCAACTGCAGTATACCCTCCCATGGTCACTCACATGGCTCCTTCTCTGTTACATTTTATTCACCCAAGCTTTCAATTGATTTTCTTTTTGTACTTCTTTTGCTTCCGTTTTATTGCTGTGTTGCCACTCTCTCATTATTTTACCACTATTCCAGCTGCTGCCTTAAAGATTTTGGTTATATATTGAATTTTTAACTTATTGTTTTAATTAGATGTTTTATCATCTCATTTCTTGTTAGCCACTTTGATAGTTTTATACTACTGAAATGCGGGAAAGCCACTTTAAAATCAAATCAATAAATGAAAATATTATGCATTCCAGAAGCACAGAACCAGGAAATACGATCAAACCTAAGGACAGTATTGTCATACCAGTCATGCACCATTTACACTCAGCAAGTTTAGAAACTAGTAAAGGTAAACTGGAGCAATCTGTACCCCAGTGTAGAAAGAGCTTTATCATAAAAGCATCTCTATCAAGATAGCTTAGCTTCTTCGAGTTCAGAATTCCTGAAGCAATATAGTTAAAGGACAGAGATATTGCTAATATTTCTGTGTGTTTCAAGCTAGCATTTTTCAATAACAGGGAGCTTTTTGATGTACTTTTGTTGAATATTAGTATGAAAACTGCCATCTGGGCTGGCGAGATTATATAACAAAAAATAAATACAACTTAGAAGCAATATCTAGATCAGAGATGGAGTTTGCACACATATTTTCAAATACAGTTACGGATCTTAATAGAATGTCTCTGTTCTCTGAAATGAAATGTCTTACCATAAAAATATCATGACAAAAAGGGTTTGCCTGCCCTTAATCTGATTGAGTGCAAGCACTTGGTCCTTTCCAATAAGGTAATGGAAATGTAACATACTACAATCTTACCTCTTGGGGGTGCTGAACTTTATCGTTAATAATAAACCCATAGGGGAGGGCTGCTCTTGTATTAACTGGTTGCAATCCAGATGATTTACATTCTTATTGAAGGATGGGGGAAATGCCTACCAGAAGCCCAGGGATGCACACACATCGCAGCTAGTTTGTAAAAAGAGCCCATCTCTGTGCATTATTGCTCATAAAATCTCATGACATTGGAAATCACCATGCCAGTCTGTTGAGCTGTTATATTATATATATATATATATATATATATATATAATATTTGTACCTCGCCTTTTTTCCTGCAAGGAACCCAAGGCGGCTTACATAATCCTCCTCCTCCTCCTCTCCATTTTATCCTCACAACAACCCTGTGAAGTAGGTTAGGCTGAGAGGCAGTGACTGGCCCAAAGTCACCCAGTGAGTTTCATGGCCGAGCGGGGACTAGAACCCGGATCTCCCGAGTCCCAGTCCAACACTCTCACCACTACACCACACTGGCTCTCTGATGAATGTATGTAATAGATGCAACCATGAATGAGACCCTCATGGAGATTGTGGGATCTCCTTTCTTGGAGATTTTGAAGGAACATTTATAGAGAGATAAAATAGTTATAAATATTTATACTTATAAATATTCCTTCACCCTGTGCCTGGCTTGCCTAAGCATAGGGAGGCAGTTGTGAGTAGTGGGAGGAGATGAGTGGGTCTTTCCAATTTGCATGCTTCGTGATGGCTAGGGGGACAAGGCTTGCCAGGGCAATATTAGTCCCTGCAGCTCTGCCCTCAGCCTCTTCCATTTTGCAGCTCCCTCTCTCCCTGTACTCGGTGTAGGCATTGCTGGTCACTTTGGGGGGCCAAGTAGGAATTTTTGGCTTATAGTTTGATTGGCCATGGACAATAAGTCTTTTTGCCTACTCTACACTGTAAGCAGGGATGAGTTAATTTGGTTGTTTTGGTTAATCTGGATGTTAGGTTGTTCAGTCACATTTGTTTGGCAGGTAAGTGCAGGCTAGTGATGAATCATGTACCTTGGGGGGGCGCCTCACCTCTCTGCGCTGCCCCCCCCCCGCTCGATTCTTGACCCGCCTGCCACAACGGTCCCGTCGCATCACTTCCGGCTGGCCAGAAATGACGCGACGGGACCCTGAGCCAGTGCGATGGGACCCTGCGCTGTGTCTTTTCCATAGAAACCAGGGCAACAGGGCTTAAAACAGTCATTTTAAGCCCTGTTGCCCTGGTTTCTACGGAAAAGATGCAGCGCAGGGTCCCGTCGCGCCGGCGCAGGGTCCCGTCGCTGGCTAGAAGTGACGACGGGACCGTCGCGGCGGGTGCAGGCAGCTCGTCACAGAGAGGTGAGTGGGGCTGGGACCCGGTAAGGCCCGCAAGTCTTGGGTGTGTGTGAGCGGGGCCAATTTCGGCCCGCTACGCCCCCTGAGCTGAGCGGTTCCATCCCTGCAGGCATATTTTAGGGTTGGTGAGTATCAGAAGGGAGCTTTACGGTGATAGGCAATACCTGAGGCTTCCCTCTCAGGGCTTTGTGGCCCAGTGGTGAGATACTGATTGCCTTTGAGGCTAAATCACCTCAGCTGCTCAGGGGGTGACATGGGAAGGCCTCCCAACACCTGAAAGATATAGATCTGAGGAGTGGTGATCCCATAGATGCCACTCCGCAGGGCTAGGATGTCTCACCCAATGAACTACAGGATAGTTGCCTGTATAGTTTAGGAGTCTGAACTGGTTCCCCTTTGCAGATCTACAGTACGTTATAAATAAATGTGGCCCAAGTTTACACCATATACCTTGTGTCTCATCTCTTATTTCCCCCCTCCTTTCACTTGTTGCAAATAAATATATTTATAAAGAGATAAAAGAGATATTTGCCAGGGGTGCATTAGAGAAAATATCCTTTGGGATAGAGGGGAGGACTAAAAGAATGCATGTTGTGCCTCCTCGCCTAAGCTGTCACCCAAAGTGGATGATGGAATCCCAGATGGAGCAGGACACATACTGCTTCTGAACCTATTAGCCATGATAGCTAAACGGAGCTTTCAGGCTGAGAGGTAGTATGCCTTTGAATGCCAGTCTCTGGATGATGAAAAGCAGAGGAAAGGTGTTGGCCCCATGTCCTACTTGTGGGCTTCCTAGAAGCATCTGGCTGACCACTAATGGAAAGAAGATGATGGGAAAAATGAAACTTTGGTCTGGTATTGCAATACTCTCCTTATATTCTTATGTTATAGAATTGCATCACTAAAGCATAAGTGAATATACAGTAAGCATGTTCACCCAAGCTTTTGAGTCTCTTTGGCCATATCTCAGCTCTGTTTTGCCATTGCTGATTGTGTATACCGGGTTGTGGATTATTGTTTTATGTTTATTTATTTTTAAATTGTTTTTATCGATTGTATCCCACCTTGAGATCTATTGATATGGGACAGGTTACAAATATTTAAATAAACAAGGGTGCAATCCTATGCATGTTTTAACAGAAAAAAGGCCTACAACTCCCAGCTTTCCCCAACCAGCTATGTTATTTGTGTCCAGTTATTCTTTTGTGTAGAGACTGGTCTGTTCGTCCCATGCAGAAGGGCATTGGTGAAAGATGAAAGCACATTCCATATTGGAAGATCAAGGGGTTAATGAACCCTTGATGTTGCAGCTGATGTTATTAGGTCATGTAATAATGCAGACAGTGTTTGCATCTGAGTTTGTTGCAGGGCCTGGTCCCAATGTAGCTGTCATGTGGCCTGTTGTTGCTGTGAGACATGTGACTGGAACAGGAGCAGTTTGAGTTCCGTGGCCAGCACTGCAGGTACTTAGAGCAATTTCAGTCCTGGAACTAGAGTACTGACAAGTTACCCTTAGAGCAACTGGCAGCACTTTCCAGCCACGCCAGCAGTGTCCTTCTGGAAGCTCCACCTCCTCAAGTGCCCTTTCCCTCAGGCACTGGCTTCTTCTAGGTGATCAGGGTCTGGGAAGTGAGGAGTGAGGAGCTGGTTGGTGAATGCTCCCAGGGCCTCCCTGCTGACTGGACAGGTCTGAGGCCCACTTCTTGGAGTCAGAGGGCAGTGGCACCTCCTCATTGGAATTGTGAGGACAGGGTGCAGGATGGAGGGATCCAGAAACTGGTTCTGACTCCTCAGAGTCACTGCCACTAGAAACCTCAGCCACAGAGGGCTCTCAGTCTTGGCCCCAGCAACTTGCATTGTATGCCTCTCATTGCAAGTTGCTGGGGAACCAACTAGCTAGCCCAGGGGTAGGCAACGTGGTGCCAGTGGGCACCTTTCTTGGCACTCACCAAGGTGTCCTACCCATCCCACTTCCTTAAAAAATTAACAATTCAGATTGATTCTGTTGATGCTGAAGTGTTGGTTCAAAGGAGTTGTTCAGTGGATTGGGACTCAGAGCTCACCGCGACCTTGCACTCTAAATTTTGGCTGAGTTACTTGTCCTTTATGGCTAGCCATACCTCCCATGGCTATTGTTTTTGTGGTGGAACCCACAGCATTATCTCAAATTGCCAAATGTGCCCACAACCTAAACAGATTGCCTACCCCTGGCCTAGCCATTGTTCGGAAAAAAATGGTGGGTCTGATCCAGGAGGGATCTTCTTAGGTTCCACTTATAGCCTGATTACTTTTCTTTGCCCAGTATGCCTTGTTTTATGCTTTGGGTGAATTGTTATTATTATTTTTTAAAGTGAAATGCTTTTAGATATTTATGAACTGTGGATATGTATTTCCATAATCTGCTTTTTCCTTGGCTAAGCATAACCGGGTCATTCAGCCTTTCTTCATGAGACCTGCTTTTTTTTGGAAATATTATCATTCTTGGAACTCTCCTCTGAATCACTGATGTAGGCTAATCTGTTAAGAATATTTGGATATATGGATTCTGCCCCAGGGTAAGGAGTTGGATGAAATGATTTTCAGGCCTTTTCTAGCCCTCTGATTTGACAATGTTATGTTTCTAAGGCACTAATCAAACCCAAACCTTGAAAGGCTGCAGCACAAACAGATAATTTCTGCAAGCATTATGTAAGCTAGAAGTCTGAATGATGGTTAGACAGCAAATGCCGGCAGCTCATTTTTCTCACTCACTATGGCTATCACCCTTTTATAAGTGTCAAGCTGAAATCATTTTTGTCACTCATAGGCTATGCTATCTTAGACCTGTCATCATATGCTATGTTTTTGCATGATAAAATTTGATCACTGTGCCTAAGTGTCTGGCATATGATAACGGGACTTAAAAATCCAGCTAAAACAAAATTAAATCTAATTTTAAATCCATCCAATGTTCACACAATTCAAAACTGTCTTTTACATAGCAGCAACTAGCCTTGATATGTTCAGAGGCCCCTGACTGACTGTAGCTGCAGCTGTTCGAAAAAAACAGCTATAGGAATCTGTGGGGACCCCCCTTCCTTGCTAGGGATGAAGGAGAAATTTGTTTCATCTGAATTTTTATATGAACTTACCCAATTTGTACCTCCTGAACGTTTATGAGAACCAGATGCACTCACATGCCAAAATCCACACCTTTCAGAATTTTGTGATGCAGTTCACAACTCAAAAACGCATACAAAAATGTAAATATTAAAGAACAGGTAATACAAAAATATGCATTTTAGGGGGAAATATGAACATAATTTAAGGAAAAATTGCTTTCAAAAAGTGTGCATACTAGGAAAACTGAGTACAAAAATGCATATATTAGGAGAAAGAAGTATGAATTTTCATCCAGACGTTTTTCGTTTGCCGAACTTGCAACCTGATGTGAAAATGGGCTAAAATGAACTTATGGTTGGAAAAATGAGAAACTGAGCAAAACTAAAATTGACAAATTTCGCATGGCCTGCTTAGCACCACAACCTGCTACTACGCAGCTATTTGTTCAACCTCCAGCAGCTGGCATCTTCTAGCAGTACAATGTTAGAAGATCATTGTGAAGATGTTTGATCATCACACACACACACACACACACACACACACACTCACATGGCCTTCTTCCTCCTGCTGCAGAATTGGAATAATTTCATAAACCTGCAAATCTGCACGACAGCTTTTCAAATGGCAAGTGCCCCAGAGTGACTGTGGTTAATGTAGACAGGAAAGAAAATTACCACCTGAAGCACTGAACAAACTGCAGCTCTGACTGGGATAGTTGGTGTGAGCTGTGACTGTTCTGAATGTCTTCGAGAGTATGATTAATTTGCTATTTAGCTAAGGTACTTTAATATAATTAGAGCCACAGATAGCCCTTAGTCCAACTATATTAACATTCTTTAAAACAGGAAACGGAGATAATATATTGCCATCAATGGACTATCTACTATTAAAGCAAGGCCTGTCAGTAATACGTTTAGATAATATGTCTAAACTCTTGTGGTAATGTATTTCTGCAAAATAAGTTTGTAAACAAAGCGTGGGCCATAATTCACCATTTTTAAAATCACTCACCATCACTTCAAAAATTAAAACAACAACAAAAAGGACACAGCAAAGGCCCAATTATACACTCAGGCTGGCAAGGACAGATTCCATGCATATACGCAGGAGCAGAATGTACTGTATTAGTCCTGAAAGGAATTTAGCCAAATTTCACCACAATTTGCCCATGCAGAAGATGGTGTTGGCAAAATACATTCACAAACAGGAAATTGCTCTTGGAGATAAACAACTATATTTAATTTCTAATTGCAAACAATCATTTACGAGGGAAAGGAGGGTAAAAAAAGACATTGGTTTGTCTAATATACAGAAACTCCTTTGTTCCAAGTGCAATTAAAAAGACTTAAGTGAGTCTATAGTGGTTAGTTGTTAAGGTGTCAACCTTGGCTAACGCATAGCTGCATTTGGCTCCCTTCTTTCTTCTTCTGTGTGGAAACTGCTATCTTAGTCGCTCTGAGGAAACTTTACATTAAGAGTTTATATGTTAAGTCTTGATAATGGCGTAAAATGTGCAGGCCTGGTATTTGCATTCAACATACCAGACTTGAAACAGATGAGAAATGCTGGTTTCTGATGCACTGGAGAAAAAAAGTACCAGTGGGAGGTTCTACAAAACACAGTTACCTACCCTGGTTTTACCAGATAGATTGCAATTATGTAACCATCTCCACTGGACAGATTACTGAACAGGCTAAGAGCTGAGGTGTATGGAAATTCATGTGATTTGCGGTTGCCATTTGCATGAGGAAGGGGCTCAGTCCACTCCATATTTTCATGTAGGTTACTGCTTGTGTCCACTTCCCCCACTCTAAACTTTGTGCCTCTCATTAAGAGGTACAGGATTTGTGTGTTTGGACCAAACCCCTATATTAGTCCTCTTCCTAGTTATTGTCATCCATCACTAGAAGATATTTCAGCCCTTCATCTCCTTTTGGGGTGAAATAGGGCAATTTGCACACTTGCACCAGATTACCTCGACACCTTCCTAACAGAAGCTAAAAAGTTGCCAGTTTTATTATCTCTGAACTTGGTGCCCCATTTCCAGGTCTTCCCCTGCCTGCTGTCTGTGACAGCAATTGTGCACATTCCCTAAGTCATCTCTCTCTCTCTCTCTCTCTCTCTGTGTGTGTGTGTGTGTGTGTGTGTGTGCACATGTATACACACACACATTCAATGCTGGCTCAGCTTGTCTGAGTGTGGAAAGCTAAGCAGGGTCAGGCCTGGTTATTACTTGGATGGGAGACCCCTCTCTAGTTTCCTGCATTGAACAGGGGGTTGGACTCGATAGCCTTGTAGGCTCCTTCCAACTCTATGATCTATGAAATCTATGAAACCCAGAAATTTGGGGTGTAGCAGTGGGGAAAGAACATACATTCTGGAACACCAAGGGATATAACTGTAATAACATTTAATGCATCTAAAACAGGAGTGATAAACCTTTTTCAGCCCAAGGGCTGAATTCCATTTTGGAGACACTTTGACGGGGGGTGCATTCCAGTGGTGCAGGGCCAAAAGCAAAGGGGGTGGTGCCAAAATAGCAAAACTACCAGTATATTGTAGCTTAAAGTCCTTACTGCAAGTGACTAAGCATTAGGAGAGGCATTTCAACATTCTTGAAGGGGGGGGCAGTGCAAAACCCAAGAAGCCACCCAACAAAGGGTGATCACGGGAAGGAATGGGACCAGGGGAAGGGGGCATGGCCTTGGGGAACCCCTAAAGCTGCATTTGTCCCCTAGGCCTGAGGTTCTACACCCCTGATCTATAATGTGGGTGGAATCACATGCCATTGGCTTCAACTGGGTACTGATATGATTAATCCAGAGTAAATGCTTTGAGGAACGCAGCCTCAGTTTACTTTATTTCTGTATTGGATAACTATATTCAATCAATCAATCTTTATTTGCTTAAAACCAAAGGTCATTGCAAAACAGGAGAGAAGAAGGGGGAAACCCCCAAACCAGCCCAAAATAAAGGATCGAATCAGAAAATTCCTGAATAATTATATTAAATCTCATACTAATGCACAAGTGTAATTTTTGGATTCAACATATACTTCCCTGTAGGATGGGAAAGATTCTCTCCAACATCCACATGCACGTACACACACACACACACACTTTTGAGGCCATTGAGTGCCATAGAGGTGTGCACTAATGGAGTTTTCCTTGGAATAAATTGGTAAATAGGTTTGGCACATATTCCATGCCTGACTCATAGCTGTACTTGGGATTGAAGCAAATATTTTGTCCCAGGTCATGTTGGTAAGTGATCTTGAGTTTTGTTTTTCTTCCCCTGTAATGCATGACTTGGCTTGATTCCTTGTATTGTCTGGGGTTATTTGCTCTGCTGGCATCCCCTGTAATATACCTGCTCCATGCTTGTGGAAAATAGTGGATGAGATTATTAGGTTGGTCTGGGGGCTAGTGGTTGTATATCCTCTGGACAGAAATCAGCCAAGCTTGGTGATTCCCAGGTTCTTCTAGATCCATTTTCTTGTTAAAAGGTCCACTGCTGGTAAGGAGATACATCAATCAAGGGAAGCATTTGTGCACAATCTCAGAAGAATGCAGACAGACGTCCTTGTAAACAGATGGCAGTTTGCTCCATTATGTACAGTTAAGCACAGTTAATGCTGCCAACCCTTGAACTGGAAACTTACAAGCACCCCCAAAAGTGACTGAGCATGTGGTATGTGCATATACGTGTATGTGTGTGTTTTGCATGCATATGCAACTCTGCCTGTCCTTCCATAGCCCAAGGCAACAAATGGCTTGTTTCTGATTTTCTTTTAAGGTGTGATTAGTAGAGTCAGCAGTGAAACTAACTGGGAGTATCTTGCGAGAGGCAAGCAAGCTTCCTGGAAATGAACAGAATTGGGAGGGCAGAGAGGTGATGCACTGTGACAAAATTACAAATTATTTTAAAACGAGAGGCAGAATGAAAGGAGAAGAGGAAGGTGGGAAATCAAATCAGGAGATCAAGAGACAAGAGCTGGGAGGTAAATCAAAGCTCTCAAGTGCAAGATAAATGCTGAGGAGGTTTGGGGGGGAAGTGTTGCTGCCAGAACACACAATCTACTGTCTCGCTCTTTGCCCTTTTATATTCAGATTATTGCTCACAGCAAGTTCTCTTGGCTTCTGGGCTTCCTTTTTGTCTCTGGGATGATTATAATGACAGAGATTCCCTCTAGCCATTCTCCGCCTCTGCTGCACCATTTCCTTCTTGCACTTGCTGCTGTTCTTCCTGCCTATCTCATTATTTGCTTCAGCTTTCAAGCGCCCCACGACAGCATTCTCAGAACAAAAGGCTACCATGACACTCATCCTTATTTATCCTTCTCTGTTGCAGGGTGAATTTGGGTCTGCTGCTGGATCGACCGCTTGAAGATTCATCTTCATCTTCTTCGCCCTTACTTTGTTTCAATCGCCCTGAATGAAGCAGCAATTCCGTCCTTACATTTATCAACAGCCTCATCAACCAGGAACTTCCTATTAAAAAATAAAAATCTGTTCCTGTTATATTTCTGCCAGCAAACCTAAGGCATGTTAGATATAAAACACCCAGGGAGACCTGTTGCTCATTACTTTCAAATCCCTGTGGTGAATGCAATGGCAAATTAGGCATCTGCCTCTGCAGATAAGAACAGAAAGAAAGAAAAAATAAACCTAAGATCTTTTTGTTGTTATTGGTGGTGGTTTGTTTCTATTATGAACTGCAGTTTTAGAGAGAAAAAATACCTTGGAAGTTTCAGATATGAGTTCCTCTGTCTTAATATGAATGGCATTAAAAGTCGAATTAAGGCTATAAAGACTTGTCCAGGTTTAATCTGATATTTCTTTCAGAGGTCACACCTTGTAGTCAGATTGAGCATGGTAAATGTAACTGACATACGTGACAAAGTTCTGCTACTTGCCAATGTATTTTACCGAAGCAACATTTTGAGGCAAATGTTGAAGTTTCTGGTCTCATGAAATGTTTGAGGAAAGCAAAAAAGAGCTTCAGGAAGACTATGAAAGCATCTGCATGTTGCCATGGGTAGGGATGGGCAAACGGGCAATGCTGGAGATTGCTAGGATTTTCCAAATGTTGTCTCGCTGTTCGTCTCATGCACGATTCCCATTCACGTTTGAGATTGCTGCTCAGTTTTCACAAACGGGAAACTTGAGTACATTGAGCCACAATTGAACAGGAGATCTGCACAAATTTCCTCCATAGACTAAAGTGGGGCTGATTCAGTCTACTGAGGAAATTTGCGCAAATCAAACTGGGAATCGGGAGTGAGACAAATGCAAACACATGTTTGACAATTTGCAAATATTTTCGGCGGATACATGCTTGCACTCGCGCTTGTGTACAGAAGAACTTCGAATGGGGCATGCTCACATGTTTTGTGAGCATACACTAAATTCTCATCCATTCCTACCATGGAATCCCACTCCCAGTAACTTTGGAGGTAAATACTCTCTGTGTGCACAAGGTGTACTGACTGCTGCACTGGGAATAGCAGATGGAAACAGGCCTTCCAATCCTATTGCAAAAGGCAGAATGCTCCTTACCACCACTCCCATCAACGAGCCATTATGGGCTGTTAACCAGCAATCTGCCTAACAAAGGGCCAGTGGTTAGCCAACTTAACAGTACACTCATGGAAAAAAGATGGATAAGGCTACAACAATGTCAAATGTGTACCCTCATCACTCATGAACTCCAGAAAGCATGAATTGGAAAAAGAGTAAAATGTTTGTTCTGCAAACAGGATAAGTTGGACCAGAATAGCACTTCCCCAGGAGAAATTCAGTGAAGGTGAAATTTTGGAGCATCCCTACATTTTTCCCCCAATGGGGAATCATCATCATCATCATCATCATCATCATCATCATCATCATCATCATCATCATCATCATTTTATCATCATAATTCAAGGGACTGTTATGGTCAAAGCAAGAACTCTCCCATTTTTGTAAAATTGCCTGCAGTTCAGAATGAAATGTGATAGCAATTCCCTCATCATTTAATATTGTTTTATCTATTTACTTCTTTGTTTTCAGTCATTGGGGGAGAGAAGATGCTGTCCTATGTGTGAGCAGCTGAGCAATATCTGTAGACTGACTTACACAAGGAGCAGAATGGCCATGTGTTTTATGATTGTGGAATCAATGGGCAGGGAAAGAGCATAGCTTATGGGTCAAAGACCTGTGGAGTACCAGAATATAGTTCAGTAGAAGACAACTATTTCTTTTATTCAGGACTGACTGGATACCACATGGTGTTTTACCTCTGCTTTGATGGTAAAGCAGAGGTCAATGTGGCAGATGAGAGCAGCTTTAGACTTCTTGAACTAGGTTTCACAGATGCATCTGAACCAAATGCATATAACTATTGGAATTATAATGATTACTTTAAAGTTCAGTATATATTTTTTTAACTTCTACAGTTTTCTTGGGAATCCTCTCATGCAAGCTACCACTATAGGCGTCACACTAGGGATTCTAGCTGGGGTTGTTGGAGAAATCCACAGCAGATGAGGAGAGACTGAAAGAACTGGGCACGTTTAGCTTTCAAAAGAGAAGACTGAGGGGAGATATGATAGCACTCTTCAAGAACTTGAAAGGTTGCCACACAGAGGAGGGCCAGGATCTCTTCTCGATCATTCCAGATTGCAGGACACTAAATAATGGGCTCAAGTTACAGGAAGCCAGATTCCGCCTGGACATCAGGAAAAATTTCCTGACTGTTAGAGCAATACGCCAATGGAACCAACTACCTAGGGAGTTAGTGGGCTCTCCAACACTGGAGGTGTTCAAAGTGTGGCTGGACAGCCATCTGTCAGGGATGCTTTGACTTGGGTTCCTGCATTGAGCAGGGGGTTGGACTTGATGGCCTTGTAGGCCCCTTCCAACTCTACCTATGATGCTATGATTCTATGAGTTGATATTTATATGAATCTGACCTATGGATTCCTCCGTGGACTGGCTTTTTCCAAGTCACACAGATTCTGTGGATTTGCGGACCAGTTTTTCACTTTGTGTGTGTGTGTGTATGTGTGTGTGTGTGGGGGGGAATTTGCACTGATGATCATTAGCACTAATTTGCACTTGTGAAGATATGCTACTCTGCATTAGTTAATGTGCATTAGCACAATGCAAATTAGAGCAAGTAGAGCAAATTCTGCTTTTAAACAAATCCGATTTTGTCAATGAGCGGATGATGGAACAAAAGTTGTTAAGATGAGATATAGTTCTGATCGTTTGGTTATGGCTACACTTCCAAAAGGAAGTCCACAGCCCTCATAAGAAGCGTTGGGTAAGCAAGGGTTCAAGAGAAAAGAAGCAGCCGGCCCACCTCCCCAGCAGGGCAGAAGGCAAAAGGTCATGACTGAAGGCTTGAATGGAAGAGTGAGTGAAGCCTAGAGGCATGCATAGGCAAATGAGTGGCAGGCTTGCATTGATTAAGACCTGAATATTGCATATGGCCTAAAACACAGGAAGATTTCTCCTGAAAAGATATGGCTCCCCGCCCCCCCCACTGGGCGAATACCACCAGAAGCTTACTCCAAAAACAGTCCCATCAGCAAGAAGACCCAAACCTTTGTACACCCATCAAGAGCTATCAAAATACAAAGAATAAGGTCGTTAGCAGGGTTGGAAGACATCTGTGGGGCAAAGACCACCCCCACTGCTCTCATTCCCTCCAAAAAGGTGGGAAAGAGACTATAAGAACCAAGAGGTTTTAGCAAGCTGTGTCGGGAGAAAGAGCTGAGGGGGTCACCTTGGAACGCGGACTGCAGGGCTACAGCTGGAACCTCATCACAGCAGACAGGTAGTAGCTGGGACTTTGCTTTTCTATCCTTCTAGGAGGGAATCTCTCCCCCCCCCCTTTTCCTATTCAGGCTTCTCAGGGCAAAAGGGACTCTTTCTCCTCCCCAGAATACAGGGTGTGTTTGAACCAGAGCGTAAGGATATTTTGCTGCCTGACATCACTAGGTTTGCTTTACCAACAAGTAAGACGCTGTACCTACTCTGTATTCTTCTTCAATAAAACCACCCTTTTGTTTCTAGAGTCTGTGTGTGTGTGTGTAGGTTTGTTTAAGTATAAAAGGAGCAAAGCGCACACTTTCCACCCCAGCAGCGCAGGTTTTACCCCAGCCAAAGATCCTAAACCTTTCGTAAGAGTGTGGGGCTAGAGGGAATCTAGCGCCCAGAATTATCTGTCGTAACAGATTGGTGGAGAAAGCGGGGCAGCAAGGTGGTAGATTTTTAAGATCAGGCAGCAAAGTGCGGGTCCTTAAGATCTTCACTGGGGAGCGTGTAGCAGTTGTGGCGGGGAGTGTGTCAGGAGCTTTCCCTTTCTATTTCTAAGCACGGGAGGCAACTTTGGGTTGAGGGCGAGGGGCCAAAACATCCAAAAGTTGGGATTCTGTTCTGGGGTACAAGCGTGGGCTGACCCAGAGTGCAGTGCTTAGCTTGTTTGTTCTGGGGTACGAGCGTGGGCTGACCCAGAGCGCAGTGCTTAGCTTGTGTTTGTTCTGGGGTACGAGCGTGGGCTGACCCAGGGATTGTGTCTGTTCTAGATGGAGGGCGAGGGCCAAAACCTGGGCAGGGATTTGTGATTGTATTGTGTGTTTTGGGTGGAGGGCGCGTAGTCAAAACCCAGGCACTTGTTCTTGGTTGCTGGAAAAGGAACCAGCAATTGGGAGTGTGTCTCTTGATCACTGGAAGAACAGTGAGTTGAGGGAAATCCAAGTGTGCACAGGAGAGAAAAGGAGTAGTGAGAAACAGCACTCACAAGTGGCAGCAGGGTCTTCTGGTAAACGGGAAGCGGCCAACCCGTGATCCCAGGAAACCAGCAGCCAGTTCATAGAGCTAAGAAACGTAGGAGGTGTTTGAAAGAACTTAAGAACATCACATTGTGGGACTTGTAAGTCGCAGCAACACGCGCAGAGTTCCTGAGCATAAGCAAAGTGCAAGTGCCTTTTGGAAGGTGATTTGGAGCAGCTGCAGGTTGCAGGGCAAGGGATCGCCCCTGCTCAAGGCGTATCCACTCCTGAGACCTGGGCAGTACCAAAGCACCCCCAAAAAGAGTTCTTCCCTAGGGGTAACCACAAAGGGAAAAGTAATGGCAGCTACTTCAATGGCCTCCCCCATGAGTGGAGCCAGGAGATTTCTCAAGAAGGGAGGAGAATTGACAGAATTAGAGGCATACATTGCCAAAAGAGGAACATGTGTATGGGGAGATGATTGTTTTAAAACAAGCAATCCTTTTAAAACACTCAATGAAGCTTTGGAAGAGTATTTTAAAGAAAGCAAGCCTTCCAAATCACAGAGAAAGGCAGCCATTCTATGGGGAATGCATAATGTGTGTGGCAGCTACCAAAAAATGGTAGAGGCAATGCAGGAGGAGTTAGACCAGCAAAAACAGTTTGTAGAAGGGTGGAAGTTGGAATGCCAACAGTTAATCAGGGAGAAAGAAGAGATACAAGCAGACAAGGTGCGTTGGGCTTCAGCTCTCAGGCAGATGGAGCGGGAAAGAGACCAGGCTGTGCACCAGGCACAAAGGGCAAGTGGTGAAGTAGAAGAAGCCACGAAAAATCTAAGCCAGGCTAGGGCAGCCACTGAGGTGTTAATAGGGAAGTTGCAAAGACAAAGGCATGTGGTCACACATGACCACTGCAAGAAGCAAATCCAAGAGCTTCAAAGGCAGCTAGAAGCTCAGCTAGGGCTCAATGTCGCCATCCAAAGTGTCTTGCCAGATGCGGAGGTTAGCGAGTTGAGGGCATTTATCCACCACACGCCAAGCCCAGAGCCAGATCCTCCAGCTCAGCGCCTGGGGAGCCCCGAAGGAAGAGAGCTAGAGGCTAAGGGAGAAATGCCAGTAGCTCCAATAATAAGCAAGACAGTGACTACAATTGGCTCTGGGAATAATAGAACTAGAGTAGAAGAAGTACAGGACACAGTGAGGTGGTCCCCATCTCAGGCAAAAGCTTTGGCTGAGGTTTTTGGTCCACTCAATAAAGCAATGGTACTGGCATGGCTTGCTCGAATCAGTACTATGCACCCCACTGCTGACATCTTTGATGTAGGCCAAGTGGCACGGTACTGCGCCTCTGAGAATGACATCACATGTATCGAGGCAGGAATAGGATTGATCACTGGTCCCAATCTCAGTGATTGGATGAAGGTGGCCATAAAGACTTTCTTTCCAGGCACACCGTGCCTCAGACTGTATTTAATGGACTCTCAGGCACCCCATGAGGGACCAGAGGTCTATTTAAACAGAAAGAAAATGCTAGCCAGACTAGCAAATGGAGTTTTCAGAGCACAGGGGCAATGGGATTACAACACTAGGGAGTTTGTCGAGGCAGCCTACACTGGGCTAAACACCCAAACAAGGAGGGCGATAGGAAGAATAGACCCCCAACAGATTACATGGGCCGAGCTGCAGGAAGCAGTCCAGCAAGTCTCGGAGTGGATAAGGGAAACCGCACCCCCCCCAGAAAGAGGGAACCCCCAAAAAGAAAGGGCTTCCAGAGCCAATCCAGGCATTTACTTACACAAACCAAGGACCTCATTCTTCAGTAGTCCCTAGGGCAGACAAAGGCATGCCCAGGCAACAGAATGGATCTAAGTGGGGCCGAGGCCAAGGGAAAGGGCAAAATGGGGTTGGAAGAGGCTGCCTGCCAGGAAAGGTGCCTATTTACCCGGGTGAGGCTGCAGTGGCAAATGCCAGGCTGCAGCTAGAACAGATATTGCAGAGGGACAAAAGGGATGGCTACACAGAACCAGTCCTAAGAAGCCCAGGGGATGGGCCCAGAGACCGAGAAAACTCTCCACGGGGAGTCCTGTGGAGACTGCTAAAAAGCTTTGGGGAAGACATGAGGCAGTTTGACCAACAGCCAACCAGCATGTTAAAAGAAGCTGTCCGGCAAAAATTGGGGAGTAACCTTAGTGGGTGGGAGGAAGCCACAGCTCCATTCGTGCCCTCCGCCCCAGTGTATCCAGAGCCTGCCAATGGGGTAGCCCCCACAGCAGCAATCCATGCCCGGACAGCAGAGCAGCAAGAAGCCATTCAGGCACTGTATGAGATCCAGTGGGATCTCTGCTAGGGAGGCCCGGTTCCCCTGGCCCCTCCTAGTCTCATCTGCAGGCTAACGCCTGACCAGTGGGGGAGGCCAACAGTTCGGGCTGTAATTGGGGAACCGGGAACTGTAGCCCAATGTTTAATAGACACAGGTGCATCAGTCAATGTGCTGGATCCAGTCTGGGTGAACCAAGGGACCAACACCAAAGTTGTAATTAGCATCAAGGGATATGGGGGCGCCTTGCAAGAAGTTACAGTCTGGCAAGACATCCCCATAGCTTTAGGACCATTTAAAGGGACAGTAACAGCAGCTTTGCACGGGGGAGAAGGCATTCTAGGAATTCCATTCCTGCATGCACACTCTATGGTAGTAGATTTGGCAAATAGTGTTTTGTGGCAAATTGAGGGAGGCCCCAAGGAGGTCTCTGCTGTACACCGGTGTGCAGCTATCAAGGCACCTCAGCCTCTGGCAGCCTTGGTAGATGACCCGTGGACAGAGGAGCTTCCAGAAGTTTGGGCTAAAAACAAAATAAAGTGTGGGCGCGTGAATGAAAGCGTGCTGATTAAAGAGGCAAAGTCCAATCATCCCATAGCTGCACTCACAACCAGGGGACAAGCACTGAAGAGCAAGTGTAACCACTCTAGACCTAGCAGAGCTGCAGAAGGGAAACAAGGAGGTAGAAGCATTAGCAGCAGCAGGCCGAAGTTCAAAGGGAAAATACCAAATCCGGCAGGAAGACGGATTGTGGTGGGCCATTAGGTCAGACCAAGTTCGCCACTGGATAGTCCCAGGGTGTGTACGGGGGGACTTGATTCAGTTCATTCATGAGCAAGGACAAAAGTGGGAAGGGCCAGCCTTAATTGTAGACAGAGCCAGTCCGGCAGTCTACCAGGTTGAGATCCCAGCAGGTAAGAAGGGCAAGGCATGGAAGAAATACTTTCACTGTCCCCAGTTAAAAGACTGGAAAGGAAAGCCTCCAGATGCAGGTGCAGTGGATCTGAGCACAGCAACTGAGCAGTAAATGGGCATTCTCTCTCCTGGTGTTCACAGAATGACCCAAGCCTCAGATTGCAAGTGCACAGAGAAGAAAATCACAAAAAGATCTGGGCAGGAAGTCTATGTGTGTCTGTCTTGTATGTTGTGTGTGATTAGAAATAATTGGGCATCGCCAAACTAGGCGGGTGGGGGAGGGTTAGGACTTCACAGTTTCTCTCTCTTTACCCTATCCAGCCAACATGTGGAAGACCCTAGTTCTGTGGGGAATCGTGCGAGGAGTCATAGGCGATTGGGAAGTCACCAACAGGTGGAGGTGCCATGAGGTGGCGCGGCCAGAAATCGATATGGCGTGCACTCTGACTGACCTGATCCGGGAACAAGTCCCAAGAAAGGCATTAAAATCCTCCTTCCGGGTGAATGTGCAGCATGATGCAGCTTGAGAGGCAGAACATGGGATTCCTTGCACACGCAGTGAGACGGAGATCCAAACCAGCTTCTGCTTTACTGGCAACCACAAGAGCTCCAGGGCACAGTTGCAATGTGCACCCCTTTTCAACGCCAGCCAAGGAGTGGATGTTTCCAGAGAGCCTGTCTGTCACATCATCTTAGTCACTGCGGTCACTTGGGCAGTAGGTTCACCAGTCCACTTCCAAATCATGGTGGTCAGCGAAAAGGAGAGGCGGAAAGGCGAAGAAATCCTGCTCACTCTAACGGCCTCCACTGGGCAAGTTTACCGGAGATCTTTCCAGAACTGGAAGCATTTTAAAGGCCATGTGTCTGTGGAGAAGCTGAAAAGCCAAGGCATTTTGGACTGGGGTTTGATGTTAGATAAAAGGCATTGTGGAACTAACAGGGAACATATTCCATTTAGCTCGGTGAGTTATGACGCTGTTATTGTCTTCCAAAGTGCCCCGGGCCCTTACACCCTCAGGGTTGGGCAGAAGGTTCTAGCAATAGATCCCCTAATCAAAAATGTGACAATGTTGTCCAAGTTAGAATACCCTATAATCGGGTCACACGTGCTAAAAATGAATCAATTCCAAGAAGTGATTTGGCAACCAAAAAGATCCTTGAAACAGGTCATTATACCACTCCATAAATTGAATATCTCCCAGGAGTTTCCACAATGCGCACCATACCTGACCACGAGTCAGCAGGGATGGGGAAAATGGGAAGACTTATGGCAAGGGAGGTTTGGGAGAACCAGGAACACCAGGAGTGTCAGAGAAGCATTAAGCTTAGGCGTAGGCTTCTTAGATGCAGGAGACATTGAGATTGTGGACAATAAACTGATGTATGCCACCAAGCGAATTGAAGAACTGGCAGAGCCCATCACCAGGGCACTGGCACACACTGTAGAAGTGCCTCAGGTCATTTCTGCAATCCTCCCATTGTGGGAAAGGGTGATAGAAAAGGACAATTTTAAGATTGTAAATACTGTCATGTCTTTGCAACAAAATGTCTCTTTAGCAATGTCATGCATGCAGGCTCAGGGACTAGCCCATCAGCTAACAATGTCTCTAATTCACATGGCCATTAACCAGGTACTCCCCCAAGAGGTCAAAAATGTAATTGCTCCCTACATGTCCAAAGGAGAGCAAGAGCTAGACAAATGGTGGGAGCTAAGGAATGCCACGTATGACAAAGAAGGCGAGGGACTCACACTGTTCCTAGCCACTGTAGAAGCCAGGGAAACCATGAGAGTTTTTCCAGTTGTTCCCTTGGGTATCCCAATCAGTAAAGGTATGGTCATGTATGCGCAAGAAGAACAACACTGGGCACGCCTCAGGGCGGGAGTTTGGGAGACCATAAATGTCAGAGGGTGTCAGCATCACCCAGGGTTAGGCTTTGTGTGCGAGGACCAAACCTTTGAGACTCCACGCAACTGCTTTTCCTATGGGGCAAGAAATACATCCTACTGTTCATTTATGCTCAAGAAAGAGTCTAGTTCAGCTGTCATATACACCGGACAAGGGTGTGTGTGTATCAGGACAAGTTGTGCATATGTGATAATCAACAAGCAGTTCATTCAACCAATGGTTAGATATGTAAATAGGTGTTTTTGTAGTATAAGTACAATAGTAGGTTGTGATTTTGAATTTAGTGTGCCAGTATGGACAGTGCAAATGATTAAGGAACAGGTAGGGCTTTACCCTACCCTCACACCCATTTCCTTAGGTTATGGCTTGCAAGACCTACAGGGATTGCTAGCCCACCCAACACTGCAAAAAGAACTAGACATGGTTAAGGAACTAGGAGAGCAAGCAGTTCTAGAAGTTCACCATGACAATCAGGAAATCAAGAAAATTGCAGCCTCAGTGAGGCAAGCAGGAGCAAAGAGCTGGTGGAGTTCACTAGAGGGGTGGTCCCCAAATTTGGCAGGAGTGTGGGCAATCTTGCTCCACCCAATCGTAATCATGGCCATAGTGCAAAGCTGTCTTTTCATTGCAACCCTAGGTATGCTTGTATGGATGAAAAGGTTGACACGAAAGTTCCAGAGGCTGGAGCAGCGAATGAATGCCCGGTGCCAATTAAAGAGGTGGTAGCTTCATATTCTCCGAATACCAAGCTACCAACGGGGGGACTGTTAAGATGAGATATAGTTCTGATCGTTTGGTTATGGCTACACTTCCAAAAGGAAGTCCACAGCCCTCATAAGAAGCGTTGGGTAAGCAAGGGTTCAAGAGAAAAGAAGCAGCCGGCCCACCTCCCCAGCAGGGCAGAAGGCAAAAGGTCATGACTGCAGGCTTGAATGGAAGAGTGAGTGAAGCCTAGAGGCATGCATAGGCAAATGAGTGGCAGGCTTGCATTGATTAAGACCTGAATATTGCATATGGCCTAAAACACAGGAAGATTTCTCCTGAAAAGATATGGCTCCCCGCCCCCCCCACTGGGCGAATACCACCAGAAGCTTACTCCAAAAACAGTCCCATCAGCAAGAAGACCCAAACCTTTGTACACCCATCAAGAGCTATCAAAATACAAAGAATAAGGTCGTTAGCAGGGTTGGAAGACATCTGTGGGGCAAAGACCACCCCCACTGCTCTCATTCCCTCCAAAAAGGTGGGAAAGAGACTATAAGAACCAAGAGGTTTTAGCAAGGTGTGTCGGGAGAAAGAGCTGAGGGGGTCACCTTGGAACGCGGACTGCAGGGCTACAGCTGGAACCTCATCACAGCAGACAGGTAGTAGCTGGGACTTTGCTTTTCTATCCTTCTAGGAGGGAATCTCTCTCCCCCCCCCTTTTCCTATTCAGGCTTGTCAGGGCAAAAGGGACTCTTTCTCCTCCCCAGAATACAGGGTGTGTTTGAACCAGAGCGTAAGGATATTTTGCTGCCTGACATCACTAAGTTTGCTTTACCAACAAGTAAGACGCTGTACCTACTCTGTATTCTTCTTCAATAAAACCACCCTTTTGTTTCTAGAGTCTGTGTGTGTGTGTGTAGGTTTGTTTAAGTATAAAAGGAGCAAAGCGCACACTTTCCACCCCAGCAGCGCAGGTTTTACCCCAGCCAAAGATCCTAAACCTTTCGTAAGAGTGTGGGGCTAGAGGGAATCTAGCGCCCAGAATTATCTGTCGTAACAAAGTTGCCAGACAATCTGCAAAGTACAGTCAGAATGGATTGAACAATTCCATACATCCCTAGCCCTAGCACAACATAATTTGAGTTAGCAGAATGACATTGTTGTATACTGCCCAGTATATCTGACAGTGTACTACAGGTAAAATTGATATTTCCCTCCACTTGAAATGGAACCTAAATGAAAATGATGGGTATGTGACCAAACAGTCTTTGCAATGAAGATTAGAGATTGTTAAAATCTAGTACTGAGTGGGAGTCAGAGAAGAGCCATAGCTCCATGGGTGAGAAGCTGCTCTGCATGCAGAAGGTCTGAGGTTCAATCCAGGGGGGCTGGTGACTCCTGTGACAGTGGGGCTCCTTATCCATTGCAGCTCTTATTATGAGCTTTGTAGGAACTATCCATGGTGCCATACTCCATCCCCAGAATAGATTCCTCACCATGGAGCACCATGGATATCTCCTATCAAGCTCAGAATAAAAGCTGTAATGAATTAAGATGCTACACTGATATAGGAGTCAGCAGCCTCCCCTAGTTTAATCCCTGGCATCACCAGGTAGGGTTGGGAAAGTCTCCTGTCTGAAACCCTAGAGAGCCACTGCCAGTCACTGTAGGCAATATTGACCTAGATAGACCAGTGGTTGGACTTCATATAAGGCAGATTCCTCCTTTGCTAAATGCAACCAAAAGATTCACAAAAAAGTAGTCTGACAGTGGAGAGAAAAAACTGGAAGAATGGTCTATATATTTTGATATTGTCCTTGTATTTCAGGTGTACATGTCATAAAAATGACCTCAGCATCACTGAAGAATTGAAAAAAGAACATGGCCACTATGATTTCTTGCTTGATTAACTAAAAGCAACCACCATGACCCAGAAGGTGGTTCTGCCATGCCATTTTAAGGGTTATGGCAGAATTTTTACATTCTCAGTAAATGTGTTTTCTCTACATTGCTATTTATTTATTTATATTTTTTGAATTCTTGTCTGCCCTGGCCTCCAAATGGAAAGGCTAAATCCAAACAAAATTTGTGAATGTTTATTATTGGCATGTAAGTGTTTTCTAGTGTTTTCATTTGCGGTTGTAACTGTTGCTCTTAAATGATGTTTTCATGTCTCAGTTTGCTGGGATCAAGCAAATTTTAACCAGACACGGCAGTGAGGAAAATGGATTGTTTCTTCAAGTGTGACATGTCAAACTGTAAGCAAATTCAAACGAGAATTGATGGTAGCAAACACTGACAACTGCACATTTATGTTGAAAAACTGGGAGGTAATCCATTCACATGTATACCATGCAACTGGCATTGTGTCTCAAAATATGCATCAGCATCCCATATTGAACATTATTTAAATGCAGACAGGAGAACAGAAGAAATAACCTCTCAAGGTCATCATGTCAAAGTGATCTTCAAGCGTTTCAGTTTGTGGAGCACTTCATAGAAACAGATATAAAGGAGCAAAGTTGATGGTGGAATTGTGTCAAACTGCCAATTATGTAGAACTGCCAATTGTGGGGCCAACATAAAAACTTTCAAAGAAACATGTTTAGAGGTTTGTGAGACTTGCAGTGAAGAGGCAGCTGGAGAAGTTAAAGTGAGCCCTAAGTGGTTTGCAGTTGCTTAAATGGCTGGAGGAAGAGTTTTGCTAACAGAAATAGAACAGGGATTTGAAAATATTGTAGAAGATGTGAAAGCCAATATGTCATTTTCCTGAACTTCAATAGATGTCAGTGTGTTGGAAACTCAAAAGATACTAGAATTTTGTGGATACAACACAAACTTAGCCCATGACCAAGGATAAAATGTAAAGCTTAAAACAATAGTTTTCCTCCCTCCCTTCTTTCCTTCCTCCCATCCTTCCTTCCAGGTACCTTCCAGTCTTGTTACAATGAAAACTGCAGTGACTGAAGTTCGAAGATTAACTAAACAAGTAGAACAAATAATTATGACATTAACAAGTGATCTGACCAATAGTTAAACAGAGTGGTTAAATATGGGGTTCAATCCTGATTTATGGTGGATCAACTGCACTGATGGAAGTGGATTTTCCCATCCCCTCCTTCCCATGGAAGCCCTTCCAGCCCCCTGAAAATGCTACACATAGAGTCAGGAGTGGGGCAAGCTGTGCTGTTGGGGGGAGGAGGAGTTTCCCCAAAATCGGGCAGAGGGACCTTCCATGAACAGAGCCCTTCCGCTGCACTGCAGAAGGCAGATAATGCATCCAACGTGTGGGCATATCAAATACACACACACACACACACACACATATACACACATACTGATACTGAAGAACTTACCACAAATCCTGAAACTGGCACTAACCCACTTCCCAACGCTTTATATTTTTTTCAGGCTGCACTCTTTAACACACTTATAAGGGGTTAAGCCTCACTGAAGACAATGCGGCATCTTCTGACCAATACAGTTTGTTTATTCAGTCAGTCAGTCATTACATTTATATTCTGCCTTTTCCTCCAAGGAACCCAAGGTGGCACCCATGATCCTCTTCCTCCTCTCTGTTTTATCCTCACAACAATCCTGTGAGGTAGATTAGGCTGAGAGTCAGTGACTGGGCTAAAGTTACCCAGTGAGCTTCATGGCCAATTGGGAACTTGAACCCAAGTCTCCTCAGTCCTGGTCCAGCACTCTAATCACTACACCACCAGGGCCGGATTAAGATAGGGGCTGTGGGAGCGGCCGCTCCAGGCCCTTAACAGATAATCGGCCCGCAATTATAGGGACACGCGGCGTTAGCTCTGATCGTTATCATTCAGCATAATTAATGATTTTTTCAAGATTAGAAAGGTGTTCTAAGCACATCTGCATTACAGGCTTGAGGCAAGACCTAGCAAGAACTGTTGTTCTCAAATTAGCATTTCAGTATCTTTGCATTTCAATCACTGTTACTACATTTCTTTGTGAGACCGTCTAGCACATGGGGGGCTTGCTACGGTCTGTAATATTCAGATTTAGAAGGGACCTCTCTCTCCAGCCTCGAGCAAAAGATCTTTCTGATTCGCAGCTCAATTGTTCAAATGCTAGTTTAACAAAAAAAAAAAGCAACAAGAACAACACAATTATTCTTGGTCAAGCAAAGCTTCCTGGCTTTTTGTTGTGGCTGCTTTTTTTTTTTTTTTTAAATAAATAATTTGGGGGAAATTCTGCAAGTTCTCCTTCTCCTTCTCCTTCTTTTCTGTAAAAGGGCTTTCCCTCTTTTGTGAGCCAAACTGAACGTAAGGGCTGTGTGTTTGTGGGTGTGGGTGTCTGCCTTTTGGGGGTGTTGATCCTCCTGCCGCCTGCAAAATGTGCTTGGCTAATACTGTGTGTGTGTGTGTGCACGTGCGCTTTCATGGGGAATTGTGTGGCATTTTAAGTTTTATTTTGAAAAACCCCAGAGAACAGAGTTCTGTGTGTGTGTGTGTGTGCTTGGCTAATACTGTGTGTGTGTGTGTGTGTGTGTGCACGTGCGCTTTCATGGGGAATTGTGTGGCATTTTAAGTTTTATTTTGAAAAACCCCAGAGAACAGAGTTCACCAAATATCCCTCTTGGATATTTTGGACTACAGTTCTCATTTGCCTCAGGCAGCATGGCCAGTGGCTGGGGAAGATGGGAGCTGGGGCCCCAAACATTTGGAAGGGCCCCGGTTGGGGAAGACTGCCCTAGAGGTTAAAAAACGTGGAGGTACTTATCATCAACGATATGTGATGAACGGTTTTATTGATTTCATAGATTTCATAGATCATAGAGTTGGAAGGAATATTTTCAATATGTTTCTGTTTTGGCACTTTAATGGTAATTAAAATATTTAATTTGTTTTAATATAAAATTGCGTCTTCATTTTATTTATTTCCATAAAAAGGCCCACCAAAATCCTCAGCACCAGGCCCATAATGCTCTTAATCCGGCCCTGTACACCACACTGATTTTGTCAATCAATTGTACACTAGTAAACTACAATGTTAGACAGACTTCAATGTAGATACTGCATTATATTTTATATTGCATCTCTGCTACTCACCCCCCCCCCAAAAAAAGGAGAAGCAGGGGATTGAAGTTTGAACTTCAGATGTCAAATTATGTTGCAAATATATATGCCATCTCTGAGTGCTCAAGTGAGACATCTCATTACAGTGTGTTTACCATAGTTCCTGGCCCTCTTAAAAATAGAAGTGGAGGTTAGCTTTGGATGAAAATTGAAACATACAGTTGTGTCTTGAGCATGCTCACCAATTGCTTTTCAACATTTCAGTCTTCAAAGGAGATATCACATAGCAATGTAGTGTTATGTCCAATGTATTGTTATGTGTGCACCCCAGTTCTCAAATGATGAGAATTCTAGGGGTGCAAGCACTTACCCATGGTTTTCGTTTCCTTGGAATGAGGTACTGGAGGTTTATGGGATGTCTGTGATATATGGTTTATTCAGGTTCAGCATTGATGTGGATTCCGAACATTAACTATCCAACATATTTTGTTTCCCCATTACATCTTGGGGGGGGGGCTTTCATCCTGAAGATGCTTCTAGGGCTCCAACTCAGATCCATCTCTGATTGTCTCCAACTGCAACAAACCCAAGCTGCTTTCTTTGTTCTTACCCTCACACTTAATTACCACATTCTTTAGTGGAGGGAAAGGTAACCCCCCTTCCATGGCCATCATTGGTCACCACTCAGCCAATTTGCTTAACAATAGGGAATCTAGCAAGTTAAACATGCCCAACGAGTTTGACCTCTTTAGCAGTATCTCAATCCATCTCTCTCTCTCTCTCTTTCACAACCACAGACTCACAGGGTGGGGTTTTGGGGAGAGAGGTACTTGCCAGTTTTGCCAGAACTATTAGCAAGTTCAAGGCTCTGACCAGATAGGTCTCAGACAACCTACACAGCTAGAAGACCCATTCCCAGAAATGGAAGGTTCTTTGATCCAGTGGAGACTTCCATGATCAGAAAGAGGAGGGAGAAGATTTTTGAAAATTCTCCCTTTCTTCTACAGCCTCCTGTGCCACCTCCCATTTTGTTCCAATGGGTCCTCCAACCCTGTGTGGCAGATTTGGGGGTTGAGACAGGGGTAGACAGAGGGAAGGCGGTATAAGTGAAAATGGCCTCCCTTCCTCTTTCCGATCACAGATGCCTCAGGTAGATCAAAGACCTTTCCATCAGTGGAGGGACACAATGGAATAGAGCCCAGAGGTTTTATCAGTCTGTGATATTTGCTTTGCTTTTACTGTTCTTTTTTAAATTGTATTTGTATATTGTTTCTGCTTTTCTTACCCACCTTGGGCATCAATATGTGGAAATGTGGAACATAATAATGTAAAAAAGATGAAGAATTTGAAGAAACGGTTTGCCAATGGGAAATGATATTAGATAGTATGGTTTCCACAGTGACCCCACAATAAATAATGCAAGGGTGCTTCCAGATGGAGGGCTCCTAATGCTAATAATCAAAAGGCATTCTGCAGTTTTCCATCTTTTCTGCCATTACAACTTTTTTTTCTTCTTTTTTTTGGTAAGCAAAAAGATGGAAGAAGCAGTGGGAAGCACCGGAGGGTTACAAACTGAAGATGATAACATCTGAACCTCCACCCCTCCATAAAATTTTGTGAATGAGGCAGTATGATTGCACAAGAAAAACCTCATCTGGAAGTGCCCAAACAGAACGAGAGTGTAATGCCAGCGGTTTTCCACAAGTGGGATACATCATAGGGATGTCGAAGACATCTGCAACTGAGTCAAATGAGTTTAGATTTCTATTAATCTGACCCATGGATTCTGCAGCTGATGGGCTTTCCTGACTCGCTTAGATTCTGCAGACTAATCTAAGCAGGTTTTTGTTCGTTGTGGGTTTTTTTAAAAAAACTTTTCATAATTTTACGCAAATTTTTCTGAAGCGTGACTTGTGCAAATGTGTACAAGCTATTTGCACAAAATCCGATTCCATCAATGAGCAGGAGATGGAATGAAAGGGCCAGAAAATCCACAAAATGCAGAAGGAATGGACTTTACAAAGTCTGGACATCCCTACAGCCAATCGACAACCTAAACATAAATTTAAAAAACACTTTATTGCCATTGCAGAGGTGTAGCCATGTTAGTCTCTTGTACTAAAACCAACAAAGTCTCCTGTGGTACCATAAAAAGTGGCATACTTCCTGTGGAGTGAACTTTTATAGGCAAGAGACTACTCCATTAGATTCATTCCATTCACAACTATTACCAATAAAATGCATAATTTACAGATTTTCTTTCTTTTTTTTTTTTAAGTGATCTAATGTCACCATTTTCTTAAGCCATTCTTCAAAGAAGATTATTTTGTTACCACAATTAGGTCTGTCAGTCTTATTAAATTATATATTTTCCCAAAAGAAATATTCCATAACTGAGCCTGAACTTTGAAATATTTATGATATAGCACTAGTTCTGTGGTAATATCTAAGGAGACGGTTGATTTCCATACTTATCCTGAGATTTTTAACTGATTTTAAATCAAATGCTGCCTTATACAAAATCAAACCAATGTATGTCATTCTCCAAAGGCTCAGCTAGAAATCTTTCTTCACCTACTAGTTAACATCCTTCTGTGAGAGATGTGAGGGAGGAACTCCTCCTGCAGCAAATGTGCTCTTTAAGACGCATCCATGTGTTTTAATCATCACCAAGATGAAATGGGAGTATTTCCCTTTCCCATGAAAAATCATTTTTAGTAGGAAACAATGAAGTAACATCTTTAACTGAAATACACAGTGACATTATATTACTCTCCACCATACTCTTGTCTACAGGTTTATTTTGTGTTGTAGACGTAGTTAGATGAATCATTGCTGACTAATTTTGTGAAACACATTTCATGATTGTTGCCCTAGGGTTTTGTTTGTTCATTTGTTTTGTTTTGTTTTTGTTTTAAAGTTAGCAATCCAAACAAGTACAAACTGACATTAGAGTTGGATTTATCATATAATGGAAACATCCATAAATGTGATGAATGCTCAAGGTATAATTTGTGTAAATTCCACTCCTTTCACCATCCCTTCCTACAAAGAGCTTTTCTACACAAGGCATTTATTGTACTCTCATCATACCCTACTCACGGTTATTCATGGGTTCTTTAGATAACTTTGTGACCCTCCAGTGTCCTTCCTGTTTTTTAAGAGCACTTTCCCATTTATTTATTTTTAGAGCAGGGAAAATGGAGTATTATCTGTGAAAGCAAAAGAAAACATGTAGTGGAAAAGCTGCAAAGGCAAAGCTCTTTGCATAGAGCTGGGATCTCAACTCTGCAGTGAAACCGAAAGTAGATACAGCAGATTACCACCCTCATATAGAAAAGCTCAAAGTCACATGGCAAGGTTGGGAGGGGCTGGGGATCTGGTTATGAAAGACCCAGTACCATCTCCCTTCAGTCACATTCAGTTCAGCAGCAGAGAAAGTTCTGCTGAGCTATCTTTGGGGCAAGGCCTTATGAGAAGGAGTGGCTTGCGGTGCAGTGAAGGAGAAGATGTGGAGGCCCGCCTGGGTGGCAGGGAGGAGTGTGTGTCCAATGGCAGCAGCAATGAGCAGCAGTAGTGGCTCAGTGCAGAGCCTGCTAGGCAAGGGAGGCTGGTGACCCCTGTGTCAGTGAGGCTCCTTATCCAATAGAGCTTTTGTTCTGAGCTTTATCGGAGTTATCCATGGTGCTCCATGGCGGGGAGCCTGCTTTGGTGATGGAGTACAGCACCATGGATAGCTGCTATAAAGCTCAGAATAAAAGCTGCAATGGATAAGGAGCGCCACTGACACAGGGGTCACCAGCCGCCCCTGCTGCTAGTACCAACGGGAAATCTTGGGTGCCAGCACACCCAGTTGCATGGGGGGGGAGTTCCCCCTTTGCCCGTCCCCCCACCTGATGTGTAAAGGGGGATTTATAGATCCCCCTCTGAACACACACACACACACTAGGGATGGGTGAAAATTGTGCTTCAGTTTACTTTTGATAAGAATTAACCAAAATTCACAAAGTTCTCCATATCTGGGACAAAAAAATAAATAAAAATGGAACAGGGCAGAAACAGAAATTGCTCCCCCCCCCAAGTGTTTTTTGTGCTGCCACTGCTGCAAGTGGCAACAACAAGAACAACAGTGTTGGAAGGCTGGTCCCCATTGTGCTTTCTCCACGATGCAGGTGTGAGGTGGGTAGCCTTCTCAGGAAAGGCATGGAGCTTTGTGTTGTGCCAAAATCTGTCCTCCAATTTCCTGAAAGTCTTCTTCCTCCATGAAGGAAGTTTCCATTGCTCTGCCTCATTTTCAGGGTGTTTGAATTCATTTTTGCGGTGTTTTTGATCTTACCTGCCCGGCGGCAGCTCAGGGTGCGGTGTGTGTTTTCTTTCTATCACACGTCTCTCCATTGCTTTGCAGCCTCCTAGGCTGCCTGCACTTTTTGATCCGGGGGGGGGGAGCCCAATGGGAAGAATTACCTCATGATGTCTTCCCCTGGGCTTTAGATGAAGTTTAGGAAGCTGGGGATGCAACAGGCTCCCAGAGAGATGATTGTACAATGAAAGACACTCCTTGGCCACCTCCTAAGTAAAGCAAGCACAAGAAACATGAACGTGACCCATGAGAATTTCTCTGAGATTTTCTTCTCCTCTAAATGTATTGAATTTCAAAAACAATTACTTTTCTATCAAATTGAATTAGAATGGTAAAAAAAAAAATGTGGAAGAAATTTTTGGCACAGCACTAGCCGTAATAGATTCTGTTGAACAGAGACTTGTGGGATGGTGATGCATATGGAAATCCCTTGGAACAGTAAGTGCCAGCTAGGAAGGGCTTGGAGTAGGGAGACAACTACTCAGGGGCCCCAAGCCAAGGGAGTTTGTCTGAATGATTTGAGGTATGAGGGAAAAATGTCAATGCTTCAAATTAATAAAAGCGCACACTGGAGGAAGGGAGTTTACAGATTAGCTTCTTGGCATGTTGCAGATCTTTTTAATATTATATTTAATCAAAGTTGTTGCTTATTTGTGAATCCAACTCATTGTCCCATCTCATTATTTGCTGGGGTGAGTGTGCAAAGGTGGGTGTTGTTATTGGTTGTTTTTTTAATAAACTCTCTCTGATTAGCAAAAGTCAGTGACACACTGCTGATGGAAACGGTCGTGGAATGACCTCTTCAGAAAAGGGTCTATCTGCCATGAAACGTGTGACAATCCCCCTGGGATAAGAAAATCCTTACTCTTATGCCATGGATCCAACCTCTTCCTCCAGTGCAACAGTCATCGAGGACCAGCAGGATATCATCGACCAATGTTCAGAACTCACAACCATTAAGCTTCTCAATACTCACAACCATTAAACTTCTGACCTATATATGCCAGAGGCTGTTACAGTAGCAGTAACAGATGACATTTTGTGGCTATGGAGAAGAGGTCAAATACATAAGTTACTTAGTCCGTGTGTGTATGTGTATTGATTCACAAAATAGAACCTCTCCAGATTGGGCAATGTGTCACTTAAATCAACACTCTCAAACAGGAGATAGATGGTGGAATAAAGGACAATGCTTCCTTCCTCAGAGGCCTCATATAGAAAGAGTTCAGAAGTAATCAATATGACCTCTGGTCCTACTGAAAATCTAAAGGGGATGTCCTGCAGAGATTATGTCATCCTACACTCCACTGCCAACAGTGCAATGTAGTGCATTGTTCAAACCCAATTGCATGAAGTCCTCCTTAAAAGGAAGATTTAGCTGATGCTGTTTATGGTTGATGCTGTTGTGATAGAAAATATGATCTAAGAGCCCATGCTGAAATAATTACCTCATAGAAAGTTGGGCTATTTAAGCATCCTGCAAACATTTCAGCTTAGAATGGCTCCTGGGGTGCAGCCCCTATGCATCCCCCTTCCTGGCACCAATATTTACCTTATAAGGAACACTGGTGAAAATCATAGCAGTTGAAGAGATTACCTTTCTGTATCATAAAATATGCTATATGACAATTTTATATAGGTCTAACCCCAAGTCAGACTACAAACTGTGATCAGTACTATATGTAGCTATTTGTAGTCTATAGCAGTTTCTGTTCACAGCAGTGCATAGTTAACATCCATATTGCAGCTACAGCAGGGCTTGTCTGTTTGTTAAACCTAATTCTTAAAAAGTTAAAAAGGATTAGTGCCTTTGCTCAAGGAGCTAACTTGGTGCTACTGGAGTAATCTATGCAAGTGTACTCAGATGTAAGTCCCATTGATTTCAATAGGACTTAATCCTATATAAGTGTGTATAGGATTGCAGTCTTTTGGCAGTGATGGAATGCCTACTCCTATTGGGTAAGGATGGAAAAACATGTAAGGGCACAAGCCTATGCAAGTTTAGACAGGAAAAAAGGCCTACAGCTCCCAGCAGGCTAGCAGTTGTAGGGCTTTTTTTCTGTCTAAACTTGCATAGAATTGCACACTAAGTGTTACTTTCTCCCACATTCACTTAAATATATATATCTATATCTATATATCAAGTTCTTTCAGTCCTGTTTATGGAGAAATCTGCAAATTTTGGTAAGTTTTTATAAAAAGAGAAATTCTCACCCATCTGCATAGTAAGTTTTTATAAAAAGAGAAATGAAGAGAAATTCTCACCCATCTGCATGGGCCAAAGTTAATAGGTATTTCTAGCATGAAGAGGACCATGATGTGCTTGCCTTTCATATGTGTATTAAAGATGAAGAGCCTGTCAGGGGAAAAAAGAAATGGCAAGGCTAATTCAGCACCACAAACATGGTTGAATTCAAAGGGATTTGAACCCAGACTTTTAAGAGCTAAGCACTCAAAGCCCTCTGCCTGAATGGATGAATCTGTCAGTTTCACTTTCTCCCACATTCATTTCTTTTTTAAATCTTAAGTTTACGAAGACATTTTAGTATTTTGGTAAATGTGTATCATAAAACAAAAGAAACAAAATCCTCATCTATCCCAACTCCTATCCTCCCTACGACATTGCAGAATGTGTGGCAAGTGAAAGGAAGGGCATAGAATGTTGGGAAAGAGGAAAGGGAGAAAAAGTTGGAGTAAATACTTATCATAGATATGTACAAATTAAAAGATGATGGGCCTCTCCTAATCATGATCAAAGGAGCAGATGGGTATATTATGCCATCATATAAGTCTGTTAACAGGCTGAAAATACTGCAGACCTATTTTGTATCTGGGATCTGAAAATGGCCTCTATTGTTTAACACACAAGACTGTGAATGGAAGGGATGGAGGAATCTGTCAATTTTGGTTTCTTACAGTTTCTCATTTTTCAATAGTTTGGTTCATCCCTTGGGGGGGGAATGAAAATTTACATGAAAACTCACACACGTGTGTGTGCATTTCTCCTAATAACTCAATTTTCTTCATATGATGTATTTTTGAATGCTACTTTTTCTAATATATGCATTTTGTGTGCACATTTTCCATATATATATATATATATATATATATAGAGAGAGAGAGAGAGAGAGAGAGAATACTTTTTTATTATTATTAGAGAACTCCATTGCAAAATTCAGTGTGGATTTTGAAGCACAACTTGGTTTCATTTTGCATATTGGTTTGAAAGTGCAAAATTAGGTAAGTTCACATTAACATGCAAACTGAACTAATTTATCCACCATCCATAGATAGAATAGTAAAGATCACAAGTGCATGCCCACATGATTCAATGGGGAACACATGTGGCCATCTCTTAAAGCCATAATGTACGCAGATGAAAAGATTTCTGTTCCATGCTATGAAGACCATGCTGCAGAAGAAAACCTCCATGTGGATGAAGAAAAGGACACAGACTACAGTGTTGATTATTACTTCTCTTCTTTGCTATAGTCTTGACAAATTGGCCATCTCTGTAGAGTCACTTGTTGATAAACTGACTTCTAAAAATTATCAGAATGGAAAAGGAAAAGGCGGAAGCAGGAAATCATGGAACTTATTAATTGGTTATAGTACTAGATGGTTAAGTCTCTGTCCAATCAATTTAGCAGGCATACTACCCTATTGATCTTTCCCTTCAGCTACCCATCCTTTGCAATATTTGAGAGGAGTGCAGTGATGGGCAGTTTCTCAACGGCAGGGGTCCCCAGTGCAGTGTCCACAGGTGCCATGGCACCACCAATGGTGGCCATGAAGGGTTTCCCATCCCCAACATGGTGTCCATGAGCACCCAAATATATATATATATATACCCTTCATATATATATATATATATATATATATCCTTAAAAAACCTATATAAACCTATATATAAAACCTATATATAAACCTATTAAAAAAAACAGGAGGGGGGAATAAAAATAATATATATTATTTTTATTCCCCCCTCCTGTTTTTTTTAATATACATACATGGATTTTTATGAAATGCATGCAACTTTCTAGCAATACATAGGCTTCAACAAAAGTGGACCAAATATCCAAATAAATATCAATTTGCAGTTGGCATCTATATGCCACCTATTCATAGGGATGTGTGCGCAGAGCTTGATTGGGGGGTGGAAGTCTGGCGAGCTTGCCGGGCTCGACCCCCCCCGACCCCCACTCGCCCTACCTTTTACCCAGCTCAACTCGCGTTCTTGCAAGCCGAGCCGGGGAAAGCGACTTCCGGGTTCCGGCGCTACATTGTCCATGTAGAAAACAGCCTAATTTGTGCAAATTATGGCCTAATTTGTGCAAATTAGGCCATAATTTGCGCAAATTAGGCTGTAATTTGCGCAAATTAGTCAGTTTTCTACATAAACAACATAGCACTGGGGATCCAGAAGTCCGGCAAGCCCCTCAGCTGGCTCTCGTGCACGGCTTGGCTCGCACGGTTGTAGTGCTTGGCTCGCATGCCGCGAGTTGAGTGCCAAGCAGGTCGCCCATCCCTACTTGTGGTGGTGCCCACAGCAGTTTCTCAAATTCCCAAATGTGTCTACAGGTCCAAAAAGGTTGAGGACCCTTGCTCAATGGGGTTCTCTGTAAATGAGTATCACCACTAAGGATGGGCAATGCTGAGGCACTCGACCCGCGTCTGGCTTGGTGGATCTCGTCACCACATGAGTCAGAAGCAGGCTGAATTGATCCCGGGAAGCAACTTCCGTTTTCAAAGTGGGACCGCTGTTTAACCGCCATAGCCTACACCAAGAACACGCTGAAAATGGCCGTAATTTGCATGGATTGTGCAAACTATGGCCATTTTTGGTATAGGTTACGGCAGTTTCTACGTAAACAGTGGTCCCACTTTGAAAACAGAAGTCACTTCAAGTTCCCTGGCTCAACTTGGGAGAACATGAGTCAGCACTGGGGAATAGGCAAGTGAGACGGAGTTCGGGAGGGTCGAACTGGGCAAATTCACCAGATTCCACCCCCCAAATGGATTCCTCATACATCCCTAAACCACCCTGCTCTAGCACAGAGGGTCTCTTTGGCCTTGGAAGGAAAAGGAACAGCACTCATCTTCATTTTGTGTACCCCAGCACAAAATTATCTTGTGAACCCAAGGAAGGATTTTTGCAGGCATTCCTTTCAATATTTAAAAGATTTAATTCATGAGGAGTCTTTGATATTGTATATTTTTTAATACAGTACTTTTTGCTTAGCATATTAAATAGCCTTTTAAGACATCAAGGTGAATAAAACATGAGCTTTCATATGGAAAAAGTACCTGATACCATCTTAGACTCAAAGAAAGCAAGATAGTCATGATTCCAGTCTGTCAGCATACAATTTCTAACCAATACTTTGACAGACGCCATAGATGTTGGCCATATGTTTCGAATCAGCAACATTTTATCACTTGTCAGATGTGGGTCTGTGAAGTAAAACATGAATTGATGTTATAGAAAAACAAGGGTGGTAATCACACACACACACACACACACACACACACACATATCTGATCAGACAGTTGCTATCAGTTTGGGCAACACACATCATTCTAAAATGAAAAAGCAGGCAGCAGAATTTGGGGTTGCAAGATAAATAGGGGTGCATGACCCATAATATTATAAGGCAGATGGAGTTTACAATTGTGCCCACGGGTGGGGGTTGCCCTTACTTTTTTTTTTCCTTGTGCTTCTTTCATCTTTTTCTTTAGTACTTTTAAAAGCTGGCCACCTCAAAAAGTACTAAAATGGGGGAGGTTAAAAAGTTAAAGAAAGAAAAAGGTAAGAAGCCAATCCATTGCAATTATCGCCCCCCTCTCCCTGAATCATGTTCCCGCCATAATTACCTTGCCAAATCTGGGCAAACCGTGAAGGGAAATAAAAGGAGATCACATCTACAACCAACAAAATTATATCTCACTGTCTTAGACTGCAAATCAATACCCTCTTACCCAGAAATAATCTTCCCCCAATCACACATAGCTGTGGGCGGGGAGAATTTTGCGCGTGGGAGGGAAGGAAAGTGAGACCACTATGGGGTGATCTCACCCTCCAATGAGGCTAAAGGAGGGCGGGGTGCCAGGGTTGATATTAGACCTGGTCACCCCACCCTCAGCCTCTTTCTTGTTGCGGCTCCCTCCCTGTTAACAGCGTAGGCTCCACTGGTCGCCCGTTCAGGGGCCGAGTAGGAATTTTGGCTTATTGCCTCAATTGGCTTAAGGAGCAATGTACATGTTTCGCCTACTCTACACCCCCACCAATTCTGTTGTGCTCTGCAAGCAAGCAGTGGGTCCCATCGATTCCATTGTGTGAGCAGGACCCACTGCTTTTGCAACGGAGATTTAATGCTTTCCAGAGGAAACTTCAAAATGAGTGGAAATACTCATTTCTGGATCGGGAAAGGTCAGCGGAGCTTACCTCCCTTATGTCAGCTCCATTAACCTGCCCGTTCCACAAATGAGTTGTTTTGTTTTCACTTGTTTTTGGTTGCCCCTGGAAGTACTCAATCTCAATTCTGCAAGTGGTAGGTGTCACTCGCGGAAGGGAATTGGCAGGGCACGACAGAACTGGCAGAAGTGTAAGTGCCCCAATGGATACTGCCCTAAGAATGGAAAAGATGCAGATAAATACAGTGTGATCTAAATGAAATCCTCAGAAAATGAATATCAGGTAATCACTGGATGATGGTTAGACCTGTATAATTAACATTAATGGTAAAGCCTAATGTGTGATGGATACATTTGTTGGATTAGAATTACAATTGGACAGTTTTGGCCCATCAGAGGATGCCTTGCATGGAGTGATCAATCACTTGTATACTGGAATAAACTGATCATATGGTATATAGCAGTGTTCTCCAACCTTGGGTCCCCAGAAGTTTTTGGCCTACAACTCCCAGCATAGCTGGCTGGGGCATGCTGGGAGTTGTAGGCCAAAAACTTCTGGGGACCCAAGGTTGGAGAACACTGGTCTATAGGATGTGGACACTTTAAAAATGGCCTCTTCTGTTCTGTGTCCTATTTGGGGTTGAGGGCTTGGATCTTTGCTTGCCATCTCCAAATGTCAAATGCCTCATTATCACAGAGGTCTCTTGCATCTTAGGCACAGTATAAACAAGCAACCAAATATATTCTAGCAAGAAGAGAACAAAGGCAGGCATCTTTCTTGCTTGAAGATCTGTGTTATTGTTCGCAAGCTGCTATCGGGGGCCTTCATAGGGTTTTCTACACTTTGTAAAAATAATGCTGTTGCTGTTTTTTTTTTTTTTTTTTTTAAGTCAATAAAAAGCTACACTATTTATGAGTTGGTAATGTATTTGAACTTGAACTGGTGAAGGTATTGTCAGAATATTTTCATATTCAGGTTTTCCTTCGAGGCAGAAAGCTAGCCTTGGAGACAGGTGCAGCTAAGTGTCCAAGGACGTAGCTGATCTTTCACTCCACTGTGTGCCAGTTAGCGTTTTTTCTATTGTGCTCTCAAGGACACATAGATAGGTGGAGACTGGTGATGTGTTCAATTACTTGCAGGTGTGTTTAACCGCTTGTAATATGAAGGTCCTGTATATACTGTATATAAGTATGTAATGATGATGATGGTGGCAGGCAGTCACTCTATCTGTCTGGCTTTGTATGCTATGCTCTGTTTTTGCTCTCTGTATATGCTCTGTTCATGATCAAGCCAAAGCCGTAGTAAAACCTTTTGCAAAAGAATACTTGGCTTGTGTTTTTTCTCATTTACATGGACTAGCCTAATTCACAGGTCCAATATCCCTGCAACTCTGCTTCCAAGAAGGAATATTATTATTTTATTTCCCTGTTTCGACAGGTATTGTGAGTGGGTGGACAGGCAGGAGAGAAATGTTAGCCTTGATTTGTGAAAATGGGGCTCTTACACGTTTATATGAAAGTGTGTGTGTGTGTGTGTGTGAGAGAGAGAGAGAGAGAGAGAGAGAGAGAGAGATGAAATAGCTGACTTCCTTCTTTTCTACCTTCCCTCTCCCCCTGCCCCCCCCCTTTATGGTAGTTGTGGGGGGGATTACACAGGCAGAGCATTCTGGGAAATGAATATAGCCCTCCTCTCCATGGCCTTCCAAAAATTCCAAGCAAATTAGATTGTGTCCTTTGAATTTGTGTTTGGAGGGGACGAAGAGAGCAAGACATTTTTATTGCTACAAAAAGACTTCTGGTGCCTTAAATATGAGGCCCTTAAACATCATGGTTTCTACCTTTGTGAGTTCTGAAACCCCACAAGAACTCTACTTCTTTTGTGAGAGTGCTGTAACAGATTAAGGCTGCAATCCTGCACATGCTTACTTTGGAGTAAGACCTGTTGGGTCGAATTGTGTTGTAATGTAGCTAACCCCACCCCCACCCCACCCCGTGGAATGCAGTGCATCCTCATTTTAGGGAAGAGCCAGTGTCTGAACCCCCAACTTTTTTAACTGAACCTTCAAAAAATGCCTCTTGGAGCCCTGCATCCAAGCTCTGGGGCCAGTCAGGTTTACAAATGTACTGAGCTAAGAACAAAGGAAGAACCATGCTGGATCAGACCAAATGTCCATCGAGTCCAGTGCTTGGTTTGCAATGATTTGATCTTGGTACCTAGGAATTAAAAATGTCCCCTCATCTACCTGGCCCCACTTTGTACAAGGCTTTCTCCTTTAAAAAAAATAAAAATGGTTCTGGTCTCTTAAGAATTGGATAATTATTTTTCAGCCGTGTGTAAACTTAGTAGGACTACTTTACACCTTTTGTGTTTGCTTTGTGGAGGCTTCTCCCCTCCCTTTGAAGCACTTTGGTACAGTTTTGTGTGTGAGACACTTGAGGAGAGTGAGTGGAAGTCGTGAGGAAGTTGTGTGTGTGTGAGTGAGTGTGTAGTTCTGTAAGTGTCCGGACTGGTGCCCCAGGACCACTGTGTGTGAGTACATGCAGAAGGGAGCTTTATCCTCTGTCCACTGAAAGTTCCATCGGATCCTCACAAACATATTTTCAGGGTGGGTCTTCTCTTTTCCATCACGCAGAAAGCCAAAGAGGTCAGAGAAATAGTCCCTCGCACTTCAGAACCAGACCCCAAACCTCCTGACTCCATACATCAGGGGGGGCCCAATGTGGTGCCCGCAAAGCTCTTTACCTCCCTGCCCCCTTCCAAAAATGTTTTTAATAAAACATTTAAAAATGTGAGGGCGCCAGGTGGTTCTTCCTTTTCCAGAATGGCTGATCAGCTGTTCAGTGGGCAGACAGAGAAAGCAAGGCAAAGGGGTGGAGGGGAGAGAAAAAGCAAGGCAAGATGCTGGGAGTGGAGGGAAATGGCAAGATAAGGGGGGGGAGAGAAAGAGCAAGGCTAGGAAGGCAGAGAAAGCAGAAGGCTGGAGATGGGAAAGAAGAGAAATGGCAAGGAAAGGGCCTGGGAGAGAGAAATACGGAGGCTAGAGGCTAGGAGAGGGCGGGGACGGAGCTACGTGGGGGAGAATAACCCGTCATCAGACTTAGTGCAGCTATAATGGCCTCCCGGAAGCCCTCAATAGCTGAGACACCATTTACACGATAAGCAACTGTGTGAACATTTTCTCTTTACTAAAGGAAATAGGAAGCGAGTCCCCCAATCAGAAATGGGAGCGTGGCAGTCCGTGTGCAGGATTGCAGCCTGAAAGAGCATCCGGACGGATCTATAATCACCCGTACCATTTTCTTTCTATTAAAATGTAGAACTTCACATGGAGTGTGAGTAACTCTGACAATAACCATCATCAGGCAGAAATGTCTTTAAACCTTGTTATATGATGTAGACTCCACAGAGACATGTTGCCAGAACATTGAAAAAAGACTAATTCCAAATGAGGGAAATGAATACAGAGATTGTGGGGCCAGGAACCTTCCTAGATTGGTCCCTAGTTTTGTAAAATGGCTAATAGAATCAGGTTTGGCTTTCATGACAATGCAGCATTTTGAGACTGGATTTATACGTGTCTCTCCCCCAACTGTCACCGGGCAGCAGCCAATCCACCAGGCTCCCTGAACTGTCTCCATCTCAGGTGGCCATTATCACTTTCAGAACTGGGGCCTGCCTTTGCCTTTCTTCCTTCTCCCTCCCTACCCCTCTTTCCCTTTGTGATCTCTTTTCCAGGGTAAGCCTGAGGGCTGGGACTGCCAGGCTGCTTTTTATTGAGGTAAAGGCCACTCTGGAAGCCCTTTTGGGTTAAAGAGTAGGATGAACAGGCTTAAAGAAATAAACAACTTGTCCTATGATCCCAGCCGGAGCATTCAGCAGAACCTTTGGCCAATTCTATTTAAGCATGTACTAAGAAACATCATCCTTTGTATGAAGTGGCTGCACTGTAACTTTTGGATAGGAGGCTGCAGAATAATATATTGCAATGTTTAGAAAGTGTAAACAGCCTTCAGTATATGGATTCTAAACAATTGTTGCCCTTAAAGTCTCTCATAGCCTTGCTACAAAGAAAGGAGAAAAGCAAAAAGGAAGGAGAGAGAGAATGATTTGGATGCTGATTTATTCAAGGTATTCATATATACTGCTTTTCAAACTGAACTCACAAAGCAGTTTACATGATATTATTAAAACAATAAAATCAATAAAATTATGCTATCAAACAAGGAAGACAAGCAATTATTTGCCTTGGAGAAGTTGATTCCAGTTCTCCTCTCCTCAGGGCAAGATGGGAGTCTGCATGCCAGTGTGCCACCCTCCAGTGGAACTTGGAAACTGGGGCAGGGCTACGGTGCCCATGAAATCCACACACAGAATCCACACACCTGCTGACATTCACAGAGGACTCAACTCATCCACGGCCATTTTATTCCAGGCAAAATTCTGTGGGGCACCTTTGATGCGTTGCTCATAGAACAGGGGAATGATAGAATTCTAGAAGTGGAAGGGGCCATTGAGGTCGTCACGGAGAACCCCCTGCTCTGTGCAGGAATCCAGTCTCAAGCATCCTTGACAGATGGCTGTCCAGACTCTGCCTGAAGACCTCCAGCGACAGAGAGCCCACCACGTCCACAGGCAGTTGGTTCCCTTCTTGACTGCTGTGATGGTTAGGACGTTATTCCTGAGGTTCAGCCGAAATCTGCCTTCCTGTAATTTAGGCCCCTATCTCGTGTCTTCGATGACAGAGCAGCCTCTTCTCTGTGACAACCGTTTAGGTACTTGGAAAATGCTAACATACCCCCTTGGTCTTCTCTTCTGGAGGCTAAACATACCCCGTTCCATCCATCTTTCCTCATAGGACTAAGTTTCTAGTCTCCCGATTATCTTTGTTGCCCTTCTCCAAGCTCATTCCAATTTAGATGAATCCTTCTTCAAGCATGGGGATCAAACCAGGACACAGTATTCAAGGTGTGCTCTGACTAGAGCAGAGGACAGTGGAACCATCACTTCCCGTAATTTGTAATTATGCTTCCATTAATGCAACTTAAATTGCATTTGCCTTCTTTGCAGAACACTTCATACTCCTTTACTGTCTTAGCTTCCACACTGCCTGTCCTCGAGCATCAGCCTCTGAAATTGAGCATCGCCAATTTCAGATGACCTCTCAGTGCCTCAGCTGGTGCACCCCAGCTCGGGGGACTTGCGACTCCTCCTGCCCTAGAAGAGATGACTTAGGCTGCCTGGACATCCCGCTGGTTGCTCTCCAATGGTAGTTTCGGGAGGTGTCCCCTCTTCTCCTCTGTGCCCCATTGATCTGCCTCTTAAGGGCACCATCTCTGTGTCTGGTTGAGCCTGCAAGAGGGCAGAGAGCTCTCCTAGTGGTGGGTGATCCCCACGCACCCACTGGGAACAAAACATACCTGATTAGTGAAAAAGGCTAAGTCACGAGCCCTGCCGCTTATGCAAACATGACAGATGGTTAACTCCACCCCTGTCGGATGTCCGACTCCATCCCCAGATGTCCTACCTCTGGAGGTCCTGCCCTAGATGGAGGGATCACACGTCATGCAACCGTGGACCCATACGCTGAGAGTTTATCTAGGGATGCTGGAGGAAACCGAAATGGACTCAAATTAGTTCGAATTTCAAGAATCTGACCCATGGATTCTGCACCAGACTGTCTCTTCCAGACTGGTAGGGATTCTGTTGAGGACTGGGTTTTTTTACCTTCTGTAATTTGACACAAATTTTGTCGTAGGAAAATATGGAAAATAAAAGAAGAAACACACACCAAAAATGCACATTTCCCCTATATGCTAAGTCATACAAATACACGTTAGTGAATGTTGGGGAAGGTGGTGGGCATTTGGGGGGAATTTGTGAATTTGCGTAAAAATGCATTTGCGCAAAATCCGATTCTGTCAATGCGCGGACGATGCAACAAAAAGCTGCCTGAACATCTGCAAAATGTAGACGGAATGGATTTTACAATCTCCGTACATCCCTAATTTAGACCCCCGCCATACATGTGTGGGATTGGAAGTGACTACACGGGGGTCATTTCCAACACCATGCTCAGAAGTCCCATCTCTGGAGGTCCTGCCCCGGATGGAGGGATCACCTGATGGGGTCATGTGACCCATCCACAAACTCATCATGCCACCGTGAACCAGTAGAGAGAAGCTTCAGAGAACTGCTTTTGATGGGGGACAAAGGACCCCACATAAGAACTAGTTTTCTGCAGAAAAAGAAGGGGGGAAAGGCTAAATATGATGAACCTACAACTCTCTATCAAAAAAAAGGGACCTGCTCTTTTCTTTCTCCCTAGACTTGTTTCTGCGTTGATTAGTGCCTAAGCATCTTCTACATCTCAAAGGGAGATCCGTGATACAAAGCCCCCAGTTAAAAAATGGGAAAACCACCTTCCTGTAATTTATTCCAGGTCTCGCAAGACCGCTCTGGGCCAATCCAGGAAGGGTTGGAAATGACCCTGGTGGGGTGCTTTCTTTCCCCGTGTATAGCAGCTGTCTAAAACCTCTTCCCGTTCGGTCACAATGGTATGCTGAGTTCATAGAGGGGGGTCACATGACCCCCTCACGTTTCCCCTCCATCCGGGGCAGGACCTCTAGATCTGGGACTTCCAGGGATGGTGTTGCATATGAATCCTGTGGGGTCACTTCCAGTCCCCCACAGGTATGGCAGGGGTATAAGCCATCTTCATATGGGTCCATCTCAGCTTGACGAGTCCCTAGAGGGCTCAAATGACCCCCATCCGGGTAACGCCTTCATCCGGAAAGGGTGTCTGGAGGTTGGACTTCCAGGGGATGGGGTGGGACTTCTGCCAGGAGCAGGGCTAAACCACCTGTCACATTTGAATAAGGGGCACAGCTCAGAGTTAAATGTGAGGTAGCTTTTTTCAGTACTCACTTGACCTTGACTCTCCATCTCCCATGGCAGGCTCACCCAAGTCCAAGTCTGAGCACCTTTCCTTGTGCTTCACGGGGCTCCAGTCCAGGAGGGATGATGGAGATGTTCCTAGGACTGGATAAAAAGAGGGTCTTTTGCTTCTCAATTCTCGCCCTGAAGCGTTAGGAATGGGCAGGTTTTGACACGGCAGGAAGCCAATGGGAAGCGGTCTGCACACCATGTTCAGTGCCTGTTCTGGGCCTCACTAATCAACGCAAGGTCCACTTGGGACAAAGTGGGAGGCAAGTCTGGACCCTTGAGGGGGCACTGTATGTGATGCTGACTGGAAGGTTCTCCCCTGAGCAGTGTTCTTTCTGGTAAGGAGGGACCACAGTCATCTGAGGCCTTCACACGGCTGGCAGGGCCTCTGAGGGCGCTTCAGTATCAGCTTGCCTCTCACTTCAGCAGGTGCCCTAGATCTCCCTCCAGCCCTACAAGAGATGCCCAGGCAGTCTGAGCCAGCCCAGTAGTTGCTCTCCCCTCCTGGATTCTGGAGCTCTAACCCCTTCTCCTCTGTGCCCCATTGATCTGCCTCTTAAGGGCACTATCTCTGTGTATGGTTGAGCCTGCAAGAGGGCAGAGAGCTCTCCTAGTGGTGGGTGATCCCCACACACCCACTGGGAACAAAACATACCCGAGTAGTGAAAAAGGCTACCTCACGAGCCCTGCCGCTGATTCAAACGTGACAGATGGTTAACTCCACCCCTGTCGGATGTCCGACTCCATCCCCGGATGTCCTACCTCCGGAGGTCCTGCCCCGGATAGAGGGATCACACGTCATTCAACCGTGGACCCATACGCTGAGGGTTTATGCTAGGGATGCCGGAGGAAACCGAAATGGACTCAAATTAGTTCGAATTTCAAGAATTTGACCCACGGATTCTGCACCAGACTGTCTCTTCCAGACTGGTGGGGATTCCATTGAGGACTGGTTTTTTTACCTTCCGTAATTTGACACAAATTTTGTCGTAGGAAAATACGGAAAATAAAAGAAGAACACTTACCAAAAATGCACATTTCTCCTATAGGCTAAATCATACAAATACACGTTAGTGTGTGTTGGGGGAGGTGGTGGGCATTTTGGGGGAATTTGTGAATTTGCGTACAAATGCATTTGCGCAAAATCCAATTCCGTCAATGCGCGGACGATGCAACAAAAGCTGCCTGAACATCTGCAAAATGTAGACAGAATGGATTTTAAAATCTCCGTACATCCCTAAGACCCCCGCGGTACATGAGTGGGACTGGAAGTGACTACATGGGGGTCATTTCCAACACCATGCTCAGAAATTTGTGGCTCACACTGCCTCAGCTTGTCTGAGTGTGGAAAGCTAAGCAGGGTCAGGCCTTGTTATTACTTGGATGGGAGATCCCTCCTCTAGTTTCCTGCATTGAGCAGAGGGTTGGACTCGATAGCCTTGTAAGCTCCTTCCAACTCTATGACCCATGAATCTCTGGAGGTGCTGCCCTAGATGTAGGGATCACCTGATGCGGTCATGTGACCCATCCACAAACTCATCATGCCACCCTGAACCAATAGGGAGAGGTTTCAGAGAACTGCTTTTGATGGGGGAACAAAGGACCCAACATAAAAACTAGTTTTCTGCAGAAGAAGAAGAAAAAAAGGCAGTGCTGCTAAATATGATGAACCTAAAAACTCTCTACTAAGAAAGAGGGACCTGCTCTTTTCTTTCTCCCTAGACTTGTTTCTGCATTGATTAGTGCCTAAGTACCTTCTACATCTCAATGGGAGATCTGTGATACAAAGCCCACATTTAAAAAATGGGAAAACCACCTTCCTGTAATTTATTTCAGGTCTTGCAATGCCGCTCTAGCAGCTGTCTAAAACCTCTTCCTGCTCAGCCACAGTGGCATGCTGAGTTCATGGGGGGGGGGGGTCACATGACCCCCTCACGTTTCCCCTCCATCCGGGGCAGGACCTCTAGATCTGGGACTTCCAGGGATGGTGTTGCATATGAATCCTGTGGGGTCACTTCCAGTCCCCCACAGGTATGGCAGGGGTATAAGCCATCTTCATATGGGTCCATCTCAGCTTGACAAGTCCCTAGAGGGCTCAAATGACCCCCATCCGGGTAACGCCTTCATCCGGAAAGGGCGTCTGGAGGTGGGACTTCCAGGGGATGGGGTGGGACTTCTGCCAGGAGCAGGGCTAAACCACCTGTCACATTTGAATAAGAGGCACGGCTCAGAGTTAAATGTGAAGTAGCTTTTTTCAATACTCACTTGACCTTGGCTCTCCATCTCCCACGGCAGGCTCACCAAAGTCCAAGTCTGAGCACATTTTCTTGTGCTTCAGGGGGCTCCAGTCCAGGAGGGATGGTGGAGATGTTCCTAGGACTGGATAAAAAGAGGGTCTCTTGCTTTTCAATTCTTGCCTTGAGTATTAGGCATGGGCAGGTCCTGACACAACAGGAGGCCAATGGGAAGCGGTCTGCACACCATGTTCAGTGCCTGTTTTGTAAGGAGGATCCACGTTGGTTATGCTTGGAGGCAAGGCTGGCGGCAAGGCAGGCCCTTAGAGAGCACAGTGCACGAAGTGTGGAAGGCCGGGAGAATTTTCAGGGAGCTTGGCAGGCGGATATGGAAAGCCACAGGACTGATGATGTGGGTCATGGGATATTTATCCTCCAGCTTTTGATGGGGGTGTTCAGTTTTGAGATATATTGTGGAGAGCCAAACGTTATCACCTATTTGCAGTGCTTGGTCCAGGAGACCTTGTGGTCCGAATATACATCGAACGTCGAGTTGCGCTTTCCCCTCTGCTGTAGAAGAGCTTGTGCAGGGTACAAAATGAGTCATTTGGGGAAAGGCATCCATACCACTGGGATGGCTGAGTATCGTTGAGACAAAGGTAGCCACGTAATAAAGTTCAGGGTGATGGTTTTCCATGGTCCATCTGGAGTCAGCAAGGGATGTTACAGGCCCTCTGGTTTCCCAGACTGATCCTTCACATTGGCACACTTTTCACAGGAGGTAACATAACATTGTGTGTCTTCCCTCATGCATGGGCACCAGAAATCCCTCATGCGTGGGCACAGAGACCCCCAGATTTTCTGCCAGTTGTATTCTTTAGCTGTTTGAAGGTGCTCAAGATTGCAACGATCGGTCTGAACTGCCACAAGGTACTTTCTCCATCAATAAGGGTGCCAGGCTTCGAAGGCTACCTTGATAGCCAGTAGCCCCTTCTCCCAAATGATACCATTGCATTCCCATGAGGTCAGGAAGGAAGATAGCTTGTTGTTCTAGCAATCAGCCATTTTACAATTCCGAAAGGAAACAGCAGTCAATCTGGTAAATTCCACATGGCAAAATAAATTCAAATTCAAATAACGGTTAAAATGAAGCTATTACATCCAAAAAGTCTGATTTCTCCTAGAAAGTAGAGTCCCATGGGCTAAGTGCCCAGCTTGTAAACAGAATAGATTACTCAGATCAAGTCTTTGATCCTGTTACTTTTGGATGCACTTTCAAGGCAAATCTAACACATTTTGCTTTTCTGAATGTGGTCTGTCTGTCCTAGTCAGAGAGCAAGCACATCAGCACATGGACAGGGAGGTTCTGTGTCCTGTCCTGGCCGATATCAAATGGCTCCAATGGCCACACTGGATGCATCTGCCTCGACAGTAACTGGTTTTCTCAGGTCAGGATAAAGGATGACTGGAGCTGGGGTGAACTGCTTTTTTGGGGTGGTCAAAGGCAGCTTGAGCCTGAAGGGTCCACTTGGAGGCTATCTGGGCTCACAACAGGTCTGTCAATGGAGCTGCTATACTGGAAGCGGGAGATAAGGCTAATGGTGGGGGGTTGTGAAGCCTAGAAAACTTCGTGTGTCCATCACATCCTTTGGTGGAGACCAGTCAAGCGCAGTCTGTACTTATTGAATTCTGTCCAATGTAAAGTCTTCTAGGCGCAGAAGCTCCATGTAAACCTGAGATTGAGCCACAAAACTGGGAAACATCCCTGGACATCCACCAACTTTTTGTGGGCACTATCTGGACATCTTCCCCAGTACGGTGCAGGGCAGGTGCAACTGTTACAGTTTCGGTAGCCTTCAGTTGAGTTTAAAGCCTCAGATTTTCATTTTCAGCCAAAATTTGGGCCACTGATGCTCACAATGCCTGGTTTCCAGCCAATAAAGCCTGATGCTCAGCTGTGAGAGCCTCCATTCCACACGTATGGGCTGAAAAAAACTGTCTTGGCCCGGTGTGAGGCCCAGGGGAAGCCATCTGCACACAGTGTTCATGGCCTGTTCTGCATCATACTAAGCAAGGCAGGGCCCACATCACACAAGGCTGGAGATGAGGCTGGAGCTTGGACAGTGCACAGCATGAAGTGCTGACTGGAAGGTTCTGCCACAAGGAGCTGTTGTTCCTGGGAAGGACTGCATTCAACGAAGGCCTTCTGGCCAAGCCTGGTCTTCCAGAGGATCCACCCCTGCTCGGTACTGACTGCAGCTCTGAAAGGGCCAGTGTCAGTTTCCGTGGTCTCATGCTCCCGCGTTGGTGAGGAACAGGGGAAGCTGCAGGGGCGTCATCTTCAGAACCAGATGATGGGGGAGCAACATCCTCTGGCCAAGCAAGTATAGAAGGAGGTGGTGAGGACTGCCTCTGAAGGGGGGTTACCTTTCTGAATCGGAGTCCCCCTCAGGGCACTGCGGAGCCTCAGGACCAGGAGACATGACGGGGGAGGTCAATGTCTAAGCAAGCATGCTTTGCAGCCAAAGAAAAGCTCCCAGGTTGTTGTGTCGCTGGCTGGCTGACCTTGGACCGCTTGCACACTCAGGGCTTCAAAGAGGACTCAGTTTCATGAGGCTGAGCTGACAGAGGTAGAAACCAGCACTCTGTCTGTCATCGAGAGGGTCCACTGTCAGCACAGGAAAAGAGGCCTGCAGAGCTCCAGGTGGAAATGGGTTGGGAAGTGTGCGAAGAAGGACCATTGCCCCCCCACACACACACCTGCCAGGGAAGGTCTGGTGAGTCCGAGCTTCGAGCTCTCAGCCAGATTGAAGAATGAAGGAATTGCTTCACATCTGCAGTGGAGATTCAACCACATCTGCCCCCATTGGACCAAATCCAGTGGACGGATGCTCTGAGTCATGGACAGTGTTGCTGCTCCCCTGGCGTGTGCCTTCCTTTCCTTCAAGGCCAGGGAGCAGCAGGTGCTGGGTAGCTGATGGGGGGCAAAGCAGTGTGGCGGCCTGCCATGTGTGCCCCCTCCAGCAGGGCCGTGGATGATTCAACCCAGCAGTGGAAGTGGGGGGAGGGGCACTGATGCTGAAAACCAGCCGTTAATCTTCACCACCTGCAGAGCAGGACCAGTGGCCAAGGCAGCAGTCTTCTTGGTTGGCGAGCAAAGCAACACTGACCACAGATTCTTCTGTGGATGGGTGATCCTCCAAGAAGAGGGCTGTGAGGGAATAACTGCAAGATCTCCCGTGGCACGTTTGACGATGGAGTTTTAACACGGGCAGCTTGAAACCTTTGAGAAATTCTCCTTGAGGATAAAGAAATTCCAGGGTAGTTCAAGATCGCTGTGGCCTTCTATGTTGAGGGGAGGTGTGTTGAAATTGTACGGGATCTCTTGATAGGTGGGTAGAGCACGGAGCTGGAGGCAGCAGGTGCAGGCAGCTGGGTGGGTGTCTTCTTGTCTGTTGTGCTTTTTGCTTCACGAGCTGCTGCGATCTGTTTTGGGGGTCTTGTCAAAGGCCCTGGCTTCTGGGTCCTGGCACAATGAAGCATCTTCGAGGAATCCTCCTTGAAGAACTGCTGTCCCCCGTCTTTCTCAGAGGGAGATGCCTGGCATTGCTTCCCTTCCATGAAGAGTCGAGAGAGACTTCCCATGGCCTAGTTCTGGGGTTTAGCTGCCGTGCTCATGCAGGCGTGGGCTGTGTCGAAGGGCCAGTCAAGTGTCTCCAGGAATAGAAGGTGGAAGTCTCCATCTCTCTCCCTCCTTTTCATCCTCCTGGGTGCCCCCTCTTCATCCATGAGAGGAGCTCCTTCTCCTGTTCCAAGGGAAGCAGGCAACATTGGATCAGAGCCACCTCCAGCCCTTCCAGGGTGATTGTCTTCTTCAGGGAGGACAGGAGGTTCTTCGAGTGGTCGCAAGCTGTGGAAGGAGTCCCGCGTTGTGTCAAAAGGATGCTTCTGAGAAATGTTTCCCTAAAGTATGGAGAGAGGCAGCATTTAAACACTCTTTGGTTTTGCCTACAGAACGCATTTGATCACTTCTGCAGTCAAACCAGGTGGGTCTTTTGTTTGCTTTTTAAATACAGAGTAAGCCCACAATAAAACAGCACCACCCTATTAGTTCTGCTTTTGGGCTGAAGTGCCCAACTGTCCATCCTGCCTCCCCAGCCCCAGAAAATTCCATTGTGACCACAGCAGCAGGGCTCACAATGGGATGTGCCATTGCAGCTGTCCCTCTGACAACGGAAAGTACCATTGCACAGCTCTCCCTCTGCTGATATGCAAATAGACATCCCAAATACCTCTGAGTAAGTAATAGTAATGAGTGATACCCACCTATACAGAGGCTTGTAGAAGTGAGCAGTATTTCTCTCCCGCCAACATTTAACTCCTGTTTTTATCAAAGCTGTCCATCCATACTATAGGAACATCGGGATCCACCTTATACTGAGTCGGACCCTTGGTCCATCTAGCCTAGTGCTGTTGACAGTGACAGGTATCTGCTCTCCAGGGCTTGCTTGAGGCAGGATCATTTCCTAGCCCTACCTGGAGGTGCCGAGAATTGAACCTGGGACCTCCTACGTGCCAAGCAGGGGCTCTACCCCTGAGCTACGGCCCTTCCTATTGCTGGATAATGGTAACTAACAGCAGCAACCAAAACTGGCCCAGATCCCTTCCTCTGCAACCAGGGGAACCCACTTTTCTCAAAGACCTGGGTGAAAAGAAGGAGAACAACAAATCCTGTTTGTTTGTACAAAGTCCTATACGGTCCAGAACGTCCCTTGCCCACCACCATCCCCGCTGGAGAATTCCCCAACACATGTTCTGGGTGGGGAAAAAGAAGAGAGAGGAAAACCAAGATAGGGGAGGGAAGAAGAGGAAAAGAAGAATGGTGATTGGAATTGGAGGGTGGGGAGAGCGAATTCCCCAAGCCAAGGGGCTCCTTTCAGAGGGGGAGCACTTCAGAGGAATTTTGGAGGGTGTGGGAGAGTTGCACAAACTTAATTACCTCTATGCGGAGGGGTGGCTGAGGTCTGTTCCTTGCATTTTTGAAACTGTAAAACCTATTGAAATGAAGCCCCAGCTTGGCACGTAGGAGGAGGTCCCAGGTTCAATCTCCGGCACCTCCAGGTAGGGCTAGGAAATGATCCTGCCTCAAGCCCTGGAGAGCAGATACCTGTCAGTGTCAACAGCACTAGGCTAGATGGACCAAGGGACCAAGGGATTATGACATCACGGAGTCGCAACCCTCTTTTTGGTATAATCCGCTGCCTGCAGCTAGATGGGTGCAATTAAGGGGGGGTGGGAGAAAGAAGCTTGGGGTGGCTGATGAAATCCTTTGCTGTGCTGAAAGGACTGAAGTTCTGCAGAAGCCAAAGGATCCAGTTTGGGGCAGTAAAGTCAGGTGCCAGGATTTCACAGGGGGCCCTTCTTGCCCTGCCCTCCCCTGCTTCACCCTTTCATGGCAAGCAAGCTCCAGCAGTGGAGATGTAAAAGCAGGAGGAGAGAAAAATCAGACTCAGCTCAGCTTGTCTGAGCATGGAAAGCTAAGCAGGGTCAGGCCTGGTTATTACTTGGATGGGAGACCCCTCCTCTAGTTTCCTGCATTGAGCAGGGGGTTGGACTCGATGGCCTTGTAGGCCCCTTCCAACTCTATGATCTATGAATCTATGAAACTAGTTTGCAAAGAGTCCTGCATACACTGGAATTATACACCAGAACAAGTTTGCCAAGCTATAAAAAATAAAATGGTGGCCAAATTTATTAGACCATGAGGCCTACCACCGTCTTGGCTCGTGAAGACTGCCAGAGCTGGCTTATTGAGATGGGTCTCCAAGGTGGACAATGCCTCCTTGAGGGAAGGTGCAGCCCCCACTGTTTTGAAGGAGGCAGCAGTGCAACCTCCATGGGGGGGGGGGAGAAACCATCTACTCTTGATCCTGCATGCCTGAATAACTACTGCTCAGCATCAAAGGTGGTGGAATGGGTGGTGGCCACTGGCATCTCAGCTCCAAGCAGTTCTGGGTGATACCATTCCAGTCTGACTTCCAGCCTGGTTTTGTGAATGGCAAAGCCTTGGACACTCTGGTAACATCTGAACAGCCTGATCTCGTCTGATCTCGGAAGCTAAGCAGGGTCGGGCCTGGTTAGTACTTGGGTGGGTGACCACCTTGGAATACCAGGTGCCATAGGGAGGGACCATAGCTCAGTGTGAGAGAGCACCTGCTTAGCATGCAGAAGGTCCCGGGTTCGATCCTTGGCCTACAGGTAGGGCTTGGAAAGGATCCTGCCTGAAACCCTCCTCCACGCCGGAAGTGACGGGACGGGACCCATTGGACTGGCGAGGAAGGCTCTCCGCAGAGCGGAGAGCCCAGGTAAAGCCCGTGCGGGTGGCCGAGCAGCCCAGCGGACACGAGCAGGCCCACTTCGGGCCTTGCTCCTGTCTGACGGGCTGCTCGGCTACATCCCTTGGGATTTGCCGTGGGATTTGCTATAATAAAAGGATCTCACCGATCGGAGTCTCCGGTGTCAGGGTGCTAGAATGTGTGATTGCAGCACCGGAGCCTCGGCAATCACCATCCTGCCACCTAAACACCCCCGGGAAAGAGGTGGTGGCTATACAGGCTGGCTGGAGATGAGCGGGTGGGAACTGCTCATGGTGCAACAGGGGAGCCGAGCAAGAGACCTTGCGGGTCGAGGAGTCTCCTTGCTGCCCAGCTTTGAAGAAAAGGCTGGCCGGTCATCATTTGGCAGCAGTGCTTTAAGGCGCAGAATGCCCCAGCAAGAGGGGTCTTGGGTGACCCTCTGGCCCTTTCCAATCCTCCGAGTGTACGATCAGGTGCTTCCTCCTCTCAAAAAGCTGCTCCCATATCCACACAGGACAGGCACTCCCGATCTGCGTGTCACTCCTAACAAAATCCCACAGCCACAAACAGGGTGTGGCAGCTTACATGAGAAAAAAGTGAGCATTCAGTATAATTTATTTTTAGGGGAGGGGAAAACCATGCACGTGGAGCATTGGCTCCCTGCTGGTCCTAAATAAATTAGGGGGAGGAGCAATTAAACACACACGTACTGATCAGCACCCACTATCCAGGTCCCATGTTGGTTGAAATATTTTTAGCTAGCCTCCTTTTCTAAAACTTTTGAGGTGTCTAACAGCATTTTATAACAATAAACATGCTAAAATCACAGAAATGAAAAAGATGAGGTGCCACAGCAGAGAAGGCCTTGCCTGAGCCTGTGCTGCATGAACCCACATACTGCCCCCGTCCTGAAGCTAGTGTCTCTGCTCTCTTTTAGGCTGGATCCTTTTCTGGGATAAAGAGGAACAGCCACCAGGAAGCCAACGCTACCCGTGACCGCTGCTGCAGGACAAAAAACGCAGCTGGTGTCAAACTGCCAGGGAGGCGCGAGAAGGGAAATGGGTCCCAAGTCTCTGGGGTGAGGAAGTGCAGGCACCAGGGGGCCTGCGCAAGAAGAGACGGCACAGATTGGTTATCTCTTCGCCCACTTTAACCACCTATTTACACACGGTGTGATTAAAATGTATAAAAAGGGTTGATCCCCTCCCCTGTCAATTTGAGTCAGTAGGGGTGTGAATTTCATTTCGATGGGACATACGCTGGAGAATGTTATGATGGATTGTGCCGATGGGTCGGGTCCATCCACCTCCGCCACCTTAATGATGGCCAGAGTCACCCACCTCACCTTTGCCCTGCCTCCCTTGTGTGTCCCCCCCCCCCTTGCAACAGCAGACAGACATAGCTGTGCACTTGTGTCTTTACTCAGGAACATTTAATGTCATTTATTTTTATATTTATACCGGCTCTCATGAAGCAATGCATAATCTGACAGGGGTATCTCAGCATCCTCTGTGCCACTGCAAGGGGATCTTGTGATAAGAACATCCCTGCTGGGTCAGACCAAAGGCCTAGCTACTCCGGCGTCCCGTTTCCTACAATGGCCAACCAGATGCCCCGATGGGGTGCTCACAGGCAGGGCATGAGGGCAAAAGGCCTCTCCCTGTGTTATTTCCCAGGGACTGCTATTCAGAGCCATGCTGCCTCTGTACCTGGGCACACCAGGCAGCCGTGAGGTCACTGAGAGCCCTCTCTCCCCCATGAATTTTACTAACTCCCTTAGAAAGCAAAATGCTCTCCTTGGGCCTTGAACCCATAGCCTTGGGATAGTTAGGAAGGTGCCCCTCTCCACACTGAGCCACCAGGACCATCGTGGGGTACATCTCCAGGATCGTGTGGTGGCGCCACTCGGGAGGGCAACATTTCTGAACCTCCCAAGCCATTATGCATGTGTCGGGGTATTGTGCTACTGACTGGGGCTTATGGAAGTAGCCATCCAAATCAGGCATGCAGAACCGACCCACAACGTTCGCCAATCTGGCCTGCAGAGCCTCCTGCAGTTCCTCCAGGGCTTAGATTATAAGTAGCAACCATAGTTGTAGTCAGAGGCCAGGTCCGCATGACACTTAAAGCCCACAGAGGCTCTGTAGATGCCTCAGGCGGCCCCGGCTGTGCCCAGATAATGATCGAGCACAGTGGGGGTTCGGGGGCACCAGGGGACACTGCACATGGAGGAGGGGAGCGGGGATGACAGCTGCCGGAACTTTCCACACCCCGCACTCACGAGCAATCCCGTCTCCCAGCATCAGCATCAGCATGGGGCGGGGAAGACGGTGTGTGGGGGGGTGACGGGTTACCTAACACCGGGCTTGGAAACCCAACACGAGGCGGCCAGTCCCTTCCCACTGCTCAGGCATGGCTCAGTGGAACCGTGCTGTGGCTGAGCAATGGGGAGGGGGGCATGAGGGTGGGCAGGGGGTCGCTTCCCCCCCCAATCTCCTCCCAGGGAGACTGAGGGAAATCCCCTCCCCTTGCTGTGCACGGCCCCGCCACTTTGGCTGCACATAACGAGGGGAAGTCCCGAGCCGCCCGGCGCTGTATTTCCTCAGCAAGAAGTGCAGTGCTGGGCAGCACAGCCCCCTTACCCTGCCCTCACCCCCGCAATGGTGGGGGGTGGGGAAATGGGGCAAGGGGGCCGAGCTCCTTTGCTTGCCTTCCTCTTGAGGAAGGCAAGCACAGTGGCTGGTTCCCGCCCAGCACCGACGTTGCAGTGCTTTTGGCTGCAGCGTCAGCAGTGGGCAGGAAGGACCCAGTGTGCTTGTCTTCCTCAAGAGGAAGGCAAGCACAGCAGGCCCTTTCCCTGCTGCGCGCCGCCTCTCCAGGCCCTGAATGGGGGTTGAGCAGGCGGCATGCGGCCAGTGGTTTCCCCCCGCACACACATTCCTGCTGATACTGGGAGAGCGAGCTTGCTCGTGAGCAGTCCTGCTCTCCCGACATCAGCAGGAGTGTGGGGAGAAGCCAGTGACAGCCATGCCAAGTGCCGCTTGGGCACTTTGCTGGTGTCTTCGGCCAGAGCCCCTTGGCCAGAGCAGCAGCCCTTGTTTGCCGCTCTTGCCAAGAGACTCTGTGCCTTTTCAGCTTGTAAGAGGGTTAGAGTGTCGTCCAGGTTTGGATGACACGCTACGCCTGCTAGGGTTTTGTAAACCCTAGAACAAGCCATGGCTTAGCAGGGTGGTTAAGGAGACTGTCTTCCGGGTTCCGCGCGACAAGCTAAGCCACAGTAGGAATTAATCTACTGAGGCTTAGCGTGTCGTGCGAACCCAGTCATAGCGGGCAGATGAGATTAGCAGGAGAGCAGGTGAGAGACCCAGCAGAATGGAAGGCCCTCAAAGAGGAGAAGTCTCTTTTGGGAGATGGTCAGGGCTTCTAACACTCCCGTCTCCTGGCGCAGGGCAGCCCCAGCAAGAGGCTCTGGAGGCTTGTCTCGGACCGCAAGCTCCCCAACCAACAGCCTTCCCGGAGTGGCAAAAATGTGAGGTTCCTTTCTCCTGAGAGGCCATTGACATCACAGAAGCCAGTCATCAACAGCAAAAGGCCAGATGAACAGCTACCACTGAGGGCATGAAAATGTAGGGAATGACGTTGTCAGGCAACCTGAAGAAGTTCCATGGCTAGAAGCTGGGAGGAAGACCCCGTAGCCGTGGGTATGGCCTGAGCAATATTATATTTGTGGAAACTTTACTACCCTTATAACCTGTCTCTAGATTCTTTCTAGGCTAAATGGAGAAAAGGGTTGAAACAGCAGCGGAGAATTGGAAAGGACTTAAGCAAGTGATGCTGTGCCTTGGGGGGCGGTGGGGGGGGAGCCGCTTTTGACCAGCTGTCATTCATTGCTCTGCAGTTTACATAAGATAATTTCCTGGAGGACCCTTTATCTACAAAGCCCTCTTTAGTCTAGGACAGGGGTCCTCAAACTACAGCCCGCGGGACACATCCGTCCCGCCGTGTCTTTTCATCTGGCCCGGCGACCGATCTAGAGGCTCCTTCTTGCCCCATTGCTAGCTGATGCTCGGGGTTGGGAAACAGCAAAGGCACTCTTCCCGCGCGGTGGAGAACGGAATTGCCGCGGGCAAAAGTTGCTGCTGCTTCACTATGGGAACCCCGCGTGCCCATTCACGCTCTGCAGCCAGAGTAGCGCCTCAGCCTGACGCTCCGGCTCGGGGAAGAGGGAGGGGAATGGGGAGGGGAATGGGGAGGGGGTATGACATCAGCACGAGCTCACATGAGCACAGCGAGAGGCACCGCTGGCCACTGCCCCGCCTCGAGGAGGACAGCTCGGCGCCAAGTCTGATCAGCTGCCCCTCCTCCCCTTCCCCCACAGGAGACGCAGGGCTCCAGGCAGGCGGGCGGGTGGCTCACGCCCTGCCGCCGGCTCAGCCTCCCCTTACACCACAGGAGACGCAAGGCGGGAGGGTGGACGCCCCACACCCCGCCGCCGGCTCAGTCGCCCCTCCTCCCCCGCAGGAGACGCTGGGCACGGCACTGCCGCCCGCCCTGCAGGGCTCTGGGCGGGCAGGCAGGCAGCTTGCGCCCCGCCGCCGGCTCAGCTGCCCCTCTTCCCCTTCCCCTGCAGGAGATGCAAAAAAGAAAAAGGAAAAGAGAAGGTATGGTATGGGCAGTTTTGGAACCGCGGGTTCTCTCCTCGGCATACCGTACTTCCGTGTATAAGACGACCCTCAATTTTTCAACTATCAATTTAAGGAAAAAGTATTGTCTTATACACGGAAAAATACGGTATTCTTTAATTATTTGTTTGTAAAAGAAATTTAGGGGTGCCCAGAAAATTTAGGGGGAAGTCCCCTCTTAGCCAGTCCCTGGCTACAGGCCTGCCTAGCCCTGATGTGTTTGGGGGGTCACCTGCTCATTCTGCTGATTGGGGCCCTGGTCTTCTGTCCCCAAGTCCTGGCCTGACAGCACCTCTGCTAGCAGATTTCAGATTGAACTCAAAGTCAATTAATCAGACAGAGGAGGTGTTGTGAGGTCATCTGGAACTATTTAATCCAGAGTGATGTCTTATTATTAAAATTGCTTTCAATAAATGTAACAATATATTAAACCTGCAGAAGGCCATGAGGTTATGGTTGCATTCGTATGCATTGCCCCCATTGAGCTTCTGAGTAAGCATACTTCTGAGTAAACCTGCAAAGAAGTCTGGTTACAGGGCTAAATAATCCTATTTACCTTGGAGCAAGCCTCATCGAACTTAATTGGGCTATACTTCCAAGCAAACATGTTTAGGATTTCTGGGCCTGGCTGAAACACAAACCACTTACAATAATTCCCATTTAAATCAGTAAGGCTTACTTCTGAGTAAAAATCCTTAGGATCAGGCTACAAAACATCTAGAAGACAATCTGGTGCCATTGAGGTGACTGAAATGACAATCATTTGAGTTTTTCTCACTATTTATTTATTAATTTGTTTGTTATATTTATATCCTGCCTTTTTTCCTGCAAGGAACCCAAGGCGGCTTACATAATCTTCCTCCTCTCCATTTTATCCTCACAATAACCCTGTGAGGTAGGTTAAACTGAGAGGCAGTGACTGGCCCAAAGTCACCCAGTGAGCTTCATGGCTGAGTAGGGACTAGAACCCGGATCTCCCGAGTCCCAGTCAAACACTCTAACTAACCACTATGTCACACTGGCTCTCACTATGTTCTCTGGGTACCAGGTCTTCCTGACCTACCCGAGGGAATGGGTTTGTACTTTTAAGGCTGTGATCCTTTGTAAACTTACCTGGGGAAAAGGTCTCCATGAATTCAGTGAAACTTACTTCCAAGTAGACATGCATAAGATGAGGCTGTAAGGCTGCAGTCTTATGCACATTTATGTGGAACAAAGTTGCAGGATGTGGACCACCAGCTCTGTGGCTGGTAAATACTGCTCATCAATGGCAACCATCTTTGGCAGCACCTATGTCTGTGAACAGACTTTTTCCCGAATGAAACATCTGAAATCTCCAACCAGATCCAGACTAACTGATGCACTCTTGCATCACTTGTTCCGACTAGCAGTGACAAATATGGAACTGGACACTGACCATCTCATTAGCCAAAAGCAGGCCCATACTTCCCATTGAAATACTAATAAGCTTATGTTGATTAAAATATTGTATTGTTTTTTCCTGTTTTTTTGCACTACAAATAAGATATGTGCAGTGTGCAAATCAAGCCTTTCTATACCTTTTTAAAATGTAATGTATTTCAATTTTAGACAGCAAATTAATTTATAATTAATTTATTATTAATTTATAATAACTTTCCATTTAATCAAGTAAAATAAAAAGGACCCGTGTCCTTTTTTTTACTTGATCCATTCGTTCATATTTTTTTTCAAACTATAGTCTGCCCCCCCCAACAGTCTGAGGGACAATGAACTGGCCCCCCATTTAAAAAGTTTGAGGACCCCTGGCCTGTGTAATATACTGACCACAGCAGCAGCAACAACAGCAACAACATGAAATACAGCAGCATAGACACTGATTCTATGATCACACTTAGGACCTTTTTTTACCTTAACTGAGCAGCATGAGATCCACTGCCTCACATACCCTCCTATGCCACTCTGTTAACATGAAAAGATGTTCTGCACCACATCCGCACTGCATGGGAGGAGTCTATAATGTGATACCCTTACAGGTCTGGGGATTAAGCTCAATGGCCTTGCTCTTGCTGTTTCAGTGAGTAACCAGAAGAGACAGGACCTTCTCTTCGGCAGTGCCATGACTCTGGAATGCCCTTCCCATGAGAATTCATCAAGCTCCCTCTTTGTGTGACTTCTGCTAGAAACTGAAGATATTTCAATTCCAATGGGTTTTTAATGCTTAATTCCTCCTTTTATTGTTACTCGTTGTAATGTATAATATCATTTACTCTTGCTGCTGCTGAGTTTTTGTTTTGTTTTTTGTTTTACATGTTGCTTATATTTTGTTTCTGCTTTATAGAAATTGTTGTACTTCAATTTTGATTGATTATATGGTTTTATGATTATGTTGTATGCTTCTCTGGGTACTTTTAGTAGAAGAGTGGGATGCATTATTAAATCATCATAATCTTTCCTCTCCTCCTCCACATCAACATACCCTCCAGCATTTCCCAGATGAAAATAGGGACACACATGTGAAATTGTAAGAGGTATGGTTAAGCAACATGAAGGTGTGATCAAGAGAGTGTGTGGCCAGGCAACATGAGGGCATGGCCAAGGGTATGGCCACCCACCCCAGGATGCTCTAACCGTTTAAGGGCTCTGACCACTCTGAAGCCACTTTGATCTCCAGGCCCTTGATGATGATGGTGATTGCTGTTGTTGTCATTATTATTATTGTACCATCAATATGCATGGTGCTTTACCGAGTATAAGAGAACAGTTCCTTGCCCCAAAGAGCTTACAATCTAAAATGTAATATAGAGGTGACAACAAATGGTAGGAAGGGGTAAACCGGGGTGGAATATGCCATTATTTCAGTAAAACGTAACTTTCAGCCTACTTTCCCCACATTGTACAGGAAACTCCTTGTTTTAAAGATCTCCATTCCACTTTAAAAATGGATCCCTCCATGGTGGCTTTGTTCTAATTAGTAGTTTGCCAAAGAAATGATAATATTTAACATTTAGATATCTCTGAGGGTGCAAAGTGGTTCACAGGCCCACCCTGCAAGCTCCTATTATCTCCACTCAGAAAAAAGCATGTGGGTCCTATTGTACTTTATTTAAAAAACATCAACACTGTGATTGAACAATAATCCCAAAATGGAATGATGATGTTTGTTGCTGCTATTTGAGGTAGTTGGGATGTTTTCTTTCTTTCTCTTGAGGAGGGTGTGTTTTCTGCTAAGTCCCTTCTAGTGCATTAAAAAAAAAAAAAACAATCCAAAATCCCTGCCAAATAATCCTAATCATTACTGTAGAGAGCTTTCTCCATTGCACTTCAGCATGTGTTAGAAAAAGACTTTCACATGGGGTACACAGGTAGAATAATTCGAGCTAGTCGATTTTCTATGCATGTGTACTCAGAAGTAAGTCCTATTACATTCAATGGGACTTACTCACAGGAAAGTGTGTATATTTTAAAGCAATCTACAACACTGACCATCACGTCTTGTGGCAGCAAATTGATTATGCAATGTGTGAAGCAGTATTGTGTAATTGAGGGATATAATCATGAAATGCTGCTCCTTGGTAGAAGAAGAGGCAGTAGCAGCACCACCACCAATGGATGACTTTTCCAGAATTATATTATTTTATAATATTTTATATATTATAATTATTACATTATTATATTATATATTATTTTATAATATTTCATAAGTGGTTTTTGTAATATATATTTTAAACCTTACTTAAACCCTTAATTGTTGATATCTGGTGTTTTTTCATGGGGGGGGGGGTCAGTGCTTGCAGGGCAATCTCTTTCCTTTTGTTTTAAAATTGTCAGGATTGGCACAAATTCAACAGGTGAAGCTTACCCCACCCCACACACCCAAACATGGAGCTCCAGAGAGAAGGGGTTTCTTGCATTTCCTTCTGACTCTGTCTGTACCTCACCTGTTTGAGGCACAGAGTCAGCTCTGTTAGGAAATAAAATCTTTGGCAATATAAAGATAGGAATTATATGATAAATTCCCTCATTCACCTCTCCCTCAGTCCAGGCCAGTGGGTGCAGACTCCACTTCCTTTTATTTTCACCCAGCAGATGCAGTAGGTAGAGCATGCGCGTGCGCGCGCACAAACACACACACACACACCCTCGCATCTGTTCCCTCCCTGCTTACTGTCTCTCTGTGGGCAGCCGTTCAAGCCTACACAGAGCTACTTAAAGGGGCCATGGGCAAAGTTTAGCTGCAATTTTGCCCATGGCTCCTTTAAGAGCACCTTAAAGTAGCTTGCGGGAGGCAGGGGAATTTGGGACTCTGCATAACAAAGTGAGAAGCTATGATGGCGTAATGGTTTTCCTGATGGTCCCAGCATTTTTGGGGCAGTTGGAGACTATGCATCAACCGTTCAGGTACTGGTATGAGAAGGAGTTCCAGTGTAGTGCTCACTTCCATCTAGGTGCCCTTGTTGAAATAATGGGAGATTCACTTGTTTCTATGAGGCAAACAGGTTACACCTTCAAGCAGTGGCTCTTTGGAAATATTAAAAGCAGATGGTGGGTTTCAAAGCACTTCAGATAGCAAAGAGAGATGAAAGCTCGAGAGCACATCTTTGAAATGAAGTGATATTAGCTTGGGGTCTTATGTGCAAACAGCTTAATATAGCGATCTCAATCATCTTCCCTCTGCAATCTCTGGGGAGATAACTTGATAAATTGATGCATTACAATATTTTACACACCATTTTCCAGGTCAACTTATGAAGACAGGCGCCCTTTCTCTGAAGAAAATTCATGAACACACGTACACATATAGCAAAGGCAGGCAGAAGGATAAAGGAAGGGGAGGGCTAAAAACCCTCTCTGAAGTTATTGGTGATACTTATCTAAAAATGGAACCTGCAGTTTCTGAAAACATCTGCAGTCGCACATTATGATTGCCACAGTGACAGATACTGCAATAAACTAGTATTAAAAAAGAAATTATGTTCTTCTTCTGAGATTCTAAAACTATTTTTAAAGTCTCTGGAAACAGAAGGCGCTAAAGCATTTGAATAAACAACAAATCTTTTAATGTTTCCTCTCAAGGAAATTCCTAGCAAAGTGTTGTGATTGACGGCTAGAACAGAGTATGGAAAGAAAGATTTTGACCATAGTTCATTGCAGAGAAATGGATGTGGCATGGTCTTTGAACTCATTATCTGAACATCCGTGTGTGATAAAAGTTGAATGCTGCCTTGTGCTGCTTCTTTTTATGTTGGGTGATTAAACTACATTGAATAACACATATAGAATGCTATGTTAAGCCCATTAAAAATGTTAGAGAAATAGGCTAAAAGTCAAGGGCATTTTGAAAAGTGGTTCTATTGTGCAGTGTAAGTGCAGTCATGTGGGCTGCTTTGCGATCAAGGTAGTGTGTGTAGTCCAGGAATTTAAAATAGCCTTGATAGGAAGGCAAATTTTACTGAGCATTTAATAATGACCTCCTTTATAATCTTCTTAACTATACCTTCTCTGGAGATTCAGCATGTTTCCTTGCTCCCCAGGCCTCTTACTTTTGCTTCTACACAGCCATTACCATATTCTTTCTATTGTCAGCCATTCACACTTAAAAATATGAATGTGTGTACTCAACATCTGTCTGTCTGTCTGTCTATCTATCTAAAATTATTTCTAGGCCACCTTCAAGGGTGGAAACCACTCAAGGTAGCATACAGGATAAATACCACACAAAGTGGATACAATTTTTAAGATCCATAAAAACATATTTCAATAAATTAAAACTGAGATTGCAAATTAAAACCAATATAAACAAAATTTAACAGTCAGAACCAATGGCCCAGCCTTAAGAGAAGGCCAGTGACAACAGGTAGGTCTTCAGAGCTTTCCTGGAGACCTGGAAAGAAGAGCCTTGATGAACCCCTGATGTAAGCTGATGCCAGAGGTGAGAGCCATCACTGAGAAGGCCCTCACCCTTGTACTCACCAGCCTAACCATCCTTGGCGGTGGGCAGGTGAGAAGGGCCTCTGTTGATGACCTCAGAATATGGGCAGGCTGGTATGGGAGAAGGCAGTACTTCAAGCAGCTTGGGCCCAAACCATTTTAGGTTTTAAAGGTTAAAGCTTGTACTTTATGTCAGCTACAAGGCAATTATCATGGCACTGCTTCTTAAAGCTATGTTCTAGCTGAAGGCATGAAGACTGAGGTAAGGCTCATGGACGGGTAGTAACCTGTGGGCCGACTGCTGTGATACCCATACTTGAACCCAGATCTAAATCCACCCACACAAACATGCACACCTCTTGTATACATTATTCTTAGCAGAGACTAATCCTTTTTATTATATTTTAATGTGTTTTAGGGTGCAGTTCTACCTACGGCAATGGCCATAAGCCCCTGGATTCAGAGGATTATGGTCATCCACTGCAGAGCTGGAGAAGCGGCAGAGCTGATCTCCCCCTCCTCCCACCCTGCATTTTTTTTTTTTGCTAGGTGGGCTTTTTTGCCCATCTAGCTGGAGCATCTCAGAGTGGGAGGGAAGGAGGTTGGAGAGGCATCGGGAAAGCTTTAATCCTGGGCTTTCCAGTCTCCTCCCCTCCCACCCCCCAGAACACTCCATTTCCCCTCTTTCTGAGGTCACTTTCTCAGCCTCGGAGAACAGCCAGCGTGGTTCTTTCCATGACGGCTGTAAGGAGGTGGGGGAGTGAGTCAGAGCTCCAATTCCCTCCTCTGAGGTTGGAGTACTGTCTCCAGCCTCAAATCTGAGAATAAGTAATATCCTATGGCCCCTCAGATGCTATCTAGGGACCATAGGATTGCTCCCTCTATCTTTTAATTTATTTTAAAATGTTCTTGTAAGTTGCCTTGAGTGCCATTTTTTAGTAGGAAGGTGGGATATAAATAAAAATAAATAAATCCTATGCACCCTCATATGAGTAGAAATCCTATGCATGCTTATGTGTTGAGATCAGTGGGATTTTCTCCCATGTAAAGGAGCATACTAGAACTGAGAATGCTCAGCAACCATGGAATGGTGACTGACAACTGGACAGTGGAGGACACATAAATGATAGGTGGGTGGAATGGAGTCTCCTGGAAGAGGGCATCACTGACCGGAGTACTCCACACCAGGGCCGGTGCTACCATTAGGCCAACTAGGCAGCTGCCTAGGGCGCAGGGCTAAAGGGGGTGGCAGAAATAGGGAGGGAGGGCTCAAGTGGGAAGGGGGGGCACTAAATATCTGATCTTGCCTAGGGCACCAAGCTGCACCAAACTGCCTTGCACTGGCCCTGCTCCACACTGAAATATGTTTTTGTTGGTCCCATTTTAATACCCAGTTAGCCATTTATATTCCCTACAATTAGTGGTTTATGATCATTTTAGACCTCCACAGAGAGGGAGATCTGTAACATCCTATGGCCGCTAGGACACTTTTCCAGGAGCCATAGGACTGTGCCATCACATCAATAGAAAGCTTTACATTTTCTCTTCCTGGCATAGGAGCAAGTTTAGGAAAAGCAGCAGCCACACCAGCAATTATATTTATGAAAGGGTTTTGATCATAGACTCTCCTGTGCATTCTTACAACTATAGTAGGGATGGATGGACAGACCTATGAATTTTGGTTTCTCTCAGTTTCTCATTTTTACAATCTTAAATTCTGTTCATCTCGAACTTTGAGAATTTCTGCAGTCTTAAGTTCACTTCATCTCAAACTTTGAGAATTTTTTTTTAAAAAAAATAATGCATGAAGATTCATCAGCATTTTTGTGTAGTTTTCCTAATACATGCATTTTTGTATGCATTTTTGCCTAATATACACATTTTTTGCAAGCTATTTTCCTACTATAATGCATTTTTTCAATGTTATTTCCCCTAAAATACACATTTTTGGACCTGTTTTTTTAAAAAATTGGAGAACTTCATTGCAAAATTCGGAGAAGTGTGAATTTCAAAGGATAACTGAGTTTTGGTTCACATAGTGTTCGAAAGTGTGAAATTGGGTAAGTTTGCATTAAGAAGCAAACAGAATGAATTTCTCCCGCATCCCTACCTGGTGCTTGGTTATCTTAGTAATCTCTTCTATCTTCTATGTGTGTGTATTTTCCATTCATCTCTCTTTTTCCCCATTAAACTCTCACTCCCCTATTAGGCTCAATAATTTCAATATATTCATTCAAAAATTTATAGTATGCCTCTCTCTTGAATTTGAGGCCAGAAGATATATATATATTCAGTTATATCCAACATTTAAAAAAAACCCAAAGACACACACACACACACACACACACACCATATAAAAAAGATGACACTGATAGATATGAACATTTGCTTCATCAGAACTCAGCACAACAATGTTCGGAATAACAATGTTTTTATTTTATTTTTCATAATGGAGCTATGCTGGGTTTATCTTTTAAAAAAACTGAGGCAAGAAGAAATTTTTCACACCTGTTTGCAGCTGTTGCTACCCTGTTGCGTGTGTTAATTTGGCACCATTCTAACTTTAACAAGGTTTTTTTCCCCTTCCTGTTTCACTATGCAGTATCAGCCAATCAGGAGTCTTGTAACAAATCCAGTTGCCTATGTAGTCATGTCAGTGAAGCCAAATTGCCCTCTCTGAAGCCCCTATCTAACTCAAGTCACACGAGATTGCACATTGTTCTGCACATTTGGGTCGGCATCAGAATGAACACTCCAAGTGACATCCACACTGGATGCATTTTTTATTTATTTATTTATTTGTTGTATTTTTAAATCGCCCATCTAGCTGGTACTTGGCCACTCTGGGCGATGTACAACATACAACAAAGAAAACACTCCCCTATTAGGCACAAAAAATTAAAATACACTTAAAACCGTAAAAAATGTTAAAATCCTAACCCACCCCATATTCCTGCCTGAAAAGCCATGTTTTAATGAATGGCAGAAGCTCATCAAAGAGGGGGCATGGCGGAGGTCACTAGGGAGAGAGTTCCACAGTTTGGTGGCTGCCACAGAAAAGGCCCTCTTCCTAGTCCCCTCCAGCCTGGCTGCTCTGGCTGATGGGATAAGGAGAAGGCCGTCTGTGGTGGATCTTGTTGAGTGCCCTATTTATTTATTTATTTATTATTTGCATTTATTTATCGCCCATCTGGCCGGCAAACCGGCCACCCTGGGCGATGTACAGAAGATAAAACAGAATAAAATACATTAAAACATTTTTCTCCATTAAAATACATTAAAATACATTAAAACAGTATAAAATTTTAAAATCTTAGCCCACCCCATATTCCCTCCTGAATAGCAAAGTTTTTAGTGAGCGGCGGAAGCTCAGCAGAGAGGGGGCATGGCGGAGGTCACTCGGGAGAGAGTTCCATAGTACGGGGGCTGCCACAGAGAAGGCCCTCTTCCTCGTCCCGACCAGTCTAGCTGCTCTGGCTGAAGGGACAAGGAGAAGGCCGTCCGTGGCAGATCTTGTTGAGCGGCCCACTTGGTGTTGCTGGAGACACTCCTTGAGATAGACTGGACCGGAGCCGTATAGGGTTTTAAAGGTCAAAACCAACACCTTGAATTCGGCTCAGCAAGCAACTGGTAGCCAGTGTAGCTCCTTGAGCACTGGCGTGATGTGATCCCGCCGGCGGCTGCCTTTAACCAGGCAAGCCGCCGCGTTCTGTACCAGCTGTAGCTTCCGAACCGTCTTCAAGAGTAACCCCACGTAGAGCGCATTACAGTAGTCTAGGCAAGAGGAGACCAAGGCATGAACCACTGAAGGTAGCAGATGATTAGGAAGGTAGGGGCGCAGCTGCCGTATCAGATGGAGTTGATACAGCGCCGCCTGGCTCACAGCTGCCACCTGAGCCTCCATGGACAGCTGGGAGTCTAGAATGGCCCCCAAGCTGTGGACCTGGTCCTTCAGGGGTAGATGTACCCCATTCAGCACCAGGTCAACATCCCCTAACCTCCCCTTGTCCCCCACCAGAAGTACCTCGGTCGTGTCGGGGTTCAGCTTCAGCATGTTCCTTCCCATCCAGCCACCAACTGACTCCAGGCACTTGGACAGAGTCTCAGCGGCCAACCTCGGTGAGGATTTGAAAGAGAGGTAGAGCTGCGTGTCATCCGCATACTGATGACAATGCACCCTAAACCTCCTGATGATAGCTCCCAGCGGCTTTAGGTAGATGTTGAACAACATTGGGGAGAGGATGGAACCCGGCGGCACTCCACAAGTGAGTGGCCGAGGGTCCGAAGCCTCCTCCCCGAGAACTACCCTCTGGTACCTTCCAGAGGGGAAGGATTGGAACCACTGCAATACAGTGCCTCCCACACCCAACCCTTCCAGGCGGTCCAGGAGGATACCGTGGTCAACGGTATCAAAAGCCGCTGAGAGATCGAGGAGGACTAGAAAGGAGCATTCGCCCCTATCCAAGGCCCTCCTCATATCATCCACCAAGGAGACCAAGGCTGTTTCTGACCCATGTCCAGGCCTGAAGCCCGACTGGCATGGATCTAAATAATTGGCTTCATCCAAGTACACTTTCAACTCAGCCCCCAACACCGGCTCAATCACCTTGCCCAGAAATTGTAAATTAGAGACTGGGCAAAAGTTGTTCAAATCTTGGGGATCTAAGGAGGGCTTCTTTAGAAGCGATCTTATTACTGCCTCCTTAAGGGCTGATGGCATCACTCCTTCCTCGAGGGAGGCATTCACCACTGCCCTGATCCCTTCACCCAGTCTCTCCCTGCAGCTCATAATGAGCCAGGGTGGGCAAGGATCAAGCAAGCAAGTGGTCAGTTTTACAGATGAAAGCACCTTGTCCACTTCATCAGAAGAAAGAGGCTGGAACCGATCCCACAAAACCGGCCCGCCATTGGCCTCCTACCGTTCACTCACTGTGTCCACGATGCACGGAATCCCACTCCTAATCCGATCGGTTTTATCTGCAAAGTGCTTCGCTAAAGCCTCACAGGAGGCTTTAGAGTGTTCCACCGGGTCCGGTGCAGCCGGACTGACCAGGCTCCGGACCACTTGGAACAGCCTCCTGGGGCAGCATTCCGTAGACGCGATGGAGGCAGCATAGAAATTCTTTTTCTAGGCATGCCTCTGGATGCATATCTGGGCCAGTGCCCCGTTTCGCTGTGCTGCATTGCAGTGGTTCAATATTTGCAGCAGTTGAGTGCAGCACAGTAAAACAGGGTTACATGTCCCCTCTCCCCCCTGAACACCTTTTCAAGCATCTCCCCCCATCATTCCCCAAAATGGGAGGGGTGCTTTACAGAGGCATGAAGATGTTAATGGAACTTGACCACTCCTGCCTGGTTCAGCTTAGCTCTGACCTAATGACACTTATTTCAAAGGAGGTAGTATGGTTTTATACCAGTGTTCTCCAACCTTGGGTCCCCAGATGTTTTTGGTCTACAACTCCCAGCTACGCTGGCTGGGGCATGCTGGGACTTGTAGTCCAAAATCATCTGGGGACCCAAGTTTGGAGAACACTGTTTTATACCATGAAGTTTGTGTGCTCCAAATCTCCCCCAATAGTCCTGCTTGCAGCAAAAGCATCACAGTAACCTTGGAAAATGAGAAATGCTTGTTCATTTCAGATGGATAAATACTCTCCTGTTAAATGTGATGTGATGGGAGCAGCTGCCAAATCCCTTTTAGCTGTGCTTATCTGCTACCTAGTTAATCATAATGTTAACTACACCTTCTTATTGCTATGTAGACCTCTCCCACACTTTGGCAGTCACAGTAATGACTGAGATGGCGTTGAAATATAGGGTTGGATCCAGACGTAGTCATACATAGAATGGACCCATTGAAATCAATGGGACTTAAATTAGTCATGGCCAACTTGTCTCACGGGTTTCAATGAGCCTACTCTAAGTATAACTAAGTCTCCAGGGTTTCAGGCAGGAGTTTTTCCAGCACTACCTGGAGATGTCAGGAATTGAACTTGGGACCTTCTGCATGCAAAGCCGGAGCTCCACCACTGAGCCACAGCCTCTTCGTCAGAGTGATTGCTCACAAGTGGGTTGGGGCAGAGATGGGAGCTCATGAGGAGCTGTGGACAGGGATTTGGACTCTGGTGTCCTCCGAATTACAATACTGAAAGTGTGCTGAGCTCCTGGCAGGGTGATAATTGGGCCTGAATATATACCTGAGCTGTTTTCCAGCTTTTAAGGAAGTTTCACCTCAAAGTTTGGTCTGACTCATGACCATATCAGTTTACAAGCTTTTTTCTTTACTTTTCATGTGAAAAAACTTGAAGCACTTGGGTGAGTACTTGGGTGCACATTGAAAAGTATGTAATATTTTCCCATTAACAGTACACATTTTTCAAGTGTATTTTTTGAATGCAGGCACTTTTCAAATGCACTTTTCTCTCTGTAAACAGCATTGCAAGATTGGGAATGTATGCTCTATGACCTCATACTACATACACTTTTGGGTTCAGGAGGTGTGAGGGGGGTAAATTCTAGACATAAATGAACTGAAACAAATTTGCCATACATCCCTGCTGGCTCAGCTTGTCTGAGCGTGGAAAGCTAAGCAGGGCCAAGCCTGGTTATTTCTTGGATAGGAGACCCCTCCTCTAGTTTCCTGCATTGAGCAGGGGGTTGGACTCGATAGCCTTGTAGGCTCCTTCCAACTCTATGATCTATGAAATCTATGAAAACACATCACAAGGACACCAATGTATGGCTTTTTGACTGCAAATGGTGTTTGGGTCCGTGTTCAGGTCCCGGGGGTACAAATCAGGTCAAACTGAAGGGGGAAACTGAACAGAGCAACATTCTCAGCCATCCCTAGCTCATCCTTGGCGATATATTCCCATAACATTTTTGTGAAGAAAAGCATACAGGGACAGGGTCTCTGTGTCCCTCCCCACCACACACATGTAAAAAAGTGTAATCCCAGCTGGAGGCTGAGAATCTCCTGCAAATGTACATAGTTTCTCCTGATGGCTCTGTGTTGCCTCAGAGTCTATGACGTATTCGCATGCAAATATCCCCCAAGCACTCTAGCTATGGTCAAGAATTCACCCTTCTGATACCTAGGAGCCACCCCCTCCCCAGCCTAGCCCAGACAAAATTCATCCTGATTGGCCAAGTGACATCGATATGGTCAGCTGTGGCTTCTGGGTTTTGTTGTTGTTCTGGATGTGAGGAAACACAGAGTGGGGGACTGTGGCTGAGACAAGTACCAGGAAGAACAACCCCCAAGCTAATGTGTAAGTGCCTGGGTACTTTAGTGTGAGGTTTTGTTTTGTTATTTTGTAATTCTGACTGTGTGTAACAAAGGTATTCCATTCTGTCAATTTCACTTCCCTTATTGTCCCACCTAATTTGTAACTGACTAACCCAAAATAAACTTTCTTTCACTTTCTCCTACATGGTGTGCATGTAGTTTCGCTGCTGGTTCGGTGCTAATTCCAGTGTCTGAGGCTGGGGCACGGTTCAGAGTATGGGTGTTATGCGAGACTTACCTGGGCTCGAGGTTCTCCGCTGGCTCGGTCCTCCGCGGCGGCGGACCGATCTCGCTCTTCTGGTCCAGCGCGCCGGAGCAGGGTCCCGTTGCGTCACTTCTGCCGCGCCGGAAATGATGCGACGGGACCAGAGCGGACGGCGCGGGAGGCTCGCTGCGGAGAAGCGAGCCTCTCCAGGACCCGGGAGGCCCGCAGGTAGGTCCGCAAGCCTCGCGTCGCGCGGGCACGAACAGGGCCGAGTTTGGTCACGCTCAGCCCGCGCAAGACAAAGTGTAACATCCCTAGGAGTGAAGTGATTTGAGGACGGCAGAATCGAGGCTGACAGTTTGCAGCCTCTGATCTCTCGTTCAGAATCCAAGGACTGGCCGCAGTCCTTCACAATTTTTTAAAAGCAGGATCCACCAAATACCCACTGGTAGCTGTTATTAATCATAAAAATATCTGGATAGTTCATCTGTTTTAAGTTTAGTGGCCTGAAGATGGGAGAAAAACACAACATCTTATGAGAACAGTGCATTCCATATTATAGTAATACAATAGAACCAAACAGCCTCAAAAATAAACAAGAGTACTGTGGTGTAACCCCACAATTCATTTCCCTGGTGTATGTCTGCATTAGTATGTTTAGAGTGTCTAGAATGTTGAACTGAGTGGGTGTGGTTTGTGATGTCTTAGAAAGGGTTGGGGGGAGGAGTATATAAGGAGTGTTTGAGTGATGTCAGAGTTAGTTAGGTTTTATGTCAGTGAGTTGAGTGTTATGGGAGTGTGGAGTTGGGTTAGAGAGTTTTAGGTGGTTGGAGTTAGTGTGATATGGGAGAGTGTTTGCAGTGTGTGGGGAGAGTTGGGAGTTGGGGAGTTAGGTTAGTTACAAAGTGTTTGGTGTAGGCAGGTTTATTTTCTGGAACTAAGATTTTGATAATTAAAATAAACTTATTTTTATTTTGTTTACTATCCAAATCCTACGTGTCAGCTTGGCGTTATTACCTGCTTTACTTTTAAATCTACACACACACCTTTGTACCCACAGCATCATAAATTTAAGCTAGATCCTTAATAACCAGCATTAATCTTTTCCCTCATTAGTAGGGGAAAGGTTTCATTTGACCCTCCCCTCAGGCTTTCAAGTGTTGATGCTTGGCCTGAGAAGGGTTTATGCGCGTGGTCCTAAAGTGAAAAGGGCCATGTCGTCGCAAGTACCCTTAACTCTAAGCCTCTCTGATTAAACCCCTCCCTGTCAATAATCAACTACAACTTTAGTTGATTAATCTACTGATAAAAGCTTGTATTCAACTGAGTCTTTCAAAGCTATGCACTCCCTCACAGCCAGCAGCAGTGACTCAGACTTCTGAATGATTTTCTGTGCTTATTTTATTACTTAAGGGTTTACAGGAAGGGATGTATTAAAAAGTTATGGAGCACCTGCATTTAAATTTGTGTCATACTCTTCATATTTAATTTAACAAAGGGAAGGATTTCAAAGATCTAAAAAACAAAGCATGAAACTATCACCATATATTTGACTTGATTGGAGCTAGTCTGTAGTGGCATAGCCAAGTCTCTGAGTGATTAAACATTTGGTATACTCTAGAATACTAGTTAACTGCAATGCATCATCGTTTGTCAACTGTTCTTTGTAAATACAAAGATGTTCGCTGGATTGGATTTTTAAGGAACCTAAGTGCAAAATCACTTATGCTCACTGCAAAAACTGTGCATGCAAACCTTAAGAAAAAAGAGACATTCAAGATATGTATCTTTGCAATATTGGAGTAGAAAACCGGGCTGTTTGAAAGCATTGGGGAGATCAATGCCATTTTCTACCGCAACCTAGTTTTAAACTCCAGTAATAGGCACATTAACTTTTACATACAGGGCAATACTAAATAATATAGGTATACTTTTGCAGGCAGTATAGGACATTAGAAGGGTCATTGGTCAATTTGTGTGTGTGTGTGTGTGTGTGTGTGTGTATGTCTGATCCCAAATATAGAAGTCCACCTGACTCTGACAGCAGAACCCATCTGCTGAGCTTATTCTAGGGAAAAATAATCCCATGCAGCTCAATCCTGTGCAGGTATACTCAGATGTAAGTCTCTTTGAGTTCAGTGTGGAGATGTGTGAATCTGTCAATTTTGCTTTCTTCTGTATTTGAATTTTTAAATCTGAAAGTTCTTCCTTTTCCAAAAATGAAAAAGTTTGTGAACTCTAGCAAATTCTTTTCAAAAACAAACTGAAACAAAATTCTGCATTGGCCCTGGCCAAATTCAACAGGTACAGCTCTTCTTCTCAGCATGGAGAGGACCATGCTGTACCTGCCTGCCAAATAGCTGGTAAAGACAAGGAGCTTCTCAGAAAAAAGAGAGGGCAATCCTAATTATTCACTAACTTGGCTGAATTCACAGGGATTTAACCCAGACTTTTAAGAGCAAAGAATTCAAAGCTGAGCGGCTGAATCTGTCAGTTTCAGCTTCTCTCACATTTGATTAAAATAAATAAATAAATAATCTCAAGTTCTTTCTGTCCCAAATATGGAGAACTTTGCAAACTTTGATAAATTCTTATAAAAACCAAAATGAAATGAATTTCTCACCCATTCCTAGTACAATGGGCTTACTCCCAAATAAGTGTGCATTGGACTGCATCTTATTCCTGCTACACTCATTTTAGGCTGTACTTAAATTCACACCATCCCTAGGTTGTTCACTCCTCTAAGAAATGTTTTGTTCTGAGCCATGCTGTCCTGTTCTGAAAAGTGGCATGTCGTTTATGCTTTGGTATAGCCTTGTCTTTGATGGAAGATTAATGCACTCTAGTGGGTAATTGGCTGTAACAAGGAACCATATTTACAATATCTGAGTAGACCTTGAGTTACACCCACCTCCTAGGTTGTAGATTAGAAATGTGCCAGCTCTAGCAGCAGGCCCGGTGCAAGGCAATTTGGTGCCCTAGGCAAGATCAGATATTTAGCGCCCCCCTTCCCACTTGAGCCCTCCCTCCCTCCAGCCCTATGCCCATTATGAAATAAATTTCCCTCCCTGGGAACTGCCGAGCCCCATAGAAAAACTTTGTGGACTTTGAGACTTTTCCTTTGTGTTCACGAGGAAAGCAAAGAGGCAACATCAGCCCAGCTATGCCAGGAACTCCCAAGGGCCTTCTCCTACTCCATATATATGTAAAAGCCTGTCTCCTCCTGCAGGCAGCACAAGGGATATGAAAAAAGGATGTGAGAGAGGTGTGGTGGCGCTACCTGTGAGGAATAGAGACAAAAGGGCGTCTTGCAGCCTGTCCTACCTCGCAGGGTGGAGGTGCGGAGACACCGGTTTGACTCGTACACCTTCTGGGTTGCAGGGGGGGGATGCATGTAGTAGAAACATAGCAAAGAGAGAGCCCGTGGATCATCTGGTTCAAATTTAGGAGGGGATTTACGAAACTTGCTACTTCCCCTCCTCTCTCTATCACTTTGTTGCAATATTCTTTTATCAGAATAATGTATATTATCCTGTCTTTCCCTTTACCAGCCTAGTGCTCAAGGCAGACAACAATATTCAAAGTACAGTAAAGAAAACATCAACAGCTCAGGGCACAATCCTAAACACGTTGAGGCAGAAAAAAGCCCCGCAACTCCCAGCATTCACCACCCAGCATGGCTGGCTGTTGGAACGCTGGGAGTTGTGGGGCTTTTTTCTACCTCAACGTGCATAGGATTGCGCATGGCTGGCTGGGGAATGCTGGGAGTTGTAGGATTTCCCCCCCCTCCAAACACGCATAGGATTGCATCCTAAAACCATTTAAAACCAAAACACAGAAACAGCATGGTAAATAATTAAAACATTGGAGCTAGCTTAAAATACCTTTCCAGCTAGCTTAAAATACCTTTCCCTCCCTCCCTGGTTGCTGGAAATAACTGCTTTCAGGGGACCTTGAGCTGAGGAACCTGAGGCTCGCGCGAGGGAGGGAAGGCGAAGGAGGTGTTTGCAGGTGCATCCTTGAGAGGGAAGGCGAAGGAGGTGTTTGCAGGTGCATCCTTCCAGCCGCCCACCAGCCTCCCATCATTGGCCCCTGCCCGCCTCCCCTCCTCCAGTCTGTAGCCTTCTCTGCCTCTTTTGATGCTGGTTGTGAGGAGGAGCCTGCCTGCTGCTGTTCCTGGTAACGAGCTGAAGGAGAGAGAGGGAGGGGTGCGCTTCTTTCGCCTTCCCTTCCCCGCCACAGGACATGATTGGTAAAACAAACTTGGTAAAATACGTGATGTATTTTTTTTCCCCCAAGGCATTTCTGGCGCCTCCTTTAGCCCAGCGCCCTAGGCAGCCGCCTAGTTGGCCTAATGGTAGCACCGGCCCTGTCTAGCAGAGTTAATTAAGAAATGGCTGGGGGGAGGGAGTGGGGAAGCCGTAGTTCGATTCCTGAAGGGTGACATTTTCTTTCAGCTAGTATGGCCTAGCTATATTCTTGCTTACATAATGTGTGATCTCCCTCTAACATTTGTCCATAGATTATTACATGTTTAAGCTGGCCTGTGGCTCACGCTGGCTCAGCTTGTCTGAGTGTGGAAAGCTAAGCAGGGTCAGGCCTGGTTATTACTTGGATGGGAGACCCCTCCTCTAGTTTCCTGCATTGAGCAGGGGGTTGGACTCGATGGCCTTGTAGGCCCCTTCCAACTCTATGATCCTATGAAGTCCTATGAAGCTTCCACTCTTGGGGAAGTCGGAGTATGAATGGCATGTACCACCAAACAAGATTGCCACTATTCATAGTTATAGCTACTATGATGTGAAGAAGAATGTTTTTCAGGGCTAAAGGTGTCCATAGACCATTATTCCTAAATTGGTGGATTGAATTTATATCCCTCCTTTCTGCCCCCCCAATGGTGCTCAAGGGGGCTAACAATATAAGCTACATTAAAAAGAAAATTAAACCATAGCATAAAAACAAATATATTAAAACATAGCAACAGTAACAACAAGAAGAAAAAAGTAGCATCAACCAATTTAAAAAAAAACCCAAAACTTCAGCAACAGACCATCTTCTATGCCAAAGGGCTGCCTAAATAAAAATGCCTTTGCCGGCTGGTAGAAGGACAACAGAGAGCGGGCAAACCACCTCCCTCCCTCAGCAGGGAGTTCCAGAGCCTGCACCACGCACAAAAGTAACTACCATTAGCTATTTGTAATGCTAACTCATAGAATATAAAGTGCCTTTAGGCACTGGACTGGTTCAGACAATCATTACAACTGGGATTTATGTGATTGCAAAGAAGCTGCATGCTCCCCTCTCCCTTCTCCCCCCTGAGGAGGAGAGTTTCACTTTAGAACAAGCCATGGTGGGTATGAGCTGCCAGTGTTTCTGTCCTGGATGAAGTGCCAGAAGATGTACAAGTCCCCTGATTTAGTTATCCACAAGCACATACATGATCTAACGAAGGCTGAAACCCACTTGTGCTGTTCCCTTATCCCTGTGGCATTAGGTAATCTTTATGGGGCACCAAGCATCCAGGATCCAGCCCCTCCCTTAGCTTGGAACCAATTGATGCTGTATTTGATGCACAGGAGGGAGGGAGGGAAGGCAAGGAAGGAAGGAAGGAAGGAAGGATAAGAACACAGATGGGATATGCGAGTGGGGAAAGGCTTCCATCCTGACCCTGTTACACTAAGATTGAATCACTACATTCTTGTCTGGTTTGAAAAAGAAACATTATTACCGAAAGAAAGAAAGGGGAAAAAAACCAGCTCCCTTTTTATTTAAATTTGAATTTACTGATATAGGCAGGACCCATTCAGTGTGCAATGTAACAGTCATATTTTGGCTTATTTGCATATTGGTGCCAATTCTCATCACAATTTCCATGTTTGCAATGGAGTGCCTAACTGCCCTCTGAGTCTATTGTGGAACCCTTTCATGGTTGTATCAACACTGAAAGTATTTAATATGGGATGGTGGGGGAAGGGATAAGCAATCAGTGATGAGGAAATTATCATGAGAGTCAATTCTCATTTCCTCTGAGTAAGGAAATCATGTATAAAAGTAAACATTACCATGTCTTTATTAGTGAATCCTTGGTGGTCGGGGACGTGGGGGATGGGACCCTGAAATCATGAAATCCGGCTAAATACCAGGGAAAGTTACACCCCTACCTGATTGCCTAGCGGGAGGGGCCATTGTTCAGTGGGAGAGCACATGCTTTGCATGCAGAAGGTCCCAGGTTCAATCCCTGGCATCTCCAGTTAAAAGGACTGGGTGGCAAGGAATATGAAAGACCTGTGCCTGAGCTCTTGAAGTCAAGAGCCCCTGAAAATCAGTTGATACTGGGCTAGATGGACTAATAGCCTGATGTATTATAAAGCTGTCTTCCTAATCCCTTCCGAATACTACTGCTTCTGCCTCTGTCAGGTCAGATCCTGAGATAATAATACAGCTACGTGGAGGCATTTTACACCTGCCCATTTTGGAATACATCTCTAGTACTTACAAAAGCTCCTTTGAGCCTAGCCAGGTAAGCGTATCCATGAAAATGGAACAGTAACAAAATCTGTGGTCATTTGGTAGCACGTGAGATGAAAATGTACACATTAACTACTGGAACAGTAGTTGCTGGAAAATAAAAATGGCCCAAGCGTGTATCTCGTCACTGTTGAGCAACAGTCCATGTGCTGCAAGAGTTATTTATGGCGAGGGCAGGAGAGAAGGGACAGAAAGAGAAAAAGGGAGAGCAGGGAGGAAGGGCTGCCAAAGTAGCAGAGAGCTGTTTAACCATCGTGCAATGCCAGAGCAGACGTCCTGAACGAAGACATTCACTCAAACAAAATGTGCTGGTTCGTGAGGCCCCTGTAATGCTCAGATAAGCACAAATACTCTCCGTCAGGTTACGAACTGATAAAGCTTCAATGACAATGACATGTGCCTGGACTGGTTGAATGCCAGTATTGTGGGATGGAAAGGAGAAAATTGGGAATGTGGTTACTGAACTAGGTTTAATATTTAGTCCATTGTTATATGATATTATAGTGTCTGATGGGGCCGGAAGATTACATTGCTGCCAGAATATTACTTCATTTGATATTAAAATGTCAGTGAACATACCTCTCAATTGTTTCTCATTCCCAAGGATATGACTTGTGCAGTGCCCAGTGCTATATACATTCCAAAGAAACCTGATGGGATCACCGTTAATCTAACCTATCAGATATGAACATGAGGTTTTATAAAAACTGGGGAAATGAAACGTACCCTCCCTCAAACCTACAGCCTGCAGTCAAGCAAAAGCAGTGGTTACAGTCAGTGGCCCCAGTTACAGACTCATCAGTATCAGTGATTAAACAAAACATCTAAGAGGCACTCAGGGCCAAGCATTAATCTACTGTCCACATTGCTGGAAACTTCATTTTATGTGCCCAAGGCAATTGTGATGCTCCTGCCAATAAAGTGGAGTACTTTCAAAATACACCTAATTCCACAGTTTAAGCAGTGTGTCATACAGCAATGTGTAAAATGAATGCAATTCCTCTCTTTTGTCCACCACTGGGCTCCCTGTCTAAATTCCCCCCAGAGAGTCTGGCTGGCTCTAGAGCTGTTATTGCCAGATATTTTGCAACAACATAGAAAGTGTACATTGTTTTGCATATTTGGCTCAGTGAAAGACTGAGAATCAACGGATAAAGCACCTGACATTTGCTTTTAGGTTCCCTGTGCCACTCTGGTCTCCACAGGGCATTTGCACATGGGTCTCTCTTACACTGTTTTCCAGCTTCTCAGTCTAGCTGTGCAGGGTGATTTAGCCTGCACCAGTACCAGTTGTCCATATGGCTGTTCAAAGACCAGTACAGGATGAAAGTTGGCTTGCAGTCTGCACAGCTGACCATACTGTGAGTGCAGATAGTTCCCAGTATCTTGGCTTCTAGTCTGTGGCACACAGTAACAATGTCATTATCACAGACCAGAGTTTAGGGGCCCATTCTTGGCTAAATCCAAATTTCAGATTAAGATGTCTGTGAAATTAATCCAGTTACACCATGGGAGGAAGGGTGGTTCCACATACCACTAATAGTGAAGGCCTACCCACATCAGTTTTTCAGAAGTTGTGCCAGTTCATTCTCACACCTTATTCCTGACCTCACACCATCTATGATGAGCCTTTGTCAATCCTTTAGTGATTTATTTGGGAAAGTAGAGAATCACAAACTCAAAATAAGTTCCACCTGCCCCCCCCCCACTGTGACATCCCACACCTAATTTTGCACTATGAACTTCATGCAAGAATTCACCTTAACTTGAACCTAAAGTTCAAATATGTCTGAATTCCAATTCTAGGAACAAAACTAACATTTTCTAAATTCTGCATTCCTGTTAGTGAAGAACCACAACACCCTCACAAATTTTAAAAGACTGGTAAAAGATGTGCCACTTATTTATGTGTCTCTAATAGGTACAGGAAAAATAGTTGAACTTTGGAAATACTAATGTAAAAAAAATGATCAAGTGATGCTGTAAGCCTTTGATGCAACTCAACATATTGCAGTAATTAAAAGAAACAGAACATAAAGCCTAGACACAGCTTAGACATTTGGAGGCTACAGATGCTATTGTAGAGTATATGTGGCCTTATAAATCACTTTGTATACACAGTGTGAAATGCTTGTGGTTTTAAATGCTACCATTGAAAGGCAGTTAATGGTAGTGATGCTGCTTGAATGCCTTCACAGCACTTACCAAGCCGGTTTCCTCCCCAGCATCAAGCTTGCCTTCTGTTGCTGCAGCAGCATCACAGACAAACAAATATAAGAATTTACTGCCTTTGAAATAGCAGTAATCACCTGGTAAATATAGTGAGACATATTTGTCTTGTTAATATCACTTGTATCTGCCAACTGCAGCTCCCCAGGGCATAACAATTAAGTCTGCCAGCACTTCACAAACCCATCCTAGGCAAAACATGGCATATGGATTTGAGTGTTGGCATCTTTTTGCTTTACTTGGTGGGAACCATGGATCTCCCATTTATTATCTCTCCCCACCCACCACCCAAGAAAAGAATTATGAGTTGCACACATCCTCTGGCTGGAAGGTGCTCTCAGGAGAGCAATAAACTCACTTTAATGGGATGTATTTCTCTTCCTTGAGTATATTTATAGGTGCCATGACATCATAATGCTGGGAACCAAAATATTTATACCTTTTCTGTAAGAGATTCATTTACACTATTACAGTAAATGAGGGATTAAAACATGGCATATCAACATGTGCTATATCACAGCTTACCAAACAATGGCTTCTCTTTACATGTCAGGCATACATCTTCCCACAATAAACATTAGGAGGGACCTAAATGTATTAAATTTTAGTACCAGGGTATGAAATATTCATAAAGAAAATTAGAGGATAGAATGTTTCACCAGGAATTAACTCAAAGTCCTCATTACCTGCTGCAGTAATTGTCTTTCAAATGTGTCTTTTAATTTCTCTCTGAACATCTCTTGTGTACTGTTCTACAAGATAATGGATAGCCATTACATCCAATGGAAGCTTCCCTATTCTTGAGCGCTCCCATTTTTGCTCCTTGTAAATCCCTTTAATATGGGGAAAATGTTTGTTTATCCATGCATGAAGTAAAGCTGGTGGCACACACCACCAATCTGGGCTAATGGTACATCTATTCAACAAGAAGCACGAGTTAACACTCAAGAGATGGACTAAACAAATATTTCACTTTGGTCTGATACCAAGTTATGATGGAATTGCCATTAATATTTATGCTAACTGTCATCAAAGCCTAATGAGATGTGTTAATATCAGATTGTAAGCATTCTGGAATCACGTTATACTTTAGCTGCAGAGAAACAAGCTGTTTCAGATGTAAAAGCTCTGTGATTTCTGCTGCAGTGTTGATTGTTTCTTTTGAAAATGCTTTCCCATCTTCCTTCCAGATGTTCACAAAGCAAGAACCGGGTGTTGTGGATAAATGAAAAGCATGCAGTTGCCAGGGTAAGATGGCTATATTATGCACCACCACATTGCTTTAATATGTTCCTCTGATGATTGAAAAACAACAGTTTGTCTCTGCCCTCCGAGTCCGCCAAAAACTGAACAAAAATACACAACATTACAATGAATTTCCTATATTTGGTGAACACTGACATACAAATACTGACAACCCAGGATTGGAAAGTGGGGAAATACCTATCTGTTTGCAGGCATTCACAAATTGAGTGTGCAATCCTATGCATGTTTAGACAGAAACACACACACACACACACACACCCAACCAAACTCCTACAATTCCCAGCATTCCCCAGCCAGACATGCTGGCTAGGGAATGCTTGGAGTTATATGACTCTTTTCTGTCTAAACATGCATAGGATTGTGCCCTGAATTACATACACAAGTAAATGCTGACACTAGCCCATTTAAGTGATGGTCAACACTACAGATGGGGAAGAAATTTGTTTGGTTTGCATTTTAAGGCAAACTTAACTAATTTTGCATTTTCAAACCAATTCACACGGACCCCTTTTGCCTTTGGCCCAACCCACCCCTCCAAGAGCTGCTCTCAAATGGAATTTGGCCCTCAGGCTGAAAAACGTTCCACACCCCTGATTCAAACCAACCAACTAATTTCTTTGCTGCAGGCACTAGCAGAATTTAATACTGAAATATCACTAGTTAAAAGCTCTGAAAAGAAATCAGACAGTCAAAAGAGGTATTCAGCACAACCACTGATCAGGAAGCAAAGAGTCAATTTCTGAAGGGAAAGTGAGAGGTAATAGTGTCAAGCAGTTTGGTTGCCGAAAATTAACAAATGGGTCAATTCTAGGGAAAGCATTAATCCAGCACCAGCACAATTGGCATTACACTGTGACTGGCATAAGTAACTATAAGTATATGAATAGTATGTGTGTGGAGGGGAGGGGGATAAATATAAATAAACATTCTAGCTTTAAAGAATCCATGGTCTGGGCATCATGAGTTTGCACCCCAAAAAGCAACTCCCATTAGATTAGCAACACAGCCAAAATGTAGAACAAATGAGAACAAATGTGTGATGAAAATGTGAGAACCCGATAAAGGATAAACAAAGATGCATAATTTGCAATATATGGAGAATCTAAAATTACCCTCTTGCACTGTAGCTTGTGGCTTGTGTCACTTACTGACGAGTCATATGAAGCTGTTTCCTTGGCAATCACATTTCTGTTGAGCATCTGCTGGTGGTAAAAAGTGCTTTCATTTGTATAGGCCAATGTGTGAAGGCCCGATAGATGGATTGTCATCTTTTGCAGCAGGGTGGCATATGGGAAGGAGGTAGTGGGAGGGTTTGCATGACACAATAAGCCACACTGCGTAGAAAGCTACGTAGTGTGGCTTATAAGCCACCCTACCCCTGATGCGCCTGACAGATGATCGGGCACATCTTGGGTAGGGTGCCTCCTCCTTCCCACTCCTCCCCCTTGGTCCTCCAGTGGGTATCCCAGGGGACTGTCCGGGAGCAGTGAGGTTTTCCCTCCTCCCCACCACATGTCAGTGGCAGCAGGGGTGGGGAGTGGGGAAGCAGCCATCGCTTCAGTCTACTGATGTCCACCACCCGCCACCACACCCAGCTGAAAGGGCTGGCCATGGTGGCAGTGGGAGGCTCTTCTCCACCAGCACTGTTGGCCCCAAACAGCAGGTGGAGATGGCGGGGATGAAGCTAACTGCTGCCAATCCTCTCTGCTGGGATCTGAGCCACACTCTGTGCTCCGCCTCCTCTAGAAGAGGCAGAGCAGAGTGAGTCCTCCCGCCCACCACCCTGATCACCTGGCGACCACGGCAACAGGCAGGGTAGCACCAACACTCTGCTCGGCCTCCTCTAGAGGAGGCCGATCAGAACACTACTCGCCCTGTGCTGCCATGGCTGCCAGCTCTTTTGTCTGGTGACCACGGTGGTGCAGGAAGCCTCTGACAGCCATCCCCAAATGCCGCTTGGACACTTTATGGCAGCTGTCATCAGTGCTCACCCAGAACCGCTTGGCCAGAGTGGCAAGGCTTTTTTTGCCACTCAGGCCAAGCAGCTCTCTACATTTCAGGCTACTGCTGGGCTGCTTCAAAGCCACTGTCGCTTAGCATGTTGTGCAAACACAGTCAATATGATCCTCTTATTACTCCCTTCAGAACCTATTATTTTTCAATTCTAGCTAGGAGATATTATGATTCATAATAAAACAAGCAAACAAACAAAGCAATGACCCTAAAGTAAAAGAGAAAAATACATTTAAATACTGGGCAGCACAATCTAATATGGCTGCCCATAACCCTTTGAACCTGGAGGATTATGGGCATCCTATGGAAGGCAGAAGCTCCTCCTGCCCTGCAAAAGACTTAGATGACCAATTTCAGCCATCTAAGTATTTTGCCCTGGCTCCCAAGGAGGAGAGGCTGAGGCACCACCAGGATGCAATCCCTCCTCCCCTCCTTGCCCCCTCCCCACCCACAACCCTCCAGCTCTGAGGTTGGTCTTCTGACCTCGGAGCCGTAGACGGTGCAGTTCTTTCTGCACTGGCTGTGAGGATGGGGGGAGGGTGCTCCGAAGTCAGAGTCACAGCTCTAACCTTGGAGCATGTTTCCGAGGTTGGAGCTTGGACTCTGACCTGTCCTATGGCCATCTAGACTCTCCCTAGCAGCCATAAGATTGCACCCATAACCAATTTAATTATTTATTTCAAAGGTAGTAATTTGAAGTGATTTTAGAACTGAAAACAATAACAGGTAAACAGCTTTCCCCCCCTTCTCATTTGGCATCAGCCCAGATCATTAAAAAATCCAAGCAATAGCCCTAATGAAAATTACCCCTTTTTTTTGTATAATAAAAATTTGGCACGCCATACATATCAAATCATTCTATAATTTCCAGAAGTGACTAATTGTGTTGATTGGACAGATTGTTTGCTGTTGTCAAACGTGGACAGATTTCAGTCACACTTCGAATAAGCCATTTCTCAATCTTTAAAATTACATGTACCCTCCTCCGCGAACACATATTGAAGCCTGTGGATTGCATTATTCTGAATGTTTCCCCCATGACTTGCTCCTGGTGCAAACTTATTGCCCTTGTATGGTTCCTTGTAAACCCCTGAAAACAAAAGGCTGTAAACTGGGGGAATCAAAGACTATATAAAGTAGCTGTATTGCTACAAGATCTACGGAAGCCTTCCCCAATGGCCGTATCGATTCAAAATAATGGGAATTGCAGTCCAACACATCCGGGGGGCACAAGGTTGGGGAAGGCTGATCTACAGCATCATGGAATACCACTTCCTTTTTTAGTGCAGGTGATTTCCTCCCCTAGGGAGAGGGAGGGTAGAGCCTTATTCCTTCTGACTCCTGGTCCCCTTCAAATGACAAATCTTCTAGCACAAATTGCCTGCAGCCCGACTTCTCAGCCCTTTTGCACAGGAAACTGCCTTACACCAGGTCCAGACTATCTGTCCATCTAGCCCAGTATTTTCTTCACTGCCTGACAGTGACTCTCCAGCCTCTCAGGGAAAGGTCTTTCACATCACATGATACCCAAGAAGTAAACCTGGGATCTTCTCCCTATTTGCTCTACCACTAAATTATGGTCCCTCCCCTCTTCCTCAAGAGAACATTCTATGTCATCCCTCAAGCTGACCAGTATCTGAACAGGTGGGGCACAATGATTCCAGATTACCTGAACCACCTATTCAAGCCATTCCTAGCTTCATGAGCTGGACTACTGAAACAAACACCCCTGTCATGATGATGCTCACCATTTCCTAAACCCATAACTCATCCCTTCACTTTACATTGGGCTTTGCTAAGCCATGCCATTTAATCAATGTAATATATGGGCTTAGTGTTGCCTAATTCTACACCAGATTGGGCTGTTACAGGGGTCACTAGAGGGAGGCAACTGAAAAGGCCTCTCTGTAGCAACTACAATATGTGCTCTGGCCCTTAAATCCCATTAAAATCAATGAAACTTAAGTGCTTAACTATGTGCTTAATTAAATGCCATTGATTTTGCTAGATTTAAACATACTTAATTTTCTTTGTATTGTGCTTTATTTTAGTTTATGTTTATTTATTTATTTTTTGAACCATAGTTTCTGAACAGGAGTAGTGATGGGAACCTGGAATTTCAGCAGCAGTGCCCATGAAGTTCCACAACTAGGAATGGGTGGGAAATTTGTTTCAGTTCATTTTCAATAAGAATTTATGAAATCCAAGCATTTATTCATATTTGGGAAGGAAAGAATTTGGAATTTAAACAATTTGAATGTGGGAGAAATGAAAACTAACAGATATATCCAAGTAGAGGGCTTTGAGGGCTTGGCTCTTAAAGGTCTGTGTATTCAACCATGTTAATACCAAATTAGGGTTGCTACTCCCCCCCCCCCCCGGGAGGTTCCTCATCTTAAACAGCTACCTGGAAGGCAGGTACAACATGGTTCTTTTTATTCTGGGAATAGCTGTACCTATTGCATTTTGCCACCACAGAAGGGTGAGAATTTCATTTTGGTTGGTTTCTGATAATAATTTACAAAAATTTGAAAATTTCTTCATATTTGGGATAGAAAGAGTTTGAGGTTTAAAGAAACTGAATGCAGGGGAAAGCAAAACTGACAGATCCATCCATCCCTATCCAAAACCATGCATAGCTGGTTCTGTAGAATTGGGAACCTGGTCCATGCATGGGAAATAATAATAATAATAATTATTATTATTATATTTATTTATATTCCGCCTTTCCTCCAATACTGGGACTCAAGGTGGCATTAGTTACTTACAAAACAATCCTATTTATGTTTAGACAGAAAACGGTCCTACCACTCCCAGCATTCCCCCAGCTGGCTGAGGAATGCTGGGAGCTGTAGGACTTCTTTCTGTCTAAACATGTTTAGGATTGCACCCTTAAATGCTGATGTACCACTTGCCTGTTCCAAACCCATTTATTTGCTGTTTTGGTCCCATCTGTGTCTGGGTTGTCCCACTTCAGATTATAGGTGAGGGCTCATATGACTGATGCTCCTCCATGAGGATAAACAAACAAGCAAGTAAATGAACTCCCTGCACATAGAAACAGATTTTTTTTAATGTATGTATTACATTTATACCCTGCCTTTCCACTAAAAAAATAGTGCTCAAGGTGGCTAGTTGTCATTGAGAATGCTAACCTAGAATCCTTTTCCAAAACAACCTAATTATCTATTACCTATGTGGAGAGATTTATTTATGTTTTTAATATGGAAAATCATGAAATCATGGAAGTCACTTCTTCAGTCTGAGGTGGTACTGCCCAGACTTAGGTTGATTCCCTCTAAGAACAAAGCCCATGACCATTAATGATATTATTACATTACATTAGTGTGTGTGTGTGTGTGTGTGTGTGTGTGCACGCGCGTGCATGTGTGTTCATATATGTGTGTGCAGTCCCCATCACAAATGGTTGTGGGCCTAGTTTGAATATTCAGGTCCTAGGGCATGTTCTGGGGCATGGTCTGAAGGCACAGGAGGCAGCAGCCACCATGCTGAAGCTAAGCAGGTCTGGGTCTGGTCAGTGCTTGAGAGGGAAACCACCTGGGAACCACATATAGCCATCTTGAGTTCCATGACGGAAGAAAGGCGGGATATAAATGTAAGAAATAAATAAATAAATCTGCCTCAGGTTCTTTCTTTTCTGTATTTGTTACATTTTTATCTTACTTTTTCCTCCAAGGAGCCCAGAGTGATATACACGATCCTTCTCCTCTCTATTTTGTCCCCACAACAAACCTGTGAGGTAGGTTAGGCTGAGTCAGTGACTGACTCAAAATCACCCACTGAGCTTCATGGCTGAGTAGGGATTTGAACCCAGGTCTCCCCAGCTCCAGTCCCAAACTCTAACCACTACACCACACTCACTCTCTTTGAACTCTGATGACCCTCCAGGACAAAGAAACAGAAGTAGGGAGCCATCTCCCCATTTTGCCATTGAATGTCAGCACAGCATAGAAGAACTTACATGAGTGATGAAAAGTCTCCTCTCTGCTCTCCTCTGATCAGCTTCTATTGGCAGCAGTCATCGAAAAGCCCTATTTTCCTTCTGTCCTCTGAATAGGGTCAGCAGATTCTTCCGGGACTTAAATATAAAATCCTTTCATCCTCTCTCCTAGCAGGCTCCAAAATCTAGAGTGACGGGAAATGGTTTTGTGTCATCTCTTCAGCCAGGCACTGCTGAAAGAAGAATAAATCATTATCTGCTCATAGAAGGCTGACAGAGAGAAATACGCTAAATTTGCCATATCATTCATTTGTTACGAATTATTTGCTTCATTGTTCAATTAATTATTTCTAGGAACTTAGCTAGTGCATGTCCATGATATTGTATTCTCTAGTGTACATATGAACGAAAGCAGTGTTTCATAAACTGTGGGGTGCATGAGAAATATTGGGTGCATGTGTGCATGAGAGATCCATGTGTGTGTTTGAAAGAAAGAGAGAGAGAGAGAGAGAGAGGTGGAAGGATTGCCAGCTTGGCCATGAATGGTTGAGCAGTTGCATTTTTCATCAGCTGAGCGGTTAGCCAGATATATTACAGGGGGATATACAGGGACATTCTGGGGAGAGCGAGATTCTTAGTATTGGGGGGATGGCTGGTGTGTGTGTCTCTCCTTAAATACATGGTGGCCAAGGTTTTCTTTCCCCCTTTCACTGAAAAACAACAACCTTGGCTCTCAAAAGCAGCCCAGAATGCTTTTCCTGGGAACAGAATGTCCTTTGGGAATGATGTTCTACATCTGTCATGGTCATGATGTGGTGTTGTTCTCAGGGGCATTCTTGAGATATAGATGGCTGAGCCATCTCTAGTTAAAAAGGGTCTGGTAACAGGTGATTTGTCTGAAATTCTGCTGCCAGTTAGAATAGATACAACTGAGGTAGACTGACAATGAGCTGGAATAAGGCAGCTTTCCATGTCTTGTTGTACAAAGGAGAGGACAAATGCCCCTGCCTACTGCAACCCTACCTTTGCTGTCACCTCCAACACTGTAGTGGCTACTATTCCGCTGCTGCCAGGCTCCAGTGAAACACAGCAATCAGTAGCAGCCCATGTAGCAGGATGCATTCAGAGGCAGATTCAACTACAGAGAAAAGGAAGACCCTTGGAAACTTCATTGCATGTTGTTGCCATGCATCTCATTCACATGGACATGCGAGTTGTTTACAATGAGCAGCACAGGTCTAAGGGGGGCTTTTACACACACTGGATTAATGCACTATGTTCTTACTAAAAATAAGGAATAACTACTTCTAAAATGGGGAAATTAGCTCAAATACTCATTCAAAAGCCAAAAGCATACACTTTTTTTGTTCTCAATTTTTGTTCTCAAAAATACATGCATGCACATTTGTTAGAGAGGAGAAAATTGGCTTGAGCAGTATCCCCAACCCTGAGCACATAGGCCAGTATACCAGTTCTAATAGGCCTAATTTAGGAAAAGATGAAGATTGGGAAATTAGTGTTGACCAAGTAAGGAGGGACAGATGGTGCAAGGGAAATGGTGGAGCAGGGGATTGGAATGCTATGAAGCCAAGGAACGGGTGAAAATCCTGGACTGCATGGGTGGAAGTGAATAAATTCAGGAGAAAAGAAAAAGAAATAGAGAAGGCTATGTTTACCTGATTTTAGAGGAAGGGACTTCACTCCCTGGTTGGTTGCCTTTCCCCCACCCCAATGCTGTGGACACAAACTGCATTAGTTTATGCTAAGCTGTTATTGGGAACCCCAGAACCACCATAATTTTGATTAAAAATCAATTTAGATGGAGATTCATAGAATCATAGAATCATAGAAAAGTAGAGTTGGAAGGGGCCTACAAGGCCATCGAGTCCAACCCCCTGCTCAATGCAGGAATCCAGGTCAAAGCATCTCTGACAGATGTCTGTCCAGCCGCACCTTGAATGCCTCCAGACTGGGAGAGCCCACCACCTCCCTAGGTAGTTGATTCCATTGTCTTATTGCTCTGACAGTCAGGAAATTTTTCCTGATGTTTAGGTGGAATCTAGGTTCCTGTAACTTGAGCCCATTATTCCGTGTCCTGCAAACTGGGATGATCGAGAAGAGATCCTGGCCCTCCTCTGTGTGACATCCCTTCAAATACTGGAAGAGTGCGATCATATCTCCCCTCAGTCTCCTCTTCTGAAGGCTAAACATGCCCAGTTCTTTCAGTCTCTCCTCATAGGGCCTTGTTTCCAGTCCCTTTATCATCCTGTGCCCTCCTCTGAACCCTCTCCAGTTTGTCTATGTCCTTCTTAAAGTGAGGTGCCCAGAACTGGACTGCAGTACTCAAGATGAGGCCTAACCAGTGCCGAGTAAAGGGGAATTATCACTTCCCGCGATTTGGAAGCTATACTTCTATTAATACAGCCCAAAATTGCATTTGCCTTCTTTGCAGCCACGTCGCATTGCTGGCTCATATTCAGTTTGTGATCTACCACAATTCCAAGATCCTTCTCACTTGTAGTATTGTTGAGCCAAGTGTCCCCCATTCTGTAACTCTGCATTTGGTTTCCTCTCCCTAGGTGCAGCACTTGGCATTTATCCCTGTTAAATTTCATTCTGTTGTTTTCGGCCCAGCGCTCCAGCCTATCGAGGTCACTTTGAATTTTGTTTCTGTCTTCCAGAGTATTAGCTGTTCCACCCAACTTTGTGTCATCTGCAAATTTGATAAGCATTCCCTGTACCTCCTCATCCAAGTCATTAATAAAAATGTTGAAGAGCACTGGGCCCAGGACCGAGCCCTGTGGTACCCCGCTCGTTACCTCTCCCCAGTTTGAGAAGGAACCATTGATAAGCACTCTTTGAGTCCTGATTCTTTAGCCAATTGTGGATCCACCTGATAGTTGTTCCATCTAGCCCACTCTTAGCTAGCTTACTAATCAGGATATCATGAGGCACTTTGTCGAAAGCTTTGCTGAAGTCCAGGTATATAATGTCCACAGCATTCCCACAGTCCACAAGGGAGGTTACCCGATCAAAAAATGAGATCAGATTAGTCTGACAGGATTTGTTCTTGACAAATCCATGCTGGCTTCTAGTAATCACTGCATTGTTTTCAAGGTGCTTGCAGACTGACTTCTTTATAATCTGCTCAAAAATCTTCCCGGGGATTGATGTCAGACTGACTGGCCTATAGTTCCCAGGTTCCTCCTTCTTGCCCTTTTTGAAGATGGGAACAACATTTGCCCTCCTCCAGTCGTCTGGCATGTCACCTGTCCTCCATGATTTCTCAAAGTTAATAGACAGTGGTTCTGAGAGTTCTTCTGCCAGTTCCTTTATTACTCTAGGATGCAGCTCATCAGGCCCTGGAGATTTAAACTCGTTCAGAGTAATTAGGTGCTCCTTGACCATTTGCCTATCAATCTCAAGCTGCAATTCTGCCCCTTCAGTCTGCACTTCAGGTTTGCCAGGGGGGTCATAGACCCTCTTTTGGGAGAAGACCGAGCCGAAGTAGGAATTGAACACTTCTGCCTTTTCTTTGTCTTCTGTTATCAATTTGCCATCCTCATTGCGTAGTTGAACCACCAGTTCTTTCTTCTGTCTTTTACTGTGCATGTATCTGAAGAAAGCTTTTTTGTTGCTTTTAGCATTCCTCGCTAACCTTAGCTCATTCTCAGCTTTAGCCTTCCTGACACTATTCCTGCAGTTCTGTGCTACCTGCCTGTACTCTTCCCCTGTAGCCTGTCCTTCCTTCCACTTCCTATACGTGTCCTTTTTTGTTTTCAGGTCATCTTTGAGTTTATTGTGAAGCCACATTGGCTTCTTCTGTTGCCCTCTTGCCAATGGGGCTTCTCTCTTAGAATTTCCAATGAAATTCAGAAATTGTGCATTCAGCTCGAGACATTTTGGTAACTGCTTCCCAAGCTCTGTGCTTCCTGTGGGACTGGGACCAGATCCACCTTGGACTCAGAAATGACAACTCATGCATCCCTATCAGGCACCGGGGTAGTTGCATGGAGCCAGCAGGTTGCGCTGCATTATGCGTGGGACCCATCTTTAGGGAGACAAGAGAATTTTGTTTCAGTTTGAAAATCATCAGAGCTTGCCCTGTTCACAACCCCAAATGAGAAAAGTAGTACATTTTTTGGGGGGGGGGAAGCTTGCACATTCCTGAGTTTCCAATCACATTCAAGAATTTCATGGTGGTTGTTTTTTTTTTAAAAAAAATATGCAGACTGTAAAATGTGCATTTTTCCAAAGATATGCATTTCCATGCTTTGGTCAATGAGGGAAGCGTACACTTTTGAAAAATATGCACCGAAATGCACACTTTCCCCATTTGAATAAACAGGTCGCAAATGAAAATGGAAATGAGGCGAACCGAGCATCCAAGTGGAGTTTGGAGAATCCCAGGGAGCTCGAGCAACCCTGGCTCTTCTATCACTACCCAGCTTTGGAATCAATGGGGTGCTTTATTAGGGGAGCAAAACTTTCTCTCTGGATATGCAAGGCAAATGGATCTATCTGGGGCAAACGAGGCAGGAAAGTGGGGGGCTCTGACCCTGAACACATGGAGAGGGCCTCTAGAGTAGAGCGGGGAATCATGCTAGGAAAGAGTCACACAGGAACGATATGAAAGAGTCAGTTGAATCCCAGGTTATTCCCAGAGCTCATACACACTAGTGTCAGGGATGCCAAAGCAGAAAGAATGAACATTGATGGCCCAAACACTCCAAGCAGTTACGAAGTTCAAAACAAAAGGAGCCTAGAATCTGCTGGCTCAGAAGCTGAACCCAGGATGGGTTAAATCATGAGTGCAGAACCCCAGTCCTGGGGCCAAATCTGGCTCTCTGGGGTTTCCCCATATGGCCACACTCTCTTCCCCTAACCCCAACCCTTTCCCCTGACCACTGAACACTTTGTGGTTTTCCAGGTTTTCCACATCCCTCCCCCATTCTTCAGTGTTGAAATGTTTCTCCTGAGGTTTTGTTAATTACTTTAAGCTAAAATATCCTGGAATTTTCCAGGGATGGGGACTCGGACTCGAGGACTCGACTCATGAGTCGGACTGAGTCCCCCTCTGACTCGACTCGAGTCCCAATATTTTTAATGGGACTCGAGACTCGACTCGGGACTCGAGACCAAGGGCTCTTCAACATCCCTGGGCTGTGCCAGAAGGAGTGGAGAGAAGTGTGATCGCCGGCGAAGAGCGCATGGAAGCGAGGTGTGCCACTGCTCAGCCACTATGGACGGCTACCAGGAGTGCAGCCCCAACAGTGTGTCAAGATTTATTTTGATTGATGTGTTGCGTACTTGGGAGAGGCAGAAGAAGGACCTGAGATTACTCTGTGTGGCTGCTCTGAGTGTGTTTCTGGTTCCAGCAAGCTCATCACCAGTGGAGCGGGTGTTCAGTGAGGGTGGAATTGTGATGAGATCTCACCGTTCCAGAATGGGGGCCAAACATTTAGAAAAAATCATGTTCCTCAAATGCAACATGGATAAGTTTTAGGAAGTACAGCAAGTTTATTTTTTAAAATCATTTTTCTAAAATGCAACCTTTCAGACATTTTGGGTTTGGCTGCCTCTGCCTGCCTGTCTGGGGTTCCCTGCCTCCTCTGCCTGCCTGGTCTCTTCTTGACCAGTTCAACAGTTGAATTGTCCAAGACAAAGGCCTCTGCCTGCCTGCTTTGGGGTTCCCTGCCTCCTCTGCCTGCCTGGTTATTTTGGGTTTTTCTGCCTGGTCTGTTCTTGCCAAAATCAGTTGCAGAGTTTTGAAATAAAAAGGCACACTTGTGCCTAGAATTTATTTAAGCCACACATCTGAAGTAGCCTTATTTTGTTGGGAAAAAACCCCATTGATTTTAATAGGGACTCGTGGAGTCAGCTTTGGGAGTGACTTGTGACTCATGACTCGTGAGTCACCATTTTGGACCAAGGACTCGGACTCGGACTCGAGACTCGGGTCCAAAGACTTGTGACTCGACTCGTGACTCGAGACCAGGGACTCTTCAACATCCCTGGAATTTTCTCCCTGCCCCATTTTTCCTTTGAGAAATCCCAAAACTGAATGCTGTCCTCAGACTGAAAGAGGTTCAACATGCCTGAGTTAAAGGGAATAATGTGGATAGGGGTTGTGTGGGCATGCTAGGGGAGTGGAGAATCACCCAAATTGTGTAGACTTTGCCCAATTTCTGGCAATTTGCCTCTCCTCCGGCAGCCTTCTATGCCCCATCCCATATAGTTCAAGGATGACTTCCCCCGCCCCTTGAAATTGGCTTGTTTCTTTGCCTTGGTTTGGGATACCCAGGTTACAGTCCCAACTCTGCCATGCTATGTATGTTATTATACTGTTTCCTTCAGCACATCACTCTCAGCCTCCTATTTCCCATCTGGGGATATACTGAATCTTATTCTTTTTATTTTGTATTCCCCATCTGGGTATACACATTGTATTTTGTTCTTTTAGCTTTTTGTAATCACTCAGAGAATGTTTGTTAGTGAGCAGGTTAAAAATACCATCAGTCAAGAACAGGGTTGTTGTGAAGGAAAACACAATACCGATTGTAAGCACTTCAAAAACTGAAAGAAACTGCATGAATGACTATAAGAAAATGTATAGGGCTTCTTCAGTACTGGATGCATTAGTCTCTAAGTCACATAATATATAAACAAATGTCCCCTGATGTTTTTCACCTGGATTATTATATATCTCACCTGCCTGTCTTTGGAGGCTCTCCGCTGGGTGCCCCCACCCACAATGGTGTAACAGATGGCTACCTGGGAAAACACCTCCTTTATAGTAGTTCCCTGCTTTGATGATCAATTTCACTGCTGTTTCCTTCATGTTTTTAATATTTGCAATGTTTTTAATGTTTAACATTGTATTATTTTAATACTTTTATTGTTGCATATTTTTGTTTGGTTGGTTGGTTATGTTGTTGTTGTTTGACCGTAACCCCGTTCCCCGAGGGCATTTTCCAGTTGGGCAGCATACAAGTAAAAACAAAATAAAATAAGTATACAGGTATTTTATACAAGTATAAAATAAAATTTATCAGTGGGTACATGCTCAGATAGGTACTTATATTTACTGTGCTCCTTTCCTTCTCATCCATGTTCCTTATCTGTGGATCAGCACCCAGCAATGAATGGTGTTTTTCCAAGATCGTTTTTTTAAAAAAAATGATAGACTGATTATGGATATAGATATCCATAAGCAAAGTAACATTGTGATTGTTGCATGCTTTCAGATCTTCCTAGAACTATCAAAAATAGTTGGCCAAATCTCTGTCTGTAGCTTCCATGTGCTTTGTAATGCCTCAAAGAGAATTCATTTCCCTCCTATTATGTATATGAAGCTTCCCTCTGTGGGATCTTGCCAGCTGATTGAGCTGGGGTGCTTTCTACTTTACCATCTCATCTGAGCACATCAAAGTTTCTTTGCTGCTCTGTAATGAATAACTGGAGGCTTTCGTGACATAATTTATATGCATGCATAATGCGGGAAGCCAAAGACATTTGCAGCCCCACATAGCTGTTCGACTTTCCGAGATGGGGCCCTGCTTGTTCATTTTGTCAGTAATTAGCCCAATTTCAACCTGTTCCCTAACTGGACACCAGATGGCATTATTTAGGCTGACACAAGACAATTGCCAGTTCATTCCCACCCCCTGCTCTGCTTCCAGACTTCCAGCAAAAACCCATCTGCTCTCAGCATTCCCACTATGTGGTATACAGCATTTTGCATGTGTTTTCTGAAAAAGAAGTGATCTCCCCATTAGTACATAATTAAACACACAGTCAAAAATAGCATCATTATGATAGAGATATTTTTAAAAAAAAACAAAAAAACTGCTGCCAAAATAGATGCTTCGTATTGAAAACTTTAACTTTGTACTGTCACAGAATACACAAATAAATGTTGAGGTGTGAGCCTTCCCTATTCACATGGTAGCTGGGAAAGTTCCTCTGTGACCTATTCCAGCATGTGTCTTGTCATGACTGAATCAGGAAGGTAGACCACTATCCCATCCTTGTCAAATCAATACAGCAAGAGCGAATCTGTATCCCACAACTTATCTTGGATTTTTAGTACTGGAGATGATTTTGGTGTCCCTCTATGATTTGAAAGGGTTGGGCTTTGTTGTTGTTGTTTTTGCCTCCCTAGGCAGGGTCCAAGTATTCTACAGTAGATCATACTAACAGCTTCTGTAATCTCCTTCCCCACATCCCCTTTGCAGTAGTTATCCTTGACTTTGGGTTGTGGACAATAAACGGCTGCTATCCATCAGAATAGATTAGGTCCAATTCTTGTGTTACATGGTAATGTTGCCATAAGATAACTTCTTTCCATCAGTTGCACATTATGAACTTCATATCATAAGAATTTTCCCTCTCTGTCCGTGAAATCTAGTATTTTACTATGTCAGGAGGACTTTGAAAACTTAAAGTCTCTCTGACAGAGGAATTAAAGTATTAGCTTTCTCTACATCTGAGAGAGTTTTACCCTTAAAGGCAGCCTAAAAAACAACTTTAAATAAATAAAAAACATACATACATACCAAAAGGTTCATTCTGAAGAAAATTTAATTCAACATGGACAGCAACAACCCACCAACAACAGTCAGCACCACCAGTACCTTGGAAAGGATCAATAGGGTAAAGGTTTCAATTAAGATTATCCCTGTCTGCATCCTTGAATCAACAATGGAGGCAGATTTCCACTGAACATGATTGTTCAGAAGCCTCACTTGAAATTTCTAGGAATTTGTGACTTGTTACACAGTACAGATCATTTGTTCTAGTCTCAACCATTGCCATGTCATGTTCATATAAAAATTAAGATGAATGGATTTCTCAAGAGAATCGTATTTTATTTTTGAAGACTCTATCAAAACTTTGAAGACTTTGGTACATCAAATAAGCAGATACCAAATTAACAAACCGAATAATGGGCTTGTAGTACTATGCTCATAAAGTGCTCTTTCCTGGGAAACACTAAAACCTCTGTGATTTGAATTCACACACACAGGATCCTATACGGTGTCCCATACTCCATGGTACAGGTGATTCACACAATACTTTTCGTGTATACTGTATATGCAAGTGGCAGATTGCATGAACTCATACCCAGTTTATGCAATGCAGAAGATCATGGAAATAAGAATATATGTTTTTAAAAACATTTCTCTGATTGGATGCCTGCTTAACAGGATCTTAGTGATGACTGGAGGTGGGCATACTTCTCCCATCTTGCCTTTGATTGGAAGAGGCTTGCCCTTTCCAGAAAATTCTTGGAAAACAACTTTGGGCTTTTGTTGACTTCTCTGAAAACTTAGAAAGACCTGTACCATGCTTGCCTGTCATCTTCCCACTGTTCCCAGCCTTCCCTACAGTTGGTTCAATTCCTCTGCCCTTTCAATTTCCCCAAGATTTGCTTCCCAGAAGTAGAAACAGGGAAGAGGTGCATCTATTCACAGGGGAACACTGATTCTCTGGCCTTCATTAGGTTTGTTTTGAGCACCATAAGCGCTCAAAACAAAGATCACTGGAAATTGTAGTTTGCCAGGTCTCCCAGAAAATAAGAAGAGGACTAGACCTATCTGAAGGACTAGACCTATCCTGTTTCCCACAGTGCCTATGGGAAGCCCCCAAGCAGAACCTGAGGAGGACAATAGCCCTCTCCTAATGTTGTCCCCCAATCCCCAGCAACTACTGTTCAGAGGTATGCTGCCTCTGATTCTGAAGGTAGCATCATATAACCATCACAACTAGTAGCGATTGATGGCCTTCTCCTCCATTAATTTGTCAAATACTGACAAGGAATCCAGAAGCCCCAGCAAACTACAATTACCACTAATGGTTTTTCCTACAGATTTCCTATTGATAAGACTTTCAGCCTAATGAGGCCTGAGGAGCATCCCTCCTCCCGACACCCCCAATCACTCATGCTAGAAAAGTAGTAAGTTTCGCATTATTTCTGAATGGGGAACTAATTTCCAAATCGCGCCAATTCCAAAAACTCAGCAATGTCACTAGTGTTGACTTTTCAGAGGTTACCAAACATCTGCCTGCTATTTATGTCTGTTAACAATGTCTTGCCCTCTCAGAGCCAGTGCTTACATGCATGTAGGCCACTAAAATTCTTATCAGTGCTCAATGACTGGCAGCTTGAACATTTGAACCAACTCCATTGAGAAGTATTGCATCTGTGGTGATATCGGAGGCTATGATTTCCCCCACCTGTGTTGTTAAAACTTAGGATGGCTCATGATGATGCATATACACATAACATCACTCAGTGTAACACTCACAAGTAATGCACATGGATGTGTGAAGCATCCTTCACACATACCTCACTTCCTGTCCTTGCTCCCACAGATCGCCACCATTTCACACACAAATAGGAGCTGTGCAATACCATAAATGCGTTGAAAACCTGGTTCTAAATGGAAGCTGATCCATTCTGGCATTTGTGGCAAGAAATATGGCTGCTCTGAATTCAAAAATCTGTCTCAGAGGATAAAGTGTTTTGAAAACTTTATGTTCTACATATGGCGACAATATGGGATATTTTGCTTAATAGTACAGCACATGAAATATTATGACTGCATGTGCACAAAAGGCACCCAAACTGGTTGCATAGAAAAGACAAATGTCACTGCAATTATCTGAATGATATTGATTTTATGACACACTCCATTTAAAACAACAACAGATGACTTCAAATCTTGCTATTTCTAGCAGAGGTCTAGCAATATTGTCTAGCAGAGGTACCAGTACTTTCTAAATCAGCATTTTAAGGGGGACTAAGGGGAACTGTAATTTTCAGTAGACATTGGTAGCATGATATTGCATTTTTATTGCATTTTTTAAAATGTGTGTTTTTATAGGAATTTAACTGTGGTTAGTTCTATCATCATTAGTTAATATCAGTAAGTAACTCAAGTGAATTTTGGTTTATCCAAAGCATGACAACACAATGACTTCATATGTGGGCTGCCATTTCTGATGAGATGAATTACAAACAATCTTCTGTCTGGTTGTGTTGGAATAGTCCTATTTATGTATTACATTTTTATCCCACCTTTCCTCCAAAGAGAGCAGGCTGTTTCCTCCGTCCCTCATCTTTTCCTCACAACAGTCTGGTGTGGTAAGTTAGGCTGAGAGAGATTGGTCCAAGGTCACCCAGTTAGCTTCATAACTATGTGGCAATCTGAACCCTGTTCTTCCCCCTACACCACACCAGCTATTGATTTCAGTATGGCTCTTACTGGACAATCCAAGTTCTTTGAAGACTCCAGTGCCTGACTCACCCTGAATTAGCAGTGTTGTGGGAGTCACTTTCCTAGGACCTCTTCCCACATTGCTCCAGGACTGCTTGGATGACACCTATGTGGGCAAAGCCAGTTGCATGATTCCTATACCAAACAGCCCTGGGGTGACATTGGAAGAAGTAATGGTAAAGCAATCTCATGTTACCATCAGGTAACTAATGACTGGGCCTAATGTCCAACCCCCTACCACAGCTGCACAGCTGAAAATGCTATAGCCACAGCTGAATGGCTATAGCATTTCTACATGGCATTGTTACAGATATGTCCTCTTTACCAGGACCTGAGCACAAACAGTCATACCAAAGTGTCTCTATAGATCAATCTCTGAGTCACAATAACTCATATTTAAATTGAGCTAGTTCCAGCTTCACCCTCCAGGCAAGTTCCTCACTTCTGGTCCAGAGAGGTTTATGTAACTCCAGTTCTACCGTGTGACATTTCAACTAGGATTGTAGTGTAGTTGATGGCATTGCAGTTTTCGTATTCAAACTCAGTAGTTTCCCTCAACACACTAGATTATTATCCTCCACTTTGCCACACAGGCATGTCTAGGTCACCTCATTATTAGCACTCATATTTTGATATTATGGTAGGTGCAAAGGTCTCCTTTTGGCATTGCTTGGATATTATTATGTTTACTGGCCTTTTGACAGATGCTTGTGTATGACCAACCACCTCTGAGACTGTCCATTTTGACAAGAAGTCAAAGTCATCCACTTGATGATGGCTTCATATATATGCCTCAGGCTAAGATCAGAAAGGGCAGAGCAAACCAAAAGCTTTTGGCTTTAGTAGGATATTTCTCTGAATTCACACAGAGGCATCAATTTGGTTTTGCTTAATTATAGTTTGCCATCTGCCTTCCTTGCCACTTGAAACATGAGGAACAGAGATCCAACAAAATAACTCCATTCTTCTCTACTGATATACCTCTGAAAGATTGTAAATGCAATTTAAGGCTAAAGATATTGCATAGTGGTGGTGGCAGAAACTGTCTGAGACACTTTGGTGCTTAACTAGTAACTATTTACTTTCAAAGCTGTAATGAAAATGCCACCTTGGCTTCGCAGGCCCATCCTCAGGTTATGAAAATGGGACAGTATTTTCTGCGAAGCTCTCTGGAGCCAGGGATAATTTTTTTAAATGTTTGGCCCATAGAGGGGGCTTTCCTTCACAAGTGGTTAGAGGAACAACCCTATGCAAGTTTAGACAGAAAAAATGCCCACATCTCCCAGCATGCCCCAGCCAGCATAGATTTTTTTCTGTCTAAACTTGCATACAATTGCACCCTAGGTTACTTTTAAAAATAGTGTCCCCACAAAAAGAAGAGGGTGGCCCCTACTAGCCAGTATGGGAGCACCATTCTTAAAATCACAAGGCTTCTGAAATGATACTCCATCCTGACAAAGCAACATTTCCAAAACATTGAGAAATGCTTGGTCTGTGAGTGTAATAAAAATTCATTCATTCGTTCATTCACCCACCCACAGTATGGAGTGCCCTTCCCACTGGTATTTGGGAGGTGCCAACTGTGGCATGTTTTACGTGCCTGTTAAAGACCCATCTCTTTACCCAAGCATTCCCTGAATGATTGAGCTGCCCTTTTACTCTGCTTATTCAGTGTTGTGCTTTTAGTGTTGGTTTTAAACATTTTAACTTATGATACTTTGTATTTGTAATTATGTCTTTTAAGGTGCAATCCTATGCATGCTGAGACAGAAAGAAGTCCTACAACTCCCAGCATTCCCCAGCCAGCTGTATATGACTTTTTCTGTCTAAACATGCATTGGGTTGTACCCTTAATCTGTTTCTCTAAACTGCTTAGAATTATCTTTCTATATGGTAAGTGATATATAAATAATCATGACCATGATCATGATCATCCCTTAGAGCAGGGCTCTCCAACCTTGGGTCCCCAGATGTTGCTGAACTACAGCTCCCAGAATCCCTTGCCATTAGCCATGCTGGCTGGGTATGCTGGGAGCTGTAGGCCAGCAACATCTGAGGACCCAAGGTTGGAGATCCCTACCTTAGAGGAAGGGATGGGTGAGAATTTTGATTCAGTTTGGTTTTGATTTATTTTATTTATTTATTTATTTATTTATACCAAAATTCACAACATTCTCCATATTTGGGAAGAAAGTACTTGACATTTAAACATTCAAAAGTGGGAGAAAATAAATCTGACAGATTTGTCCATCCAGGCCCAGGGCTTTTGGTGCATAGCTCTTAAAAGTCTGGATTTGAATCCATCTGTAACTGCTATATGGCAGGCAGGCAGGGCATGATCCTATCCATGATAGGAATAGCTGTCCTATTGTATTTGACTGGTGCAGATGTGTGAAAATTCCATTTCAGTTCATTTTTTATAAGATTTACCAAAATTCACAAATATCTTCATATTCTGGAGAGAAAGAACTTGAGATTTATTTACTTTTTAATTGAACATGGGATCTATGCACACTCAATATGAGCTACAGCAATCACTTGTAATGTGGCTCTATTTATCTTCTGTATCTCACCCTTCTTCTGAGGAAATCGGAGACACGTTTTAACATAACAGCTATGCTAGGTATATGACTAGACCTATTGAGGGATTCCATTTCTGAGTTTAACAAACTTATTAAGGGGGAGAACAAGATCGAGCATCTGGCTTCATTCTCACTCTCATCAGCCTTTTGTATCCATGTGGGCTCATCATGTGATGTAGAACCCTGAGTTTCCAGGTTTCCTCACTGAACAGGGAACTACAGAGATACAAAAGACTCCCTCCTGCAGAAGTTCACCCTCAACACATGGAGGGTGAGGAGAACAAGGATGGGGGGAAGAGCTAGTGATGCTCATCTGTGCTCTGCCCCCTGATGTATTTGTTAATCAGAAATGGAATGCCTGAATAGGGCTTTTGTGGGTTCCCTAAGACCAAGTAGTGTGCTCCATAGCTGGGAAGACAATTAAACCCAGATTCTACACAGCCATCAGAAGAGCCTTGCTGCTGGAGCAGACTTAAGGCTCCATCTAGTCCAGCATCCTGTTTCTCTCAGTCACTCAGTGACTATCCAGGGAAGCCCAGAAACAGGGCTTGAAAGCAGTAGTCCTTCCAAACACCTCAACAGGATCCCATCCATCAGACACACACTGGCTTTCTTTAACAATGACCATTCTCCACCATCATTGGTTCTCTACATCCAATCTTAATTCCCCCCCCCCTAAATCCTTCAGATGTGTTTGAAGTTTTTCCCTGCCCTTGTACCAGTCATCCTGGTAGTAGTGCACTCTTTCACAGTGCCATTCATTTCAATGGGGCTTGCACAGGAAAACATTCCAGTTGCAGTGAGTGACATTTTTAACTGCAGCATCATCTCATCCAGAGCAACGGTATCCTTGCTGCAATGACTGAAAAAAGATTTGCAGGTGCGACTTTCTGTCAGTACACAATTAACATCACTGAATCTTTCCTACAATATACAAAGCTTCAACTGAGAGGGGGGAGGGGGAGAGATTTTCTTTATTCATACCACTACTACTACTATTATCATCATCATCATCATCATTATTATCATTATTATTATCATTATTATTATCATTATTATTATTATTGGTTTTTAAAAATTATTACCGGTAGATATCATCCTACCTGAAAAAGAAGTTTCGATTTCCCTTCCTCTTTCCTTGACATTTATAGGTGCAATGTATCTCACCGTTTAATTTTTCAATTGTGGCATTTCTGCAGTGTATATGATTATATTTTGCCCTTCTGCCAAAAAATTGCCATCTTATCTGGAACATGACCTTCAGTTCTTTATATGAATATTAAGGATGAGCATTCAATCCAGCTTTCAATTAGACCAACCTCATCAGCCATTAACTTCCCATTCTGATACTTTAATGGTCTCACTGTCTCCTTCCTGGCTACAAATTTGCTGTGTAGTTCAAAATATCTTGGTTGCTTAGAATACATTCATGTGCCCTTTTACATTCATTTACTATTCCAACTTCCACACTATCGATTTGTCACTATTTATATGGAGTTATTACCAAAGAATGAAAATTCTACAAAATAGGTAAAACCTCTGATAGAGGAGGATTATGTAAGCTTTTGAGTTATTTACAAAGATGATCAGACAGAAGGAAAATCCCATTCTTTTTCATGCTATAAAATGAAGAAAACTATGCAGCCCCCCAGAAGATATCACCTCACCTAGTTTATATAACCCATTTTCATACTCAACAAAATTGTACATAGCTATTCATTTCCCTTCTGTTCTTTCCAACAGTAGCATAGGCAAAGCCAAACTGAAGACATGTAATGCAGAAAACTCACTCCTTCTGAGATGCTTACAAAGGTACTGGAGCCTAGGGCCCCTACAATACTGGGGAATAAAGCAGATGACTCTACATCAAGTTAAAGGAATACTTGGGGCCTGTACTACATTAACAGTCCATAAACCTGAAATCCAATCCCACCAATGATATTCATTTTTTTTTTCCACTTTGGCTGTCACAAATGGAGACATGATATTGGGTCCTGTGCATTGTCTCACCAATAAACATCTTTCTTCTGTGAGATGACTCAGGGATGGTCCAGAACATTGGTTCACACTGGTCTATAATTCCCATCCCAGAAGCCTTTTCACATGCTGTTGATCGGCAAATGGGAATCAACATGCACACCAATGCTGCGTATCCCTAGGGACAGCTAATGATATGACTTTCTTTCTTACTCTAAAGTAAGCATGCACTTACTGATCCAGTAAGTGCTTGCTTACCTGATCCAGCTGAAGATATGCACAGGAACTTCAGGAAGACCTCCCCCCCTCCCCCGGTTTCTGAAATCCCCCTCTCCCCTGTGTGAGAGTATAACAAAATGGCCAATGAAGATTTTTTTTTCTTTTTTAACCACAGTGTGTGTGTGGGGAGCTGTCAGGAGTAAACATCCCTTCCCCATGCATGGTGGTCCTAATCTGGATCAGGACTGCACACACTTATTTCAGAGCAGGGGTATAGAGCCTCTTTCAGCCTGAGGGCTGAATTCAGTTTCAGAAAAGCTCTCAGGGGGTCATATTCCAGTGGTGGGCAGGACCAAAACCAAAGCGGAAGGGGCAATACCAAAAATGCTGGCATTGTATAGCTGGAAGCTCTTATTGCTAGTAACTAAGCCTTAGGAGAGGCATTTTAACCTTTTAGAATGGGGGGGGGGCTGCAAAAGCTGGGAAATCACCAAACAATTGGTGGTTGTGCCAAGGGGGTGGGGCCAAGGGAAGGGGGCAGTGACCATCTGGGGAACCCTAGAGGGCCACACTGGGACCCCAGGAGCACTGGATCTGGCACCCAGGCCTGAGATTCCACACCCTTGTTTTAGAGTAACATGGAGATGATCAGCTGCACGCTACATATAATTGTAAAGTGCAGTTTGAGCCTAAGATATTGGAATTCTCTGCAGGTGCGGCACTAGCAATGGACATATCTGTCAATTTTGGTTTCTCTCCGTTTCATATTTTTCCTGTCCTCATTTCATTTCATCCCAAACTGTGAGAATTTTTCCAATATTACTTTCAGTTCATCAACTCTGAGAACTTAAAAAAAATATTGCATGAAAATTCACACACGTTTTTGTGTGCACTTCCCAGAATAAATGCATTTTTTGATACAATTTTGCCCAAGATACACATTTTTGCAAGTGGTTTTCCTAATATAATGCCCTTCTGACCTTTTTTTTTTTTTTTTTACTAATCTACACATTTGTGTGTGGACTTCCCCACAAAGATACATACACTTTTTTTTGCAGGCACTGGTTTGATTGCAGGTCTTCACTGAAAAATTCTGAAAAGTGTGAATTGCCGAGGACAGCTGACTTTCATTTCGGATATTGGTTTGAAAGTGCGAAATTGGGTAAGTTTGCATTAAAATGCAAATGGAATGAATTTCTCTCTCATCCCAGTGTGGCACTAATGCTGCCTGCCTGCTTGTGTGGCCTAATACAGTTGAACAAACCACACTGTAGATCCCTCTCCACACACTTCCTCATGGGGAAGGAATCTGACTTTTATACACTTCTTTCTCCCCGACCCCACATTCCTGCAGGAGGAGGGAAACTCCCCACTCTTCTCTTCTCACAATTTCTTGCTGTTATTGGAGGACAGACCTGGCCTAACACATTTTGTTGCCTGATGCTGAGCAGGAAATGGAACTACCCACCCCAACCCTGGCCCCAAGTCAAGGTGCATACTTTCCCGTGAGTGTGCATAGGAATGAAACATACTCCAGAGACTGCAGCTGTACCACAAATACAAAGCATGAACAAGTACATAACACAAACATGTGAGCACAGCCCCAGGACAATGTCTGAATTCATGGGCAGGATTCAAAACTCATGCAAAGCAGATCACTCTAGGGTTACAAAGCAAACTTGGCCCCAAATGAAGCAAATTAAATATCCACTCCACCCTTCCTCTCTTCTGTGTCTCTCCCTTTCTTTCCCCATACAACATCCTTCCAACATCCTCCCCAGGCTTATTTTCTAGTAATTCCACCTCTAGCACTGCTAGCTCCCAAAAAAAGATTTGGGGCTTTCACATACAGCCCTTGAGAATTGCCTACAAAAATCTAAGCAACTTACTACATTAAAAAAAAAAAATCATTTGCAAAAGAAAGTTATTCAATAGCAAATGTAATGCACTGAGATGCACACTTTCTTAATAAGAAATAATCCTGATAAGGAAAAAAAAAAAGCCCATCATATAGAACCAGGGAGAGGGAAGAGCACAGATAGATGACCGATAGATAGTAATTCTCTCCCCCACCCCACTCAGCAGCCCAACTGCCTGTTTCTCCAGCCACCATCAGTGCAAACAGCCAGCCAGCCAGCCAGCAATCAAGTGAACTGCTGGCATGCCGGCATGTCTGCTACTCTGTGCACCAACCAACTCTTCACACCAGTGGAATGTTCTACCTCTTTCTTGTATCTCAGACCAACTGGAAGGAGAGGCAGAAAGCAGAGCAGGTGCTGCTGGGAAAGAAGAGGAAGGCTGGCTGGCCGGCCTCCTCTCTCTCATGATGGCTGATTCCTCCCCTCCTCCTTCTATTTCCCCCTCCACCGTCCCCTGCTGGCTTCCTACATGCTTCCATCAGCAGCCATGTATCCTTTCTCTCTGCCCTACAGGAGCTGAGCAGGACATGCAGGAGGGGTGGGTGTCAGTGGTTGGGGTTGTTCAGAATTCAAGCTCTATGAAGTACTGAATAATCCCCTAAAATCGGGCAGAGGACCTCTTCAGTGATGGCTCCACACCTGTAGAATCAGCTTCCATCAGGGGTTTGTCAGGGCCCTTCTTTGCAGGACTTCAGGAAGGCTCTGATGACCCACTTATTTTTGCTGGGCTCTTCATAACTGATGGGCTGAAGTTTTTCTTGATGTTATCTGTTTTTATAGTATCTTACTGAATATTTATTTATTGCCTTTCTATTTGTGTTTGTTTGCATGTTTTTGTATTGTTTTTATCTTGTACTCCACCTTGATAGGTTTCTACCCTTAAAAGCATCCTAAAAATAATTTTAAATCAATCAATCATAAATAAATAAATAAATAAATAAAAGACAGCTGATCATTCTACCTCTGATACACTGAAAGCCACACTCTACTGAGCCCCATGAGACTGATACAATACAACTAGATTGACAGCTTTTGGTTACTACCAAATATAGTGTTTGAACAAGACAATGGAGAAGAAGAATTGCATTACAAAACATTGCCGGAGGTAGCCAAAATCCTCTTATGGTTGTTGCATAAATATAGCATGTCTGATTCACACCTTCACAATACTTGTGGTTCTTTCAAAAGCAAAATATTCAAATGCTCTTGTCAATCACTTTTTTCTTAATATAGTATTTTACTATTATTGCAAGCTAAGAATTTTAATATTTTACAAAGAATGGATACATTAAACTTGAATTAATTTTTGCGTGGAGATAAGGCAAGTTTTTAAACTTTTATTGACGATACACATTACTAAAAGAATCACGTTAGAATCTTTCCCCATCTATAGTATTATTTCTGCAAGGTGAGCATGTTGTGACATGTAGCACAAACACCAGCTGTGGCACATTGTTGACATTTGTAAGGTACAGAATGGCTGGTAAACAAGTCATGTTTAGTCTTCTACTTCCTGCCTGTTTCTCATGGGAAAAGTAGGTGTGAAAGAAATACGAGCTGGTCACATGGTTTGTACTTTCTGATGACGTACTGATTTGTTAGCTTTCTGTTCTGTGGCCATTTTGGAGAGAGGTGGAATTGCTTTCTTCTTATTCTCTCTGTTCTTCTGACTAGTGCTTGCTGGACTTAATGCAATCATGTAACGTCTAAGCTGAGGTGGAGTGAAGCTCAACTTGCTCCACTGGATTAATGCTTGCTATGCATTGTTCTCTGCACATGGACTGTAATTAGGAGATGTAAACTCTGTAGGATATACTTGCTATAGTAATAAACAGGTAGAACAATAACCTGTGGAGTCTACAGAGTTATTTCCTTATTACTGGGATCTGCAAGGAGGAGGCTGAGTTGGCTGACATCCGATACGCTTGGAATGCTGCGTGGAGTGGGAGAGACAGGTCTGAACTTCTGTGTGTAGATTTATGGGCGTTTGCACACAGGAGCAGGATTTTAAATCTTCCATCTCACACAAGTGAAGCGCTCTGCTTTTCCAGGAGGCTTGTGCGCCTTCAGGGTGGTGTCGAAACACCTTCAGAGCAGTCAAAGAACCTGATTGAAATCAAAGATGCATTGTGTCACGTTCATTTTGTCTTTACTTTTAAAGAGACTAAAATTGTGACCCTTGGCACACTTACATGGTAATAATTGCCAGGGACACAGGGGGATCTATTTCTGAGAAAACATACATGGAATTTGGATGTAAGTGATCAAGGACTGCTTCAGAGCCTAAATCTTTATATGTGCATGTCATATAAAAATGCAATTCATGAATGCAACACACATACATGTTTGCTAATGCATTTAGTATGCAGTTACATGAACCAGGGAGCTGGGCATGATTAGTACAATACAGCCTGACACACATATTTATTGGTGTATATCCCAACTTTCCACCAAAAATGGTGGAAAGCAGCATTCAATAATGCATTCAATAAAGCAGCATTCAATAAAAGCAGCATTCAATAATAAGATGCAGGTGAAAAACAAAATCTGAATGAAAAGGTAACATGAAACAGATCCATAGAAAAACAATGGAAACACAACAATAAAAGAAATAGACAGCATCCAACCAATTAAAAAAATAATCAAAAACCATCAGCAACAGACCAGCTTACATGCCAAAGGCCTGCCTGAATAAAAAAAAAATTGCCTGCTGGTAGATACAGAATATCTTCACAGTGACAAATAAGTACTCATTTCCGGGGGGGGGGGGAGTGTGTGAAGAATACAGATGTATGAAAATTTCATTTCATTTTTGCTTGCAAACCATGCAAGCATGCCAGGTTCAAAGTTCTAAGCACAAGTGCATGTCCTTTGAAAATATTCACAATTTGTTGAACATGTGCTCATGTCCGTCTCATTCCCAATTCCCAGTTCGATCTGTGCAAATTTTCTCAGTAGACTGAACCAGCCCTGCTTTTGTCTATGGATGAAATTTGTGCAAATTTGGGGAGATTTGCGCTAACCTCCTGGTCGATCACTGCTTGATTTGTGCAAGTTTCCTGTTTGCACAGAGCCGGCAGCAATTGCAGACATGAATGAGAACAGGCCACAGGGCATGAGATGAGCAGCGAGGTGATGTTCAGAGAATCCTGGTGATCTGGAACATTGCTTGTTCAACCATCCCTAGAAGAAGAAGCTCTAAGACTCAAACTAAACATTATGTAGAGTTTTGTGATTCTGTGATTCTCAGTTGTTGTTTATTTTTAAATCTTGCAGTAGCCTAGGGAGGTTTTTACTACAAATATAGCACTTTCAGGGGCAAATATCAGCCAGGTAGGGGGTGATTTTCAATGGAAAGTGAGTGCAGGCTCTGATCTGGATGGTATTACAGCCCAGATTGGGGGCACATCTCTAAAATCAAACTGGCGAGGTTCATCGTGCTTTTTAAACATGTGTATTTTAAATGTGTATATTTTTTTCTCCCAGTGTAAAAAGTGTGTGCTGAGAAATGCAACTTCACCCTTTAACTTCCTGTCATTTTCCAGCTAAAAATCACCCTCCCAACATGGGGATTCAGGGACCGCAGTATCTTTCCCTTCATGGGTGAGAAACCAGCTTTGGGAAGCTAATGTTGAACTGGAAAAGGACTAGCGGGGAACAAGTTGCACTTCTCTATGTATACCCTTCTTCCACCTAACTCACCCTGAACATCTAAGTTGATTTTTTTTCCCCTGTTGGGGTGAAAGCAACTACTAGGCGTATGATTTTTTTGAGCCAGGCAGATGTTAAACGTCCCTTTCCTCCACTCCACTGTTCTTAATTGTACCCATCCCCCTGGTTGCTTTTCATTTAAAAAAATCAGATGTGTTATATCCATACTTGGATATAGCATCTAGTTTGGCCCTAAGTCCTCTCTAGAAGAGAAGCTGCCAGGGAATTCTATGTACAGAGGGACATATAAGAGCAGAGAGTGGTTTCTGCCAAAGAACTGAGGGGGCCTTGTGCAGATAAGCTGCTGAATCTTGCTCTTCTCCAAACTACTCACTCCACAGCATCCTGAGCTTTTGATCCTTACAACTGTAGAATACACAATGGTTAATTTAATGGGGGGAAAGAGTAGCGGGAGGTGTAGGAGTTGGATCTACTCGTACGGCAGTCCAGTTGAAGACAACTGTGTGTATTCAGTGAGATAGACAGGGTTCGCCTATCACCCCCTAAAAATAACACCCCACATGTCACTGGAAATCCCTGCTTCCTTGCTCTTCATGAGACCTTTGAACAAAAAAGGGGTCTGTTCAGAACAGAATAAGGAGATGACTGAGAAATGCCCAGTCAAAACACACACACATTACATGAGGGCAGGAGTTTTGCAGAGGAAGAGATTCCTCCCGTGTGACATGGAGCCCAGCTGTGTTTTCCCTTGTGAAACCCATTAAATGAGCCTCCCTCAACATGGTGCCCTCTAGATGTTTTGGACTTCAGGTCCCATCAGCCCCAACCAGCACAACCCATGGTCAGGAATGCTGGGAGTTGGTAGTCCAAAACATTAGGAGAGCACCATCTTGGGAAAGGCTGCAGTATGCTCTAAATACACAAGACATTCTGGGAGCCCCATTCGTACATTTTTCTGAAGGAAGAATGGTGGGTCTGTTTCCTCGACTTTGACAACACAATTCCCAGCTGAAGCAAAAGGCACACATCTAAAACAATTTAATGAGCAAACATTCAGGAGCTAGGGTTGACTGGATTTAATTTCCACATGGAATTATTCTCATAGACAAAATATATATTGAAGTTGCCCAAGTTTCAAGTCTGCTTTAGTGGGGAGAGGGGGAAGCACCAGGCAATGTGTTCAAAACGGTGTAACAATGTAGCAGTGACTGTGCATTTAATGCTGCCATTTCCAAAATTTCTTCAGCATCAAAAAAGTGCTCATGGCAGAAGCTATATGCATGTCAACATATGCCAGTAATCTGGCATTAATATTACTATGAATATGCAGAAAAGATCCGGGTTCTAGTCCCTGCTCAGCCATGAAACTCACTGGGTGACTTTGGGCTGGTCACTGACTCTCAGCCTAACCTACTTCACAGGGCTGTTGTGAGGATAAAATGGAGAGGAGGAGAAGGATTATGTAAGCCGCCTTGGGCTCCTTGCAGGAAAAAAGGCGGAGTATAAATATGATAAATAAAAAATAAATACAACTCTTTTACATAAAGAGGGTTTTTATGGCCCTGTATGACAATCATCTGAAGGACTCAACAAGAAGAGCCAAGAACAGAAGAAGAGCCATGCTGGATCGAACCAAGGGTCTGTCTAGTCCAGCATTCTGTTCACACAGTGGCCAACCAGCTGCCCACAGGAAACCCACAAGCAGGACATGAGTGCAACAGCGTGAGCCAGTGTGGCGTAGTGGTGAGAGTGTTGGACTGGGACTCGGGAGATCCGGGTTCTAATCCCCGCTCGGCCATGAAACCCACTGGGTGACTTTGGGCCAGTCACTGACTCTCAGCCTAACCTACCTCACAGGGTTGTTGTGAGGATAAAATGGAGAGGAGGAGGAGGATTGTGTAAGCCGCCTTGGGTTCATTGCAGGAAAAAAGGCGGGGTATAAATAAATAATAACAGCACCCTCCTGCCCATGTTCCCCAGCAACTGGTGTACATAGGCATACTGCCTCTGATACTGGAGGTAGCATATAGCCAATCAGGACTAGTAGCCATTGATAGGCTTCTCCTCCATGAATTTGCCTAATCCCCTATTAAAGCCATCCAAAGTGGTAGCCATCACTACACACACACACCGCACACCGCGCGCGCGCACACACACACACACACACACACACCCTCTGTCTTTTTCAAGGTAGGAAATAGAAATGATTTCTAGTTCTTATGTATGCCAATACTTGAGTGCTGAGTAGAGCATGCTGATCTAGATACAGAGAAATATAGATAGATATAGGGTTGTTCAATTATTATTTTTTGGTCCATATTTTTAAGCAAACTGATCTGATCTGCACTTCCCAGACTGATATGCAGATTGCAACACAGCATCTTTTGAATTATACACTTCTTCAAATTTTGCAATAGAATTCTCAGCTGAAAAAAATGCATACAAAATTACATATTTTAGAATAAAACGAGTACAAAGAACATATTTCACAAAGCATTCAAATGCAAATTATCATGCAGGTTATTTCCTTTTTTAAAAAATAAAACAATTTTGGAGATTGATGCAGAAATGGGATGGAACAGGATCATGAATATGCACATGCAAAACTAACATGGACTGGAATTAGAGTGTTCTGTCCATCCCTAATAAAGGTACATCTAGAAAGACGTGTGTGTGTGTGTGTGTGTGTGTGTGTACAAATAAAAAGAAATCTCTTTTGACTCTTATATTATTTATATTTACTGGAACCTTGCAATCAAAATCAGAGATAGCAAGACTTTACACAACAGCATCCAGAGAATACATTAACTCCACTCACCTGGAAACTGAGTTCTTCTGAATCTCCTCTGTGCTACCTGAAGAGGCACAACAGCCCTTCTTACCTTCCCCCAAGAATATGCATGATAAAATGCACACAATTTTGCTAAACCGCTCTCGATTCAAAGGTTTGCAAATCCCACCCTCCTAAGTTTCTTTATATAAGGAATGTGAAGCATGGAATCATTTTAAGAAGTATAATTCCTTTTCCTTTGGAAGTGTATAACTCCTTTTCCTTTGGAAGCACTTTGATGGTGCTACTGTGCTGCTGAATTTCGGCAATACATTTTGGTACATTTGGTGGGGGCTGTTTTTGCCAATGCTGTTAAAACTAGGGATGTGTGAGGAATCTAATAGGGGGTGAAACTCTGATGATTTTTTGTGACATGGCCCTGTGGATTCCATTCCATCAACCCTGCGCTGGCACCAACTCGATCTGACATGAGTCGAGCCAGCAACACGGAGGATGCCTCAATACTTCTCTGTTAAATGCTGTAACAAGAACAACAATGAGAACAACAACGACTCAAATCTAATGAGTCGGTCCTAATTTGCACAAATCACAATTTGTGCAAATTGCACTAGAGATAGGCAGTTCTCGACTCCAAATTTGTGCAAATATTTCAAGCAATTTCATGGAAGCTGAACCCACCCACCCCGACTTTTGGCCATTGGGTTGGAAATGTGTCAAAAGCCTGTCAAGCTCAAACAGAAAGAGTTTTCCAGTGTCTCACATCCCTAGTTAAAGCATAGCAACAGAGTGAGAACTATAGGAAAATTCCCTCGCCGGATCGTCACCTTGAAGTGGTGAGTGGGCTTGCGTGTTCCGATGAATCCTGTGAGCAATGCCGTCGGGAGCTATGTACTCCCAGTAGGGTCACCCATGGCGGTAAGGTCCGGGGAGAGGAACCAGACAAAGAACGATCCAAAACATAAAGTCCTCAACGGCAGAACAGGCGGAAGATAATTAAACCTAAATTACAACGGCTGTGAAGGCGGATGAAGGCTGCAGCAGAGAATGGTTTTCCAATCGTCAGGGTAACCGTGCCATTGGATCTCTGCCGTACTCTGTCAAGTTTGTGTGGTGATTCGTTGTGCACCGATCTCCCCACATAAAACAGTTTCACGCACAGGCGTCTTCCAACCCAACCCATCCAACCCAACCCAACCCAACCCAAACAAACAAACAAAAAAAGTCCCATGGCGACTGGCGAATGGCAACGGGGGCAGGACTGTGAATCTGGAAGCCCCTAGTCATGGACCAGCACATGGGCGGTGGATGCAGACTCAGTCGCCCTGTTCAAGGAACGAGGTAGTCGAGCAGCTCGGCAGCTGTATCCATGACTGAGCAGCCCTATTTAGGATCCACTCTGCTCACCCCGTATGGGGAGGGGGCTAGAAAAGGTGCCCTAAACATAGTCTACCTCTTTCTCCCCTGACTGGATTACCGCGTCCAGTGGGGTCACCATTTTAGCGGTCGAAAAAGACATTTGAATTTTGGAACATGGAATATACGGACATTGCTGGATAACATAGATAGTGAACGCCCTGAGCGTAGGACTGCTATTATTGCAAGGGAGCTGAGACGGTTTAAAATTGACATAGCAGCACTTCAAGAAACTCGAAGGGCAGGAGAGGGACAGCTGAAAGAAGAAAAAGGAGGTTATACCTTCTTCTGGAAAGGACTACCTGAGCAGGACCGACGAATACATGGTGTAGGCTTTGCCATCAAAAATGAACTAGTGAACTCTTTGTCAGAAGTTCCTACTGGCATTAACGAACGCCTGATAACTCTTCGATTAAAGCTCGCCAATAACCAACAGGTAACTATTTTGAGCGCTTATGCACCAACATTAGATGCTGATGATGACATCAAGGAAAGTTTTTACAGCCAGTTGGACACTCTCCTGTCAGAGATACCTAAGGAGGATAAAATTATCCTCCTGGGCGATTTTAACGCAAGAGTCGGGCGTGACTTTGATTTATGGCCAGAAACTATTGGAAAAGACGGAGTTGGTAATAGCAACCCGAACGGACTCTTACTTTTGTCTATATGTGCAGAGCATAATCTCACTATCACAAACACGCTCTTTCGACAAAAGAATAAGTTTAAAACATCATGGCAGCACCCACGGTCAAAGCACTGGCATCTTCTGGATTATGTAATTGTCCGTGTTAGAGATCGCCGCGATGTACTTCTTACCAGGGCCATGGTGAGTGCCGACGACTGCTGGACAGACCACCGACTAATCCGGTCCACAATGGTTATCAACATTGCTCCCCAACGTAGGCTTCAAGGAAGGAAACCAAGGCGTAAAATGAACATCCAAGTCCTTCAAGATCCTATTAAGCAAACTCGTCTTCAATCACTTCTTAAGGAACATCTACCTACGGAACCTCCTGACAACATTGAGGACCATTGGTCTAAGCTGAAAACCTCCATTACTGCAGCTTGTGAACAAACTATTGGATATGAAACTAAGAAACATCAGGATTGGTTTGATGAAAATGACAATGAGATTAAATATATAATTGACCAAAAAAGGAAAGCCTTCCAAATATGGCAAAATGATATTAACTGCGCTGCCAAGAAAAAAACCTACGCTAGCGCAAAGGCTGAGGTCCAAAGAAGAACAAGAGAACTTAAGAACGCTTGGTGGAAAAAGAAAGCTGAAGAAATTCAACAACTTGCAGAATCTCATGATGCACGGGGCTTTTTTAAGGCCACAAGGGCCATTTATGGACCAAAAACCTATGGTACAAACCCTTTACAATCAAAAGATGGCACCAAACTCTTAAAAGACAAAGAGTCTATTGCACTGCGTTGGAAAGAGCATTATTATGACCTTTTAAATCGTAAATCTAAGGTGGATAATGAGATTTTTTCGCAAATCCCGCAAAAACAAATTAAAGAGGAACTTGCAATACTCCCCACTTTGGATGAAGTAAAAAAAGCCATTAATCAAATGAAGAACAACAAAGCTAGTGGACCAGATGGGATTCCTGCTGAAATCTTTAAAGAAGGGGGCCCCGAACTTGTACAACATCTTCATAAACTCATCGAAAAAATCTGGATAAGAGAAGAGATCCCAGAAGACTTCAGGGATACCATAATTATCACCCTCTTTAAGAAGGGTGATAGAACAGACTGTGGAAACTATCGGGGTATTTCTCTCTTAGCAACCGCAGGTAAAATATTTGCTAGGATTCTCGCAAACCGTCTTCTATCTATTTCAGAAGAGATCCTCCCTGAAACTCAATATGGTTTCCGCCCCTCTAGAGGGACAGTAGACATGATTTTTACTGCACGTCAGCTCCAAGAAAAATGCCGGGAGCAAAATCAACCCCTTTATATGGCATTTATTGATCTGGCTAAGGCCTTTGATACTGTAGACCGTACAGCTCTCTGGACTATCCTTATGAAAATTGGATGCCCCAATAAATTTGTGAATATCTTGCGACTTCTCCATGACAACATGACGGCAACGGTTTTGGACAACAATGGCTCTCAAGGTGCTCCATTTAAAGTGGGATCAGGTGTTAAACAGGGATGTGTTATCGCCCCAACATTATTTGCCATTTTCATCGCCATGGTTTTACATCTTGTCAAGGGGAAACTTCCCACCGGTGTGGGAATTATATATCGAACAGATGGAAAGCTTTTTAATCTCAGCAGGCTGAAAGCAAAAAGTAAGGTAATTACAACCTCCGTTGTGGAACTTCAGTATGCTGATGATAATGTGGTCTCCGCACATTCAGAGGATGATCTCCAAACTATCCTAAATGCTTTTGCAGAAGCATACGAAAAACTTGGTCTCTCACTTAACATCAAAAAAACCAAAGTGCTTCATCAGCAAGTGCAAGCCAATCCTTTGGTGATGCCATCTATCCAGCTTGGCGGGACAATACTGGAAAATGTCGATCATTTTCTCTATCTTGGCAGCTATCTTTCTGTTACAGCTAACATTGACAGTGAAATCCAGCATCGTCTGAGCTCCGCAAGTGCCGCATTTTCTCGAATGAAACATAGAGTGTTCGAGGATCGGGATATTTGTAAGAAGACCAAAACACTGGTTTATGAAGCCATTGTATTACCAACTTTATTGTATGCCTGCGAAACATGGACTATCTATAAACGTCACTTCCACCTCCTTGAAAGGTTTCATCAACGTTGCCTCCGGAAAATCCTGCAAATTACTTGGGAAGATAGGCGAACAAATGTCAGTGTACTGGAAGAAGCAAAGACTACTAGCATTGAAAAAATGATCCTTCAACGCCAACTTCAGTGGACCGGTCATGTTGTTCGAATGCCTGACTGCCGTCTCCCAAAGCAGTTACTTTACTCCCAACTCAAGGATGGAAAGCGGAATATCGGTGGTCAATATAAGAGGTTTAAAGATGTTCATAAGGCTAATCTAAAAAAATGCAATATAAACATCGAAAACTGGGAAGCTCTGGCCCATGAACGATCTAAATGGAGGTTGGCCTTTCACAAAGGTTCCATGGACTTTGAAGAAGCCCGAGTGCAAGGTGAAAGGGAGAAACGTGCTAAGCGAAAAGCACGTCAAATGAATCCTTTACAGGACCATCTTCTATCTGGTAACCTGTGTCCTCACTGTGGGAAGCTGTGTGGATCTAGAATTGGCCTCCACAGTCACTTACGGACCCATCGCTAGAGTCTACACAATCTTCTTTAGAATTTCCTCCTTTTATCCCGGAAGACAATCTTACTCGGTCACGAGTGATCGCCTGATGATGATGATGATGCATGTACATGCACATACATGTTATGTCTGTTTATGTGTTCAGATTAAGTACACAGTGTTGCTCACCAGCACGAAGCAGCTTTCTCACCATGGCAGATGGCAGCATTAACAGGAATAAACACCCTGCAATTTCATTAAACTCTCCTCTTGGACTGGTTCCGTGTTCTTGATGACATAAGGAAGCTGTGGCAGCAACACATGCATCAAAGCTGTCGCCTGCAGATAGCTAAGAGTTTCCCCCTTTCCCGCAAATATAGCACAAGTTCATTTTCATATGCCAACATTTATTTATGTTGAATTTAAAGAATGTAGTGATGTAATGCAAGACATTAGCCTTCAGTAAACAAAGGCAGACAAAACATGGGGTCATCAGACAAGCGAGATGAATACATACTGGTATTAACTATCCAGATAGTAAATAGAAATGATTTAAAGCCATTTTGTGTGCTTGTAATTCAGTACTGAATAGAGTAGGCTGAGAAAGTAAATACTCCATTTGCTTACCTCCACATCAGCATTTAGAGAGGATAAGATGAATATAGCTATCTTAGCAGAAGCGCTGATAGCTCTATTGCATTAATATGCCCAGAAAGTCATTTACTAAATGCTTTTTGGTATTGCATATATCTTGCTGCAGCATTTTGTAGTTTTTCATTTGTACGAAAGAAGAAACAGAGTGAGGCTCCAGAGTAAATGGGCTCTCCTTTATATTGTTTATCTACTAGGAGGGGGGGGGGGAGAGGTGATCTTTCTTGTTTTTACTCTTCCTTTCTGTGAAAATGTTTTGTTGTAGGGATAAGGATGAATTGTCAGGCCATTAACAGCAGCAAAATTGCCCGTATCCATCCAGCTACCAAATGCCACCATTCTATGCATTATTGTTGAATGGGGACAAATGTCCTGCATGTGATAGTGACTCTGCGTGATCTTCAGTGATGGCAAGAGGTTGTGTGCAACAACCTTTATAGAACAGATTAGAATGTGATTTCTGAGCAGCAAGCAAGCATGCATCATTCTCAACATCTTTCATTTTTAAAGACAAGTATGCCTCTTTCTTTCTCTCTCCAAATTCCCAGATTCCCGAGTGACTATCAAAAGGGAGATGGGGAAGTGAGCTGGAGCTATCGCATCTGTCCACTTTTTTGGAATTGCTGGATCTCCCCCGCTGCCACTCTCCAAGCTTCTATCCTTCCCAAATGAATGCGGCAGGAATGGTGGAGACTTCAGCCATCTGTTCTCTGGTTATTGGGTTTACATCAGATTTACATCCAGCAGAGCCACAGCATTTTCCAGTATGGCTTGCCTGCAGGAGGTTATTTAAAAAAAGAAAAAGACAAGACAAGACAAGACAAGTTTATTCCATCCTGATCCTGTAGCTGTGGGCTTGGAGACTCTAAGGAAAAACTGGGTGATAATCCTGCTTTGGGTAGATGGTTCTGTGTGTTTTTTGTTTTTGTTTTTTCATTTTCTTGTTTAAACACACACACACACTGCAAAATTAAATTGAAGTTTTCAATAAAACCTAGCACACACATTTATAATAGCATTCTATTTTGCATTTTGAATAGGCTCCTAGTGACAAAATTCAAAGGGTCCCTTTGGATTGCCCAATCCTAAACATATTTACTAGGAAGTTAGCCCCATATAATTTTTTTGATGTTTTTATTGTTTGTATTTATTATTTTTATTTTTTATACTGTATTTTATTGTAAAATTGTATTTTTATTGTGTAATTTTTATTTTATTGTGTAATTTTTATACTTGTTGTAAACCATCCAGAGAGCTTCGGCTATTGGGAGGTATAGAAATGGAATTATTATTATTATTATTATTATTATTATTATTATTATTATTATTATTATAATCCCATGAAACTTACTTCCTCATAAGCATGCTTAAGACTGTAACCTATATGCAAGTGCCATAAAGAAACTTAGGCTGTAATCCTACACCTACATTTATTTATTTATTTATTTATTTCATTTTTATACCGTCCAATAGCTGAAGCTCTCTGGGCGGTTTACAGCAATTAACAAGACAGTCCCTGCCCGCAGGCTTACAATCTAATGTATGGAGGTAAGGGGCAATATCCTAAACTGAAGTCTAGTGAACAGCCTTGAAGATTTCACGTGGAAGTCAAACCCAACTAGAAAGAAGGCTGCCTTTCAAGCCCTCATTATTAGGCCTCTTAGTTACCTGGGGTGGAGATTTGTGATGCTCACTTTTCACCAAACCATGAATCTCAGTTGATAAGGCTGAGTTTCCTGGGACCTTATAAAGGTGGAGATAAGGATCACACCAGGATTGAAAATAAGGCAATGCCTATCACCACACAGATATTCTTTACTTATTTATGCCCTTTGGAATTATACTCCCTATCCAGAGATCCTTTTGGCAGAGTCCCCTCTCCATCCTTCCTCCCCATCTTTTATTGAATTGGGCATACTAAAATATTGAGCAAGGAGAGGTATATGCAGTCCTCAAAAACCCATCAAGCTCAACAAAAACCCATCAAGCTCAACAACCTCTAGGAGGTTGGGGTCTGCAAGGCTCAGCACCTTCTCAACTATTCCTTAAACTGATGTGGGGGTAATTTATTTATTTATTATACTTATACCCCGCCTTTTTTCCTGCAAGGAACCCAAGGCATCTTACATAATCCTCCTCATCCACTCCTCCATTTCATCCTCACAACAACCCTGTGAGGTAGGTTAGGCTGAGAGTCAGTGACTGGCCCAAGGTCACCCAGTGAGTTTCATGGCCGAGAGGGGACTAGAACCCGGATCTCCCGAGTCCCAGTCCAATCTTCATCTGGTTTATACACCAGGAACACAGGGGAATGCAAGGAAGACACCACTGATTTTAAGACACCCTCCCATAACCTGTTTTTGTCTTAAAGAAAATGCAAATCAATTCACAGGAGTCTGAAATTCTTACCCCTCACCCCATAGGTAAGTGTGGACATTGGTCTCCATAGATGGCTGTCTGTTATTAGCCTCATCTCCAGAGCCTGCACTCAAGCCCCACTCCATGGGAAGAGGCATCTTCTCTCCCCCTGCCCTTCATCTCCGGGACTGTTGCTAAGGGTGCGGTTACTCCCACATGCTTGCCTATCTCTTTAACTTAAATGTTTGTCTTAGTGTTACATTCTTTCTCGTGCTGGGCTTTTTCTCCTCCCCCACCTGCTCTGCAAGTTAGACTGTAAAATCTCTTAACTCCTTGCTGTACATATAGCCAGGGGAGGCCAGTGACCGCTATTTCGGTGGGGCTCCTTTTCCATTGCGGGTTTTGCAGGTTTTATTTGGAGCTTCATATGAACTATCCATGGTGCTGAACCTATTTTGGGGGTGGAGTTCTGCTCCATGGACAGCACCTATGAAGCTCCAAATAAAACCTACAAAACCTGCAATGGAAAAGGAGCCCCAGTGAAACAGGAGTCACCAGCCTCCCCTGCTTCTAGCCATCCTAACAAAAGGCCAACTTCTTTCACCTCTTTTCCTTGCACAAGTCCCAACGACATCAATAAAGGGCTGTGCCTTTGGGGTGCTCCTCTATGCCAAGGTATTTAATAGTTAGGAGCTCGGAATAGCACGGGGGGGGGGATTGTCACCTGTAGGCTCAGTTTTATTAGTTTTGGATTGTTATTTTAAACTGTGTTTTTAAATTTGGTTTTTAATCTTTTAAACTATTTTGTATGCTTTTATTGTTGTTTTTATGTATACACTATATACTATTGTGAACTGCCCAGAGAGCTTAGGCTGTGGGGCGGTATAGAAATGAAATAAATGAAATGAAATGAAATGCCTGCCATCTCATCTGGACTCTAAAATCCAGGCAGCTCTAGTCTCTCTTTTTCACGACTCCCTCCTTAAACTGATATTCCATGGCTACAGTTGTCCAAATTTTTAACTCTATGGCTGCTGCACCCAGGTTCTTTCCTTTTTGTTTTTTTATACTCTTCATAGAATTCTAATAGGCCTTGCCAAATATTTACCTGTTCCTGGAGATCTTGCATGGATTCCTATGGATTAGGCTCCACCTTCACCAAACCCCCTTTCCAGTTTTGAAGTCTCCTCATAAGCCATTGAGAGAGGCAGCCAGACCACAGTCCCCCTGGGCTACCCGTCTTGGCACATTCAGGCAAACAGCCTCTCCCACTCCCCACACTGGGATATTTAGAATGTGCTCAAGCAAGCAACTTGGAGCATTCAAGCAGACAGCCTCCCCCTTGGGATATTTAGAATGCACTCAAGGGAAGAGGAGGATCCTTTTTTCTTTTTCAAGCAGGCCAGCAGACATTGGTGTACTCCTCAGAGCTCCCCACCTTCGCAATTTTCCACCAACTGTGACACAGCTGCTGGACCAAACTGAAGATTTCAGGCAAAGCCTGGAGAACAGTCTTGAAGGTTCTAGGTGGAAGTCAACCCCGACCAAAAAGAAGACTTGTCTTCAAGCCCTTATTATTAGGCCTGTAAGTTAACTTACAGAGAGCCAGTGTGGCGTAGTGGTGAGAGTGTTGGACTGGGAGTCGGGAGATCCGGGTTCTAGTCCCCGCTCGGCCATGAAACTCACTGGGTGACTTTGGGCCAGTCACTGACTCTCAGCCTAACCTACCTCACAGGGTTGTTGTGAGGATAAAATGGAGAGGAGGAGGATTATGTAAGCCGCCTTGGGTTCCTTGCAGGAAAAAAGGCGGGGTATAAATATAATAAATAAATAAATAAACTGGGGTGGAAGTTGATAGGGGAATTGGCTTAAGGTTGTTTAGGGGTAGGAACTGAGGATTCCAACCCCGTTTTTTTTTTTTTGTAATAGAAACCCTGTTTAAAAGTAGTGTCAACATCTGTAAATAATAAGCTTTCTTGTTCTATTTCTTTTAAATAGAATATTATAACTTTGTTTACTTTCCTGGTACCTCTGATCAGTTTCGTCTCATGCTAATGACCAGCTACCTTAGGGGGAAAGGCCTATTTTAAATAAAGGGTGTAGTTTAATGGTGGCAGCAGAAGTGAAGGGAGGGGCTGCCCAGTGGTTAGGGGTGATTCCCCATATTTGGGAAGAGGGGTAGGATTGCCTTAGTGTAAAGGTCCCCTCCCCACCCTAAGACCAGGTTATCCACAGGGATTTAGTTCTGACTAAACATGTATAGGCTTGAGTCATTTGAGGCTGATACAGATGTAATCCTGCTGGGCTTGCTGAATGTGAAAGTCTTGCAGACAAAAAAACCTAAATCCAGTTTTACAGCATCCTTCAATTTTTGATGTGGTTAAGACATCCTGATATTCTTCTTTCCCTGACATCCTCATCTTGAAATTTCTCATAATAAGGAGCATACTTTAAAGCTCAGATTTTACTCTGAGCTTAATGGTGCTTAACGTTAGGCTCAATATAGGTTCAGCACCATAGATAGCTCCTTTAAAGCTCGGAGTGGCATCACAGCCCCCATGACTTTGGAGCCACCTGCCTCCACTGTTTCACAGCTATGTCTACTATGGGTGAATAGCTTCCTGCATATGCAAAGTGTGCTCTTTAACAGCTTAGCCCTTTATTAGACTACCTGAATGGATGTGATTAAGGTTTAATGAACTCCTGATTAGCACTAATGAACACAACTAAATACATGTTTTATTAAATGACTTGTCTCTTTTTAAATGGAAAGTAATGTTGGGACCATTAATAAAAATTATTTGGATCATTTCAGAGCACTCTTTGGAAAAGTCAACACAGAAACTGGCCATGGTGGTGTCTGATTAACACAAACACGTAGGTCTCATTGCTTTTATTACTGAAGGGCAATTTTGCACATGGTGCAGAAGCATGGCAAAGCCATGTGTGAATGATTCAATAATGTTTCTGTAATTTCAGCATCTCGGGCAAAGGATGCTTTGCCAAATCATGAAGTTGGTGTACTGTCTGTCTGAAGAGAATCTGGCAGATGCACTGACAAAGGCTCTGCCCAGACCGAAATTCCAGGAGATGTTTTCTATGCTTGGTATGGTGCTCTGAACTGTATAAAGTTTAGATTTGTTAATAAAGCTTTCTAGCCACTCAGGCAAGGAGGGGTGTCAGAATATGGAGCCAAATATTCTGGTTCGCCTTCGGGCAAGAAAGTCTGCCTTAGCAACAGGCAGTTCTGTCCAAGGTCTTGCAATGAGGTAATTCACCTTTGGCACAGTAAAATGGTCTTACAGTTTTTTCTTGGTGGCTCCAAGGTCAATTGTATGCAGGTGGCATGACCTCATACAATGGGTGTGCCTGTACAGATTTGTATTTAAGGTGAACAGTGTGTGTGTGTTCTCATTGGTTGGTTGGGCGTTGGACGATGGGCGTTGGAGTTGTGAGAAAAGAATTTATGAGTAAGCATTGTTTTGAGAAGAGAAAGTTGTGTATGTTCAGACAGTTTTTCTTTTTGGGTCTAACATACTGTTCTCTGGTATTTTTGTATATAGCATTCTGTACATGCTTGTGTTCCTGTATTTTGTTTTTCAAGTCTTAGTTTTTTAGCAAACCTTTTCTAAGAAAACTGACTTGGGTTTTGTTTTACCTACTGGACTAGCCTTCTGCCACTAATGCCACTGTCACACCACTGCTGCATCTGCTGCTGCTGGGGAACAGGGTTTCTGACTCTGTTTTTCCCCCAGCTCCAGATTCCAACAATGTACACATGAATTGATGATATATTCACTTTGAGAGCATCTGCACCTCTCCATGTCCATGCTCCCAAAGTGGCAGGGAGGAGGTGGGGGAGTTCCTTCTTTGCATGAGACTGGCAGCATAGAAAGATGAGTTCCTTGCACATCCTCTGTTGCAGAGTTAGGCAACATGGTGCATGGTGTTCTCCAGTTGTTTTAAACTACAACTCCCATCATCCTTGATTAGCAGCCATGCCAGCAGTGGGTGATGAGAGCTGTTCTCCAAAACATCTGAAGGGCACCAGCTTGCCTACCCCTGCTCCATTGTCACTCCTATGTCAAGTGCTCTCAGATCAGTGTGCACATGATGTGATATGATATCCATACCATAAAATACTTGTATCGTTATTCTTTCATGAAATAAATAGCATTTGTATTTATGCACTAAATTGTTCACATGGAATTTGGACACATGGAGTTTTTTCTTCTAGCACTAACTAGTAAAAGGATGGGCAAAATGGTCTGGATATGGAAGGAGGTATGTTGTTTCAATTGTCCTTTTATGTATGACCTCATTAAACTGAAATTGCTTTACTAATCATGCACAGCAATCATCATTATTCATCCTTAATATTAAACATTAGTCCATTGTTCGCAGTACAGCACAAAATCATAGAGTTGAGTAAGGACTTTTCCAAATGATGGGTTCTTGCACAGTAAATGCACCACTTATTCAGTGGTTGTGTTTGTGGCGGAGGAGATGTCTTTGCATCGTGTGGTACATATTCCCAGAACATAAATTATGTTATTTCATTTTATTGCTTGGAAACACAATCTCCACCTTAGCTAACATTCACTGCACTTGTGCGTGCTGTGTGTTATACGGAGCATCACACACACTTAACACTTAATGGGTAGTGCTCGTCATGTCATCAGTAATGAGTCACTCTTCCCATGCACCATATTGTCCACTTTAAAAATTTATGTTGCTTTATAATTATTTTATCCAATTCTATAAAAGCTGAACATTTTCTTGCTGCATCACTTTGAACATTCATTTTTCAGCCAATCAAAAAAATAAAATCTTTTGATTGAGGACACTGGGTGGTCTTTTCTCACATTATAATGCACATGTCGAAACCCACTGTCATATGGAAACCCTTCACCTATTTAGGAAAATCAAAGACGCATTCATTCCAAATCCAAAATAGGCTGCTTATTCCATCATTGCATTGTCTGGAGTCAATGAGCTGTGGAGTGGTCATAATGTAATATCTCAAGTTGTTAGCATCAGACTTGATAGCATTGTTACATTACTTATATAACCATCTTGCAGTCTTACAATATAAAATACTGTGGACTGGGCTTGCATGTTTTACTTTTACTTTTCAGTGCTACGATGTAGGCACTATATACCGTATTATAAGACGCACCAGACCATAAGACGCACTTAGGTTTTAGAGGAAGAAAACAAGAAAAAAATATTCTGAACCAAATGGTGAAATGACGACAAAACCCTGCCACTGTCACAGAACCGAGCGGGGAGGGCTTTCCTGACCCTGCGCTTTCTCCACTGTTGTTGGTGGTGGTGGTGCTGCAGGCAGCTGGGTCGGAGTAGCTGAAAGCTGAAAGCAAACATCAACAGCTCAGGGCACAATCCTAAACACGTTGAGGCAAAAAAAAGCCACGGGGCTTTTTTCTGCCTCAACATGCATAGGATTGCGCATGGCTGGCTGGGGAATGCTGGGAGTTGTAGGACTCCCCCCCCCAAACACGCATAGGATTGCATCCTAAAACCATTTAAAACCAAAACACAGAAACAGCATGGTAAATAATTAAAACATTGGAGCCCCAGCTAGCTTAAAGTACCTTTCCCTCCCTCCCTGGTTGCTGGAAATAACTGCTTTCAGGGGACGTTGAGCTGAGGAACCTGAGGTGCACGCCGGAGGGAGGGAAGGCGGAGGTGTTTGCAGGTGCATCCTTCCTGGAGGGAGGGAAGGCGAAGGAGGTGTTTGCAGGTGCATCATTCCCGCAGGAGGGAGGGAAGGCGAAAGGTGTTTGCAGATGCCTCCTTCCCACTGCGCAGCCAAGCCCCGGCCAAACCGCGGGCCCGCCAAACAGCTGAGCGAAGGATCAGCTGTTTGGCGCTATGGTGCAGCGGCAGCAAATCTCTTGCTGCCGCTGCGCCACAACACCAAACAGCTGATCCTTCGCCCAGCTGTTTGGCGGGCCCGCCGCTTGGCCTTGCTCCATAAGACACACAGACATTTCCCCCTATTTTGGGGGGGGTGCGTCTTATGGAGCGAAAAATACGGTACATAATAATTAGAGTTATTAGTACAAAATGGAAACATTAATAAGACATCTAGCAGCTGATTTCTATGTAATAAATTGCAAGAGTCTAATATCATTTCTATGGGACTCTATTGACAGTGGGGTAGAACAGAACACTATTCAGCCCAATAACAATGCTGTTGATTTATATATTCATAAGATATTGATCAAATACATGACGCTGGGGTATCTGCCAAGCTGTAAAGTGACTGATGATAAACCCTATGGGCCTAATACCAAAGCCCACTGAGAAGAATAACAAGACGCATTCATTCCAACTGGATTTGAATCAGAGCTTCTTCTGATCCTGACACATTACCTTAGTTCTGCTCAGTGTCATGCATCTATTATTTATTTTTTGTATGTATTCCATACCATCATTATTCATGGTGCTTTACAGAGTACAAGAGGAGAGGTTCTTGCCCTGAGGAACTCAGTCTAACATTTGACACAGGGGAAACAACAGAGGATGGAGAGGGAAGGCTGGGATAAACAGGGAGCAATATGCAATTGTTTGAGATATGCACAATTAGACTTAGCTATAGGCTCAGCTACTGAAAAGCAAGAGAACTAGGGTGCTGTGCCAAAGTCTTGAAGGATTTGAAGGAAGAAAAAGAGGTTGCATCAAATGGGTGTTCTGAGAGGAAGTTCCAAGTATATGGGGCAGCAAGGGAGAAAAGGTGGAAACTTTAGCAGAAACAGGAGACCTAAAGATGGTGGAGATATTAGAGATGGAAGAGTGAAGATCATGGACAGTGATGTATCAGGATATAAGAGAGGAGAGAAAAGGGGGTAAGGCTATGGAGGGTTTCAAAGATACGGACAAGGAGCTTGTGCTGGATTCTGGAGCAGACAGAAACCACGGTGGGGACTGAAGAAGAGGCATCACATGATCAGAGAGGCAAGAGTGGTGAATTATCTTGGCAGCGGAGTACTGGATAGATGGGAGGAGATCAAGGTAAGACAAGAGAAGACCAGAGAGGAGATGATTGCAGTATACTTGGCAAGAGATGACCAGGACATGGACCACAGCTTTTGCCAAAGTGACAGAGAAAGGGCCATATTTCTGCAGTGTTGCAAAGGGTAATTTGGCAATGGGCTGAATAAAGAGAACAAAGGAGAGAGATGAGTCAAAGATGAAGCCAAGGCTAAGTGCCTGTGCAATGGGGTAAATGGTAACATTTTCAATGGATAAGGAAAGCATATGGGTAGAGGAAGGCTTAGGAGGAAAGATGAGGAGTTTGGCCTTGGACGTACTGAGTTTGAGATGACCTTGGATCCCAAACCCAAAGGACCTTTTGTAACCTGAGTCTCATGCATTCTCTTTCTCTAGGGTCAAATAAACTGTTGTTTGCCCTCTGAGCAACCAGGTAATAATTAGCAAGCTTGCCATGTGGAACTTGCATGTAGCTTCTTTAAGCAGCTAGACTTAATCCAATACACAAATAGCTGACAATGAGACAGTTAAGAACATGTGGGTGGGCAGGTTGTGCATTATGGTTCCTTCCACAATTCAGCTGCTGTGCTATGTCTATATGCATAACCCTGATGGGTGCCAATCAACTGCTCAGAAAGGGTCAATGAGGGGCTGGATTTAGTCCTCTCACCGCTTCATCCTCCATATATATATATATATATATATATATATATCAGTTTACTTAACACAGGAATGGAAAACCTGTGGCTCTCCAGGTGTTGTTGGACTCTGACTTCCATCATCCCAGGCTACTGGCTATGCTGTCTGGGACTGATTGCAGGTAGAGTCCAACAGCATCTGAGGCCACATATTTCTCACCCCTGGCTTAACATAATGCTAATTTCCATGCAAGCCCCTCTTTCTGTTGAGGTTAATATTGCTCATAAATGCCACACGGGTTTCACTTAATTATTTAAGTTATGCAAGTCTTAGGGCACAATCCTATGCATGTTTAGATAGAAAAACTACTGCAACTCCCAGCATTCCGCAAGCAGCATAGGACTCCCAGCATTCCCCAGCCAACATCAGACAAATGTAGGACTGTTTTGTGTCTAAACATGCATAGGATTGTGCCCGTAATGTCTTAATTCAGACATTAGTTGACCGAATTCTCCTGGACTGGTCAACCTGCAGAATTTATTGGGTGCAGAACTGCAAAGGTATGTCCTTCGCCAGTTCCCTTTCAAGACTCATTGGGAACAATTTGACACTTCTTCTGCCCGCCTCTGATACAAGAACAAACTGCTAGCCTGAATGCCTGTTCCACTATAGTAATTCTTGTATTTCCAACCACTGAATATAATTCAGACTTTGCTGTGTGTTTTCATATCAAATTTTTAATTATTCATGAGTAAAACATAGAAGCAAGATCTAATGAAGCCTAAAGAGAAGATTTAATTCCATTCATTTCCTTTTCTAGCCTCAGTGATAGAACAGGTTCTTTCTTTCTTTCTTTCTTTCTTAAAGTATGCAATGCAAGAAGCAGGGACAGAGTTTATTTATGGCTAATTTGATGCAGTCATTTGTTTCGTTAATCAATGGCTAATCACATTTAGTTTGATCAGAGGAATCTGGACCTGCCTTGCTATAAAGTTGCAGAATGCATTTTTTTTAAAATTTCACTGAATGGGGGATGGGGTAGCGAAAGGAGAGACCGTTACCACCATGGCTGCAATGCAACGTAAGCAAAGGCCCAGCCATTCAAAAGAACCCCCTGTACAGCTGTTTGGTAGGGCAGAAAAGGAAGCATGATCAGAACAGCATCAGCAACATATAGGGCTTTTAACAAAAACTTTACAATAATTTAGTATCCCTCAATACTTGTCTTCTCCTTGACTCCCTCCAAAGTAAGTAAAACCAAAGGCTCTTATTATAGCACACATATATACCTACATAAAAGTGAGTTCCCATCATCCCGTCACACTACTGCAGTGTTCTCCAACCTTGGGTCCCCAGATGTTTTTGGCCTACAACTCCCAGCATGCCCCAGCCAGCTATGCTGCTGGTTGGAGAACACTGCTCTAAGTGTGTTCAAGGAACAGAATCCAGGAGAGGGGTAGGCAGGTATAAGCAGACTTGATTCTCAGGGCCAAAAGTCAAGCCCTGTCCCTGGAGACACTGTTAGAGGAGTCAAACCTGCTGTACACCACTGGCACCCAGTAGTCTGGCCTTCACCATCAGGGATCCTACAAGTGGGTGCCACTTTAGTTTTCTTTTCTTTCCTTGCTTTAAACACACACAGGACCGGTGCAAGGCAGTTTGGTGCCCTAGGCGAGATCAGATATTTAGCGCCCCCCCTTCCCACTTGAGAGCGCTGTATTTTTTTTTCAAGGTGTTTCTGGCGCCCTCTTTAGCCCTGCGCCCTAGGCAGCTGCCTAGTTGGCCTAATGGTAGCACCGGCCGTGAACACACAAGTCCTCTCTCTCCACATGGCCCATCCATCATAATGATGGAAATATTGCTAGGAAGAATTATGAAGAAGAGTGATGGGAATATTGCTAGAAATAATTATAAACAAGAGTTTATAATGGGGGAAGAACTTATCAAAAACCATATGCTTGCACTATCTTTTTGTCAAGAACTTATGTTTATCCAACATTCTGTATGACAGGAAAGTGGGTGGGTGGCTCAGTGGGTGGGTGGATCTGTCAGTACAATATACCTCAAAAGAAAGGCAGCTTAGAAAGGGCAGAGGCCAAACGTTGCAAAATCATAGCTCTTAATATTTAAGCAAGACCGGCAGCTCTTTGATTTAGCCTCTCAATCCCTGCCTGATTGAAAGCTACATATGGTACATAGCACCTGCCTTTGATCTGAGAGTGGCAGCTTGAATGTCTCCAGGGACTTTTTAAGTCTGCGACAGTGGCATCTGGGTCAAAATATTTACTTCAGACAACAAGCATGAAACCTCATTCATTTCTCTCTCTTTTTTCTACCCCATTCTAATTAAAGCCTCATTTCAAAGCAAAGTGGAAATAATGTGTCTGATGTGGTTAATATTTAATCAGTATTCTAGTCTGCCAGCCATGTGTATCTTGTAATAGCCCAGGGTTACTGCCCTGTATCCCTTTGGGATAACAGATGCCTTGTCCAGCAGAACGGAAACCACAAGTGACCCATTGCTGGTTGAGAGATAATGTGGATCAATGAGGATAATAAGTATTTGGTTTCCAGAGCTGACTCATCCCTTGTGGAAAGAAAAAAAAAACCTTAACAATTCTTGAGTTTTATTTTAGAACATCCAGTTCTATGTTCTATTATTAGGATTTCTGGCATAAGAAATCAATCATTGTCAATAGATTGATTCCGCCCACTTCTCTTTGTGGAGGGACTCCCCCCCCCCATGAAACCCCATTCTTCTAATTTTCTGCTTTATTAATAAGTCCTAAATTGTAGCAAAATAGAAATGGAAATTCAAGTTCATTAAGGAGCACCATTCTGAAAAATACTTCCAGAAATTAGCATTCAACACTAAACTTCAAACAATTACTTTTTCAGAGGCAAACCTATAATTCACTGACACGCAAGACAGTGCCAAATAATTCCACTTTGGATGTTTTTTATTTTTCTTCCCCACATTTTGAAAACACATGTAGAGAAACAGAAGATATCTTTTGAGATGCATTTCTGTCTAAGCATCAAATGATCAGATGCAGATATATGCCATACACCTTGAAACATTCATGTCACCTTCCCTAGTATTTATTAGTGATGTTGCTGGATTCTGTAGTCAACTCATTGATCAAAACCCATCCATTCATAATGCTCACTTTTGTAGCAACCCTGGGCGTATTATGAATTCACTATTAAGTTCAGAATTGATTGCAAACTTCAGAGCATGCACAGTAAGGTAGTACATAGATGCCCTTCCCCCCAAAATTCATTCATCCTACCATCTAGATCCCCCCAAAACTTACTTGAAGCACTCTCCTTAACTGCTTTCCTCATTGTTGCTGCATCTCTGCCTCCGCGAGGAGGAGGAGGAGGAGGAAGAGGAGACGCTGCAGTGGGTTCCATCTTCAGATCAGTGACTGGTGATCAGTGATGGCAAGTTAACAACATCACATGACATCATGACACAGGCAGGCCACATGAAAACAACATATCTGAAAGAGGACACATAATGTAGTGATGCATGTTGGCGTACAGCACTACACAGTTCTAAACCGCAGCTCCCAAGATGCATCCTGATATTGCGTATGTGCAAGAAAAACTCATATACACAGAATTAGAGTTCACATTAAAGGAGAACTCTTTAATGTGTGGCATTGAGCTCAGATGGACAAATTTGTTACTTTCCGTGTAATAACTAATTAACTTGGGGCAAATTGGCCCATCTGTAGTATTTATGCCACACAGGGCCATTTCACATATCAGGTTAAGACAAACCTAGAAACATAAGAAATCAATTTGTCTTTGAACTTCTACTCAACATGGAACAGCAACCAAGCACAGCTCCCTGATGAGTATACTTTTGAATGCAATTGTTAGCAAATGCATGTGTGCATTCACACTTTGTGTGTGTGTGTGTGTGTGTGTGTGTTAACAGTGTAAAGGGTAAGTTGGGTTTTGCAACTTGAATCAAATTTGTGAGAGCATTTTTAAATGCTGAGAAATTTTGCATTTCCCAGAACCCTAACCCAGAATGATATTCAAAGGAGTATTCTTCCCCTGAGATCTGAAATGATTAGCATAGCTAAGGGCCGCTAGAAGTGACATGGGAATGCATCTTTGCATTTAACACACAAGCTTTTAAAAACAGCATCTGCCTGGGGGAGGGGGAAGATAAGTCTGAGGATGGCAGCAGGAGTGCGGTTGGGGAAACTCCACTCCTTTAACCCTTTCCTCCCCTTGAGCTGGTCCTGAGGAAGGTCTCTCCTCTGAAGTGGCTATTTGCATTGCAGGAATCTCCCCAAAGGTGTTGGATTCTAAAAGATTGGAAGATCCTATGCATGTACAGCAGCTTTCCCCTTTACAAATGCTCCCCACACCCCAATGCAGCAGCTGGTGGGGTATGCAATGGCCAGGGCAAGACCACAGGCAGGCATGGTCCCATTCTTGCCTTCCATGCAATTGCAATCTCATGGAGGGGGAGAATGGCTTCCCTGAAAATGACTTTAATTTCAGAGAAAACCTGAAATACAGTGCCGAGTAATACCTTTAGTACAGCCTTCCCCAACCTGGTGCTCTCCAGATGTTTTTGACTAGAACTCCCAATTGTTTCGGACTACAATTCCTGACCATTGGCCATGCTGGCTGGGGCTGGTGGGAGTTGAAATCCAAAACATCTGGAAGGCACCAGGTTGGGGAAGGCTGCTTTCTTAGGACCAACAAAAATGTCACAACATAGTGAGCAAGTTTGGTTTCGTTTTTCTTTTCTTTTTTTAATTGGCCAGGATTGTGTACAGATTGCTTCCCAGAAGTCCTCATACATAAAGATGAGTTCACATTGTTTGGGTTTCCCATGGCCACAAGGCCAATTTATGGCCTTTCTTCTGTCTCTTCTCAATTTCTTTCCTAGGAAGAGAGAAAATTTAAATGTGGAGCAAACTTCAGCCCACAGCCACAGCTTTGTTTTGCTCTGATACACGGTATATCAGTTGTGGAGAAAACATGGCGATCTATGTGTTTTGGGTGTTTGTTTCCCAGCAAAAGTATATGTTTTTGTGTGTGTGAATGCAGTCCAGAAGTGCCAGCTCAGCACTTGAATGCTTTTATCTCCTGTTCACTTTAAGGGCCTTTTTCCTTGCACCCATTGGTTGGAGTGTGAAGTGATGCAGCAATTTCAAAAGTTATGCATTCAATATTGTACCGAACAGATGGAAAGCTTTTTAATCTCAGCAGGCTGAAAGCAAAAAGTAAGGTAATTACAACCTCCATTGTGGAACTTCAGTATCCTGATGATAATGTGGTCTCCGCACATTCAGAGGATGATCTCCAAACTATCCTAAATGCTTTTGCAGAAGCATACGGAAAACTTGGTCTCTCACTTAACATAAAAAAACCAAAGTGCTTCATCAGCAAGTGCAAGCTAACCCTTTGGTGATGCCATCTATCCAGCTTGGCGGGACAATACTGGAAAATGTCGATCATTTTCTCTATCTTGGCAGCTATCTTTCTGTTACAGCTAACATCGACAGTGAAATCCAGCATCGTCTGAGCTCCGCAAGTGCCGCGTTTTCTCGAATGAAACATAAGAGTGTTCGAGGATCGGGATATTTGTAAGAAGACCAAAACACTGGTTTATGAAGCCATTGTATTACCAACTTTATTGTATGACTGCGAAACATGGACTATCTATAAACGTCACCTCCAACTCCTTCAACGTTGCCTCCGGAAAATCCTGCGAATTACTTGGGAAGATAGGCGAACAAATGTCAGTGTACTGGAAGAAGCAAAGACTACTAGCATTGAAAAAATGATCCTTCAACGCCAACTTCAGTGAACCGGTCATGTTGTTCGAATACCTGACTGCTGTCTCCCAAAGCAGTTACTTTATTCCCAACTCAAGGATGGAAAGCGGAATATCAGTGGTCAATATAAGAGGTTTAAAGATGTTCTTAAGGCTAATCTAAAAAAATGCAATATAAACATCAAAAACTGGGAAGCTCTGGCCCATGAATGATCTAACTGGAGGTTGACCTTTCACAAAGGTTCTATGGACTTTGAAGAAGCTTGAGTGCAAGGTGAAAGGGAGAAACGTGCTAAGCGAAAAGCACGTCAAATAAATCCTTTACAGGACCATCTTCCATCTGGTAACCTGTGTCCTCACTGTGGGAAGCTGTGTGGATCTAGAATTGGCCTCCACAGTCACTTACGGACCCATCGCTAGAGTCTACACAATTTTCTTTAGAATTTTCCTCCTTTAAAAATCTCCGTTTTGTAAATTTTCTTTTCTTTTTCTTTTTTTGATCCTGGAAGACAATCTTACTCTGTCACGAGTGATCGCCTGACTGACTGAGAGACTTGTGCTAAAAGCAGATCCTTTAGGTCTATTTTGTTGAGAGTCTTCCTGGCAAAGGTTTTAACACAGATACCAGTGCCTGGAAACAGATGCATTGAGACCTCTGAGCTTCTCCACTGACACTTCAACATCTGATAAATAAAAATCTGCATGTTACATTAAAACTGCACTGAGGAAATGAGGTACTGTCATGGGGTGGTGGGGGTGGGGATCAAGGTTTATATCACTGGGATTTGGGGGAGCAAACAGGGATGTTAATGATGCCATATATATTTATTTATTTACATTTATTAATTGCCAATCTGGCCGGCAACCAACAACCCTGGGCGATGTACATAGGCTAAAAACAAGATAAAATACATTTAAAACATTATAATTTTTTAAAAAATCTTAACCCACCCCATATTCCCACCTGAACAGCCAGGTTTTTAATGAGCGGCGGAAGCTCAGCAGAGAGGGGGCATGGCGGAGGTCACTCGGGAGAGAGTTCCACAGTACGGGGGCCACCACAGAAAAGGCCTTCTTCCTAGTCCCCACCAGTCTAGCTGCTCTGGCTGAAGGGACAAGGAGAAGGCCGTCTGTGGCAGATCTTGTTGAGCGGCCTACTTGGTGTTGCTGGAGACGCTCCTTGAGATAGACTGAACTAGAGCCGTATAGGGTTTTAAAGGTCAAAACCAACACCTTGAATTCGGCTCGGCAAGCAACTGGTAGCCAGTGTAGCTCCTTGAGCACTGGCGTGATGTGATCCCGCTGGTGGCTGCCTTTAATCAGGCAAGCCGCCGCGTTCTGTACCAGCTGTAGCTTCCGAACCGTCTTCCAGGGTAACCCCACATAGAGCGCATTACAGTAGTCTAGGCGAGAGGAGACCAAGGCGTGAACCACTGATGGGAGCAGATTATTAGGAAGGTAGGGGCACAGCTGCCGTATCAGATGGAGTTGATACAGCGCCGCCCGGCTCACAGCTGACACCTGAGCCTCCATGGACAGCTGGGATTTTAGAATGACCCCCAAGCTGTGGACCAGGTCCTTCAGGGGGAGATGTACCCCATTCAGCACCAGGTCAATATCCCCTAACCTCCCCTTGTCCCCCACCAGAAGTACCTCGGTCTTGAACGGGTTCAGCTTCAGCATGTTCCTTCCCATCCAGCCACCAACTGACTCCAGGCACTTGGACAGGGTCTCAACAGCCAACCTCGGTGAGGAATTGAAGCAGAGGTAGAGCTGCGTGTCATCCGCATACTGATGACACCGCACCCCAAACCTCCTGATGATAGCTCCCAGCGGCTTGAGGTAGATGTTGAATAACATTGGGGAGAGGATGGAACCCTGCGGCACCCCACAAGTGAGCGGCTGAGGGTCCGATGCCTCCTCCCCAAGAACTACCCTCTGGTACCTTCCAGAGAGGAAGGACCTCATTGCAATACAGTGCCTCCCAAGCGCAAGCCCTCCAGGCGGTCCAGGAGGATACCATGGTCAATGGTATCAAAAGCCGCTGAGAGATCGAGGAAGACTAGAAAGGAGCATTCGCCCCTATCCAAAGCCCTCCTCATATCATCCACCAAGGCGACCAAGGCCGTCTCTGTCCCATGTCCAGGCCTGAAGCCCGACTGGCATGGATCTAAATAATCGGCTTCATCCAAGTGTGCCTTCAACTGAGCACCCACCACCCGCTCGATCACCTGGCCCAGAAATGGTAAATTGGAGACTGGGCGAAAGTTGTTTAGATCCTGGGGATCCAAGGAGGGCTTCTTCAGAAGCGGTCTTATTACTGCCTCCTTGAGGGCTGATGGCATCACTCCCTCCTCGAGGGAGGCATTCACTACCGCCTTGATCCCCTCACCCAGTCTCTCCCTACAGCTCATGATGAGCCAGGACGGGCAAGGATCAAGCAAGCAGGTGGTCGGCCTCACAGATGAAAGCACCTTGTCCACTTCATCAGAAGGAAGAAGCTGGAACCGATCCCACAAAACCGGTCTGCCATTGGCCTCCACCCGCTCACTCCCTGTATTCACGATGCACGATATCCCACTCCTAATCCGATCCATTTTATCTGCGAAGTGCTTCGCTAAAGCCTCACAGGAGGCTTTAGATTGTTCCATTGGGTCCGGAGCGGCTGGACCGACCAGACTCCGGACCACTTGGAACAGCCTCCTGGGGCGGCACTCCGCAGACGCAATGGAGGCAGCATAGAAACTCTTTTTTGCTGCCTCCACCGCCACCCAGTAGGCTGAAGATGCAGCTCTGACCTGTGTTCGATCGTCTTCGGAGCGGGAATTACGCCATCGGCACTCTAGCCTTCTCACTTCTTGTTTCAGAGCTCGCAGCGACGGAGTGTGAACCATGGTGCCGCGCAAGCTCTGTTTAGGTGAAGAGGGCGCTTTGGGGCAACTCGGTCTAATGCCCTGGTGATTGCAGCATTCCAGTTGTCCACCAGGGTCTTGACCGAGCTACTGTTTGTGTGCTCCAATTCCCCAAGCGCATTCAGGAATCCATCCGGATCCATAAGATGCCTGGGGTGGACCATCCTAATAGGTCCCTCACCTATTGGTATCGAGAAATCCAACCCCACCAGATAGTGATCTGACCATGACAAGGGGGTGGTGGATATACCCCCGATTTCCAGATCATTCCCCCCCTCTCCAGAAACAAAACCAAGTCCAGTGCATGACCGGCTACATGGGTAGGTCCAGTTAATACAGGGTGCAGCTCCCAGGAAGCCATGGTCTCCATGAATTCCCGAGGTGCCCCCATGAGGGCAGCCCCCGAATGCACGTTGAAGTCCCCCAGCACCAATAGCCTGGGGGACAACACATGCACATCAGAGACCACCTCCAGCACCTCGGCCAGGGAGTCTGTCGTGCAGCGGAGTGGACGGTACACGAGCAGAATCCCCAGACTGCCCTTTGGACCCAACCTCCAGTACATGCACTCAATAAACTTGGTCTCCTGGAGAGGGAGTCTGGTAAGGACCAAGGACTCCCAGTAGATAACAGCCACTCCCCCTCCCCCTCCCCTAACCCTTGGCTGCTGGGCATACAAGAAACCGGCCGGACACAAGGCTGCCAGAGTTGAAGCAGTGGCCTCGTCCAGCCAGGTTTCCGTAATACATGCCAGGTCCGCACCCTCATCCAGGATCAAGTCATGGATGAGAGATGTTTTTTGGGTAACGGACCTGGCATTGCACAACAGCAAACACAAGGTATGGGGAGGAGCCACACATCCCCCAGTTATCCCTTGGCTCTGGGCAGGCCTGGAACAAGGGATAGGTATTAAGCATCGATCCCTTGTCCCTCTTAATTGGCGTGGCCTGCCCCTAGCGTTCTATGATGCCATATATATATATATATATATATATATATATATATATGCCTTTATTTTAAACAATGACCTTTAAAGAGCTGCCCCCATTCACCAGAGCCCCATAGAATATAATGAACATGCCACAGGTCAAGATTAGTTTACAGAATTGTCATCAAAATAGTGAACCCTTTATTTCTGAGATGTCAATCCAATTCCAACATGTGTGCTATTAGGATGCTCTGCAATTTACCAAACAAAAAGTGGGACCTGTTGTCAAACTTGTATACACCTTTCAAATGACAACAAAGGGAAACAGAAAAGAGGAGGGCTTGAATCCAGATTTGGTCATACTTAGAGTAGACTCACTGAAATCAATGGGAGTTAAGTTAGTCATGACTAACTTACACCCATTGAGGTCTACTCTAAGAATTACTAAATCTGCAGCCCCGGATAAGGCACTGACTGTCCGACCCCTGAGGACGTAGGCTGTGCCTCATCCTCATCAGTATCCTCTGCTGCACACTGGAAGTGCCAAGGGCTGGGGGCATAACATTTCCAATATGTGTTAAGTTCTGTATATTATACTCAATCTGCTTATCTACATTATACTTAACTAAGGTGATTTCCCTCCAAGTGACCCTGGCAGTTATATGCCTGGGAAGAGTCTCACCCTGAGACTGAAGGAAGGGTTTTATGGTATGAAAATTGGCTCAAACCCTACATGCGTTCACAGAGAAGGCCCATCACCCTCACAAAGATTATTTTAGGGGGGGAAACATGCCAGTGCAGAGGCAGGGCTAAATGACACATTTTGAGAAGATGGAGGCCTGTCATCACTTCAGTGTCTAGCCACAGTGAGCAGGATATCCTTTGTGTGTCATTCCAGCTTCCCTCCAACACAGCTCAGTGGACTAGAGTTAAAAGCACCCCAAGACTAGCGTTCATATTTTGGATTTGCCCTGTGGCAAACTAAGTTGCCCACCACTGATCTAAGCAATGATTCTGTTTCATAATATCCAATCCCCCAACACACACAAAACCCCTGTTGACTGCCAATCTAATATTGTTGTTGTTGTTGTTGTTGTTGTTGACACTGCAATCCTATTTACCTGGAAGTAAGCCCCACTTAATTCAGGGGGACTAATTTATTAAGGAGAAATGTGTAGGACTGTACCGTGAATTACTTTGAGAGAACCACCATAGCTACAGAGTAACCACGGGCATAATCCTATGGGGATGCCCGCAACCCTCCGAACTTGGAGGATTATGGGCATCCTATGGAAAGTGGGAGGAGCATGGCACCGAAGGTCACCTCTGCACTCCTCTTGCTCTGCAAAGCACCCAGGTGTCTGCTTTGGGCCATCTCAGTGTGGCGCTTCGGAGTAGGAGGGAAGAAGGAGACCGAGGTGCCGGAAGGATATGTTGTATTTGGCCGCGCCAGTTTCCACCCCTCCCTGCCGCCCGGAACGCCTGCAGAAGCCCTTCTCCAGGGTTGCTGCTATGACATCGGAGAAGCAGTTAGTTAGTGCAGTAGTTTCTGCCCCGGCTGCAAGTGGGGGAGGTGGATGTGAGTGCAGATCCCCAGCTAGGAGGTTGGAGAGATTTTCCAACCTCCCAGCTGGGAACCCAAAACAATCCAATGGTCACCTAGATGCTGTCGAGCAGCTATAGGATTGTGCTGCCCAACCAACAAATTAAAATTTCCTCCACAATTTTACATGCGCAGTAAGTGATGCTTCGATGCTTGTGAGATGATAGTGTTAGTGTTACGGGTCTGCACGCATCCAGTTTCTTCAGTATTTACGGTAATGTTTGCCTCCGTCAAGCAGAGAAATAGATGTGATTTATTTGTATGGATATATTGAGGGGGCTTAATCATGCCTCGCTACTACTTCCTGCCCTGTTTCAAAATGTGGAAGTCCTTTGAGATTTCCCCATAGGCCAAATCTGCTGAGAAAGGTGAAGGAGTTATGAAACATAAAGGGCCAACATCTGAGCACTTTGTTGTAACAGTCTAAGCATCTGCTGTGAGCCAAGTGACACTCATTGGAACAACGACAATGAAAAGGAAATATTCTTCAGTTCTCCAGCTGTGGGGAGAAGTACATCACTTGGTATTATAAGAACTCCTGTTCTCCTTTACTGCTAAGTCTGGGGAATGTTTAATCAGATTCAGTGGCTCTTGCTAACATGCTATTTTTGAATCCATTATTAGTAGCAAGATGAAATCCATAAAGAAGTTGACTATGCCAGATTTCAAGTGTGGATGTTGCTGCAATCTCATATATTTGGGGGAATCTGTTCAATTTAGGCTTGGATTTTGAACATTTTGACTACACAGAATTTATTGCTCTGGATTTGAATGTGGGTCTGCTTCTTTTAACATTACTATAATGTAGGAATTCACTGCTTTACATCTCATCCTAGGCATATTTCATTGGGGATAAATGATTCTGTCAGTTTTGCTTTCTCTCAGGTTCAAAATGTTAACATCTCATTTTTTTAATCTCTCATTTTAAGTGAGAACACTTAAAGCTGCAAAAAAAGAAAAGAAACAAACAAACACCTGATCATAAGATTTAATCCAAATATTAGAAGGTGCTCCCTGTGCCTTCCAGGAAGAACATCATGGAAAGGGAGAGACCAAACTGGTCCCATCCATTATCCAGAGAAGGAGCTGCTGCTGGGAGCTTACTTTGCCAATCCCTGCCAGAAAGAACACTCAGCACCAACTGGCAGCTGCCCTGGGACTGTGAGCTGAACAGCAGCACTCTCTGGCCTCCTTCATCACTGAGGGCCCCAAGGGCCACTAAGAGATTGTACCCCATGTCTACCAGCAAGAACATCACAGCATGGGGGAGACGGAACTGGCCCCATACATCAGCTAGAGAAGGAGAGGATGCAGGGAGCTTGTGTCCCTCCTTCCTGCCAGAATGAAGACTTATAACAGCTGTGTAGCTAAGAACTACTACCTGAGATTGTTTGGTTTTCCTCTTCCCTTTTCCTTTTGTGTCATGTCTTTTAGATCAAAAACCTAAGGACAGGGATTGTCTTATTAATAATTTTTGCAAGCCACTTTGGGAGCCACTTTTTTGGTGGGGGCTGAAGAGCAGGGTAAAAATGCTTTGAACAAATAATTTTCACAACTCTGTTCCAAGATATTTTCTTTGGAGAAGGATGTCAATTGCTGGTTGGTTGCAGGGAAGTCTGTACATAAAAAGGCATTAGCTTGCCCACAATGTTCCCCACGATGTCTAGAAAGACAATTTTGAGGAACATTTTCTCATTATACTTGCTGCAGGTTGGAGCATTTACAATGCAATCCTCTGCTTGTTTACTCAGAAGTAAGTTCCACTGTATTCAATGGGTCTTACTCCCAGAGAATTTTGCATAGGACTGTACCCTTACTCATGCATAGACCCACTTCCGATGTGCGTGCCTGGATGGATTGCCAACTTTTGAACCAGCTCTGCAGTTGTTTCTTTATGGTCAGTGAGTGTTGCTCACTGCTATGTCAAGATTCACTGACTGATTTTTGCAGGAGTAAGCCCAGCCATTTTTTAAAAAATATTATTTTATTTATTTATTTTGGCCAGTTGGCAATCCTGTTTGCAAGTAGCATCCACTTTCAGATTTGTTAGAAAATATCACCTATCTGTGGGGGTCCATTTGTAGATACTAAGCACCCTACTTAATACTTGACATGGCAGCATGCAGGGCTTTCCAGTTACTAATTCTAGTGCTGCTCTTTGCGTATGTGGATTGCAAACACACACAAAAATCTGGACTGGAATGACCTGGTGTAATGGGAGGCAAAACAAAAAAACCAAGAAAGAAGTACCAGCCAGGAGGGCTTGATGCAGACAAAGTCCTAGAACATCCTTTGTCAACCTGGTGCTCTGCAGATGTGTTGGACTGCAACTCCCAATGGTCCTGCTGGTGGGGGATGATGAGAAGTGTAGTCCAACACATCTGGAAGGCACCAGATTGGGGGAAGGCTTCCTTAGAATGTCTGAGTTATTTTTAGGAGTCTTATTTTCACTGTGAGACAGGAGATGTGAAGCCTTCGTTCCAAGAAAGGGATGCCTTTTGGAAAATGGGAGAAAGAAAATCCATTCACAAGATTTTATGGTTTTTGTGGCCCAATCGTGCATATGCCAAACTTGAAACTTATCTTCCAAATGGAGTCACACTGTTCTTTGCTTTGGCATCTTTGAAAGAGTTATACCTACAGTTCCTCAAAACCACATTTACCTTAATCATCCTGTTGCCCAAGTAAATTTTGTCAGATTCCATGAGTTCAGTTAATTAATGGCTGTCTAAGGCTCACTCCATTATGCTTCCTTCTCCCATTGGACGAAAATGCTCAAGTCTCGTCTATGGAGTTTGTAATTCCATTTAAGTAAACAGAGCTATACAGATTCACTCTGATGAATGATCCGCCTAAATGGCATGAAGCACTTGCCCTTGCAAGGGGACCCATCCTGATTTATTGATGAGGATCAGATCAAACATGAAACAGCATGTCGTTTTGCCTTTATCTCCTTTCCATGATTTATTTAAGCAATAACATTGAACAATCACAAAACACAATCAATAATTATTTCAATCAAAAGCAAAACACACCTCTCTTTTTTCTGGCCTGATTCCCAATCTATCTTGTACACAGGGGGATTTAATTTACAATTAAAACAGTAAGCTGCGTTCCTGAATTTTTAACACATGCTGCTTGTTTTCCACCAATATGCATCCAGACCAAGACCCTCTCATGAAAATGCATGCCGCATAGCAGAATTCACCCAAATGTGAATTCATTTCAGTAGACTGCTCTGCACATGATGTTTAACTCTTTCTCCCAGTGTTGAGTGGGCAGGTCTGAAAGGTACGCCATCCTTGGGAAGAGGGAGGGAAGAAGTCATACTAGTGGGTGCCGTGGGGCAGGGATGCTGAAGAGTCCTTGGTCTCGAGTCACGAGTCGAGTCACGACACGAGTCTTTGGACCCGAGTCTCGAGTCCGAGTCCTTGGTCCAAAATGGTGACTCACGATTCACGAGTCACTCCCAAAGCTGACTCCACGAGTCCCTATTAAAATCAATGGGGGTTTTCCCCAACAAAATAAGGCTACTTCAGATGTGTGGTTTAAATAAATTCTAGGCACAAGTGTGCCTTTTTATTTCAAAACTCTGCTGCAACTGATTTTGGCAAGAACAGACCAGGCAGAAAAACCCAAAATAACCAGGCAGGCAGAGGAGGCAGGGAACCCCAAAGCAGGCAGGCAGAGGCCTTTGTCTTGGACAATTCAACTGTTGAACTGGTCAAGAAGAGACCAGGCAGGCAGAGGAGGCCAAACCCAAAATGTCTGAAAGGTTGCATTTTAGAAAAATGATTTTAAAAAATAAACTTGCTGTACTTCCTAAAACTTATCCATGTTGCATTTGAGGAACATGATTTTTTAAAAATGTTTGGGCCCCATTCTGGAACGGTGAGATCTCATCACAATTCCACCTCACTGAACACCCGCTCCACTGGTGATGAACTTGCTGGAACCAGAAACACACTCAGAGCAGCCACACAGAGTAATCTCAGGTCCTGCTTCTGCCTCTCCCAAGTACGCAACACATCAATCAAAATAAATCTTGACACACTGTTGGGGCTGCACTCCTGGTAGCCGTCCATAGTGGCCAAGCAGCAGCGCACCTCGCTTCCATGCACTCTTCACCGGCAATCACGCTCCTCTCCACTCCTTCTGGCACAGCCCAGGGATGTTGAGGAGTCCTTGGTCTCAAGTCCCGAGTCAAGTCTCGAGTCCCATTAAAAATATTGGGACTCAAGTCCGAGTCGAGTCAGAGGGGGGGGACTCAGTCCGACTCACGACTCGAGTCCTCGAGTCCGAGTCCCCATCCCTGCCGTGGGGTGGGGTGGAGTGAGGCAAGGATTGGCCATGGATCCACCAGATCAAAAAGGTGTTCCAGCCACTACCCCTGCCCCAGGCAAGGGAAGTGTGTTAGACAGGCTCAGAAGCCAGTGTAATGTAAAAAGGCTGTTTGAAGGATGGGGAGGCTAAAAAAAGCCTCTGCTGTTCCTTCCACCCGGCAGGGTCCTCAGATACTTAAGGTGTGGGATACTCAGAGCACTTTGATATTGGAATGCTCTGACACCCAGGAGTCTACCCTGCAGGATAGTGCCCCAAGGTACATACACCACATTAACTTAATAGTGTTAAGGGAAAGGGTTGACTGCCCTTGCCTCCTCACCCTGTTGCTAAACTCACATGGGTCAGCACACAAGCACTTGCTTGTGTGCTGACCCATGTGAGTTTAGCAACAGGGTGAGGAGGCAAGGGCAGTCAACCCTTTCCTCCCTTCTCATACTAAGTAACTGCAAATAAACAACTGTAAATATAAACAAATAACAATAAATTCCCCACCTTCTCCTAGTAAGCAACTTAGTTTTCATGGTGAACAAACCCCAAAATAGCAATAAGTAAATGAATTAAAAACAACAAAAACACAGGTTATGAAGGTAGAAAGCCAGCAGGGTGTGGAGGCTATCCAGTGTGTCACATGTATGACTATCTGCCAGCTTTACAGAAGTTGTGGGTCCCCTTGAAGCCAAGGTTGCTGACCTGGAGAAGTTAAGACAGGCAGAGAGGTTGGTGGACAAGACCTTCAGAGATATAATACTGGTGTCCCAATCCCTGGGTGATAGTTTCTCAGCTGTCACAGAGAATGGGGATCTTGGGGAAGGAGGGTATCATTCTGAGGAAGGGGTAATGATCCCTTAGAAGGTACCCATTCCTCAGAAGACAAGCAAATATCCTCTCATGCCAAAGATGTGCTGCCAGGGAGTGGGGGGGGGTTGCGGTAGTTGGAGATTCAGGTTGGAGATCAGGGCTCTCCAACCTTGGAGTCCCTAGATGTTGCTGGACTACAGCTCCCAGAATCCCTTGCCATTAGCCATGCTGGCTGGGTATGCTGGGAACTGTAGACCAGCAACATCTGGGGACCCAAGGTTGGAGAGCCCTGGACTAGATGAACCCTTGGTCTGATCCAGGCCAGCATGGCTCTTTGTATGGTCTTATGATGTCCTTATGTTCTATCTTCTTATGACCCTATGTTTTCAATAGTGTATAATTTATTTTATTCCAGTTTTGTTTATTACACAATCATTCCTTTAGGAAGCATCACAAATCCTTTAATTATCCAGTGTGCTATTTACCTGAATTTTTATAGTGACCCAATGATATGTCAGTTATAAATGAAAATGGGGGGGGGGGATGCACCAAGCACAGTTTATGAAGCATTCATTTGGGCTTTGTTTCGTTGTGTTTATTCACTAGCTAATTTGCAAAACTCAGTAATTTGCAATGGGTCTCCCAGTCATTAGTGCAAATTAGCATGGTTCTACTGTATTTGCATTTAATTGCCTTTTAAATTAATTAATTTATTTTAATTCCTTTATAATAATTTGCTACAGGATATTACTTTTCCTGAGAGGGTTCATTTCCCTGAAAGAGTTTGTTCTGGTTTGTGGTTTATTGCATATTTAAGAGGGCGCTTTTTTTTTCCAGGCAGGGTTCTGTATTGACTCCTGATGTATTTGGCGTTTTTGTGAATATGTGTACATCTTGGATATCCTGGTTCCTTTCACTGCGCAAAGCCTCACACTAGCTTACAATGCAATCATATGCATATCTACTCAGGATTAAGTCTGCTGAGTTCCAAGAGGCTTATGCCCAGGTACTGCAAGTGAGTAAATTTTTTAAAAAAAAAACAGCCTTAGGGTGTAATCCTATGCACGTTTAGAGAGAAAAAAGTCCTGTCTTAGAATTTTGTAGGTCTTTTTGTCTGTCTAAACATGGATAGGGTTGCATTGTGCGAAAACTATTTGAGGAATAATAGAAACCTCTGAACAGTAGAAAGTTAGTTACGGATGCCCTACACCAGGTGTTCATGGCTCCCCTGCCCCAAGAATGGATGTCAACCCTACTAAAAAGTAAAATGTTAAAATGTTTATATTCAAGGGGGTAGCTCTACAAATCTGCTTGGAAATCATTGTGCCACTTGCTGCACAGGGGGGAAGAAAACCTCTTTCCATAGATTTCTAGAGGGGTAGCCGTATTAGTCTGTTGCAGCAGTAGCAGCAGCAGCAACAGTAAGGAGTCTTGTGGCACTAACAAAATCATTTCAGCATAAGCTTTTGTAGACACTGTCCACTTCGTCAGATGCAAGACTTTCTCCTCACCATACCTAATTTTATAAGAGGTTTAAAAATTATGCATGGTGTGAAGGAAGTGGATATAGTGGATTGTGGTAATCCAATGAAGCTTGAATGGTGGGAGATACAGGTCTAATAAAAAGAAGTCCTTCTTCATGGAGCACAGAATTAAACTCTGAAATTTGCTACCACAGGAGGTAGTGATGGCCACCAGCTTAGATAGTTTTGAAAGGGGATTAGACAAATTAATGGGAAATATGGCTATCAATGGCTATATCCACAATCGGAGGAACACCAGTGGGGAAGATCCACTTCCATCCTAAAAATAAAACAGGTGAGCACTAATGTGCTTAAGCTTTAACAGCCAGGAGGTATCTGAAAATGTCTTTGAAAAATAGATATTAGGCAACACTTCTGTAGTCTTCATAGCATCCCATCCCTTCATAGCCTACAGATCTTGTCCTTTTGTCTTTAAAACCTTATGAACCCCAACATCTTTTGCACACCATTCCCGGCATCCTACAAACAAAATTCTGAAATTCTAATGAATCCTGTTTTGCAATCATAATCAATTACCGTATATCATTGAGGAAATGAAATACTATTGCTTAATTTGCATAATTCCGTACAATAGCAGATTGCAGAATATTAGCATGTTGAGGACCAACATGGAAACCAATACAGAAAGTGAAGTGTGCATGCATTTCAATTATGAAATTAATGCAACTTTTACCTCTGCTGGAATCTAGGTACAATAGTTGCATCCAGACAACTGCAAGCAGAGCTCCATCCCTGTGCCAGGGTTTTGGACTTCCTCTGTCTCACTTCATCGTCCTGTCCTAGGTTTGGGGGAACCTTCCAGAATGATCCAGAATGTGGTATGGGGAGCTACATCAGGGCAGGGAATCTCCAGAAATCAGGAACTCTTCTGGCACAAGCGGAAGTTCCTTCCAGCTGTAAAAGTAACCCTTGGAGTACAACCTTATTTAAATGGAACATTCTGATTTAAAACAAACCTGAAGAACTTATCACCCACTAAGCTGAATACAGCCAATCACTTCTATGTGGTGGTCCAGCAGGGATTCAGTAAGCTTATTGGTTTCACTGTCTGTCATGAAACTACAGAGGTGTGCATATGTGTGTGTTGTGATGCATCTAGCAAGTCTTAATATATAACTGGTGGGCTGTGCTTCACTCATTGTATACAGGCCTGCCAGTAGCATTTCTTGATGGAACCTCTAACAACTGATAGCTGCCTCTCTTTTAAAAAAAAATTGTACTTTTTTTTTTACTCTAGAGTAGGCACAGGGCCCCTTATCCAATCCAATCCTTAAAAGCCACCCTACTCCCAGCCCCCATGCTAGGATTCTAATCTAGATCAGGGGCCCTGTGCCTACTCCAGATTTAAAAAGATTGAGTCAGAATGAGCTTCAAGATAGAATTTGGAGAACTTCAGTGAGCTTGAGGTTTGCTGATTCGCACATCCCTAGCTAACTGAGGATTCGCCTGATCCTTGGGGTTTCATTGTGTGTCCCTTCAGCTTTCAAGCTGCAGCAAACTGGAATGGGTTTTTCTCTCCGTCAGACTTAAACTTTGTAGTAAAACAGGTAAAGAGATTACTATGTGTTGAAAATTAATACCAGTGGCACACCAGTCTGAATTATTTATTTATTTATTTGCTGCATTCGTGCCCTGCCCTTTAGCCGAACAGTTTCCCAGATTGGCATACAATTACAAGTAGCATGGCAGTCCCTGTCCTCAAGCTTACAATCCAAATTTAAGACATGACACACAAGGAATAAGGGAAGGGGAAGGAGGATATTTATAATTAAAAATTGGTTTAAAGGCCTATTTGAAGAGGTTGTGGTGGTGGTGGTGGTGGTGGTGAGTTTACTTCTTCTTCCTCTCCTGTTCGCAGGACAGATGGCTGGAATGGACTCTTTGAGGTGAGGAGGAACCAGGCCCCGCCTAATGAAGAAGCAGCAGATGGAGAAAGTGACAGTGACTGTTCACCTAGCTGGTTTCTTCTTCCTCTCCTGCTCACAAGCAGCTGGTTGGAATGTCCTCTGCGAGGGGAGAGGAGGTCCAGGCCCTGCGTGGTGAAGCAGCAATGACAGCAGCAGGTGGGAAGGCAATGATGAGAGTTCACCTCACTGGCTTCTTCATTCGGCATGAGATCATTCCGCACAGTATTGTATATTAGGTGAATATGAGCTTTGCTCTTGGCTGTAGTTTTATAGATACTGTAGTTTTAAAGTTTTAAAACTTCTGTCTTATGCTTTATCATGTTGCTGTATTTCATATTTTTACCTGTTGTGAACCACTCACAGAGTTTTGGCTATTGGGTGGTACAGAAATATAATGAATTAATAAATTAATACATTTGCACATCCAATGATATGAACATTTTGGCTAGTGGTGTGTTTTTTGTTTTTGTTTAAGCAGTAAGTTCTACCTTTAGCCATAGGGCTGTGTTCAGCTTAACTTGTGAAAGAGCCTACTCTTGTGAAAGAGTAAATGCATACAGTTTGTACACACATGAACTCATTCACATGCTGAACATGCATACAGAGTTGGGGAGGGACCAGCAAGTGCTCTACACACACACACACACACACACACACACACCATGTGTAGAGTCCTAAGGTTTTTAAACCGTATGCAAATACATGGAGAGAATGACTTCACCTTTCCTATATGACCTAGAATGCACACATGATTCCTGACTGAGCATACTAGAAACTGAAGAGGCACACAAATCTCAGAAGACAGGTGACTGAAAATAGAAAGGGAGAGTTCTGAATTTTAGAACAAATTGAACTGAGCATGTTAGATGAGCAAACTTTTTTTTTTTAAAGAAAAACCAACTAATATAAGCCATTTCAGTCACAGGGTGCTTCTATAATTAACTGAAAATTCCAAAATCTCTGCTTTGAGAATGGAATTTGGAAACATGCCCAAGGCTGCTTGAGGAAACAGCCAAACTTCATATATTTCATCCACTGTTTGGTCTTAACACCCAGTCACAATTACTTTGTACACACTGACATATATGTACTGGCTCTCTCAGCACAATACAGTACATGAGAAACATCTTAACTACTGGGGCTAGCAAGAAGTATTGGTTTCATTTCTAGCTGAAAATGGTTAGATTTTTATCTCTTTTTTAGGAGTCATTCAAGACATGGTAGGGGAAAATGTCCTACTGTCTTTGCTTCCTATGCTCAGATGGCAATTGAATGTGGGAAGTTCAGATCAAAGGCTCTTCCTCCACTCATTCCTTTTTACCACACTTAGTATTTCTTGTTTTTCTACGACTGAGGACAAACAACATGGGATGCCAATCCTAATTTGCATAATTCATGTATGCATTATCCTTTGCCTCCACAGGGCAGATGAGACTTGAGCTGCACAATTCAAAGAAACAGAATGGTTGTTTCTGTGGACTGGCATTATTTTGCCTACCAGACAATAGAATAATTATTTAGGATTGCTCAGACATACTACAAAACCTGGAGGGCTGAAAATCTCTTTGTTGAATGGTAGATAACTGCAAAGAACAAAGATGCTTATATAAGTTATTCTGCCAAACATTTTAGTAGATCCTGTTTCTCTTGCAGGGGAATCAAAAGTTTCTGAATGTTATTTCATTGTTGTTGTTGTTTAATCTCCACTCTTCCACAGTTCTCTGGAATTAATTGTGAAGACCTTGGGCTTTAAGGATATGGCTTGCTGTTAATTATGATAGACGAAGCTGTCATTCGGTCACTCAATTAATTTTAGTTCCTTGATTACTACTAAAAAGTCAGCAGGAGGGTGGTGAAGATGAATCCTTTTATACTAAAGTCTGAAGGAAAAGCACCCCAAAACAATTAAATGCTTTGAACTAAAATAGTTTTCACTGAAAATGTCCGAAGTAATTAAAAAATGCCACATACAGAGAAATGACTCACTTCTTAATTTGTGCAAAAGTTAAATTAAGGCTCATTTTCCACCATACCTTACAAACTCAGACTTTTAAAATCTGAATGAGTAACTGAAGACCAACCTAATAAAAGGAGGGAATTTTTCTCTGATTTTGGGATGAGTGATATGGGTCAAAAAGACATAAATGTATCATTTTAATGTAAGTGATGAAATCTAAAAATAAGTGGGCAGTGAAGACAGCCATCTTTTGTTTTGTTTTTATCAACAGTGCCCTTGGGAATGAGACTACATCATGATATAATGTTATTCCCATTGGGCCATTTTGTAGATGGAGACTGCCATGCTGCTCTTTTCTGCTCTGCCACTGCTTAATGTGGCAACAAAGCTTGCTTAAGTAAAAATAAATAAATAAAGGAACCCTCTGCCATATCTTATCATAGTAAGTCCACTTCCCCCTGAACATCTTTAAATTTCATCACCATCCACCTCAAAGTGGCCAAAAATGTCCCCAACTTGCACAGGGCATGAATGCACCCACAAAATGAAACACAGATGATTCCTAAAAATAGATCCATAAATGGACATCCCTCTCAATAAAGGACATGAGAATGGCTAAAGAGATAAGCTTAGAGAAGTGAGAAACTGAAGTTCTAGTCTACACTCAGTCATGAAGTTACGCTAGAATTCAGTTTGACAGGCATGCACACTTTCTGTGGGCAGACATTTCTCCCCATATAGATGCACACTTATGCCCTGAAGTCGTACAATCTCAAGAAGGATTCCAGTTGGAACAACCACCAATGAGCTGATGTGGACATCATCATCAGTATAATCAAGGTCTATCTGATTTCCTATTTTTCCACCCCCAATTATCTGAAGTTAATCAACTAGGCTTAGATTTTATACATATGTAAGCCTTTTTCAGATGTTCAGTATTTGGAGAGTGAATGCTCGGGGGGGGGGGGGAAGAAATGGTGACAGGTCTTATTGGTGTGCCAAAATCTATCCTCTAAGTCCTCCCACCAAAAGACTTCAATTTTTCTGCCTCAATCTCATGGTGCTTTACATCTTTTAGAAAACATTTCATTTGGTGGTGTTTTACAGCTTACCTAATTGTTGTACGGTGGCCAGCGCTGCTGTGTGTTTCCCCACCTTTCTATTACACTTCTCTCCAGCACCCTGCAGCCTCCCCATCTGCCCACAGCTCCTCATCTGAAAAAGGCCCATGGTAGGAGGATTTATCTCATGATGTCTTCCCCTGGGCTTTAATTGAAGCATGGGAAAGGAAGCTGGGGTGGCTGGAGTCCACTGGATACATGATTATATAGTGAAAGACAGGACACCCACACTCACCCCTTGGCCACCTTGTAACTAAGATAAACACAACTCTGCAGCCCATCCATGAGAATTTCAGCAAAATTTTATTTTCCGAATTCCCCCCCCCCAAATTCTTTTGTAACAAATTGAATGAGAATGGTAAAAAAAAAAATATGTTTAAAAATGCCCTGTCCCAACCTATGCACATCCATTGAATTGTGTATACAGTCCCCTACACCTACACATATGGTTAGCACATAGTCTCTGTACACACCTTGGGAAACCTTGCCTTTTGCCAGATGTATAGAGCCTATGCATCTACAATTTATATTCATGCAGGGCCTGTACATACAATGTAGTAAATATACATTGGGCAGGTCTGTTGTCATGCTCCTCCCCCCCCCCCCTCTATATGAGTTCAGTCCATGAGCATTGAATATCTGAAGAGCCTACACTGTAAGGGCCAATATTATAGGGGGTAAAAACAATACATGCAGGTGGGAGCAGTATCACAGTGGCAGGCACATCCCTCAAGCTATGAGTGTTCATTAGAACATATGTAGAGAGAGTAGTGTCCAATTAGATGCAGAACTCTGTGCAAGTCCTGTGCAGTGTGGGACCAGTGTGGTGTAGTGTAGTGTGGTGCTAAGGACATGAGCTGAAAATCAGGAAGTCCCTGGCTTGAGTCTTGCCTCTGCCATGAATTCACTAGGTGGCCTCAGCCCAGGAAAGCCTACCTCTCTCTAAGCTTCACCCCCGCCATCTGAAATATGGGGGTAATAATACTGACTTACTGGCTTGTTGTAACATTTGCAATTAGATAATACATATGAAACACTTTGTATCTTGTGGCCGTACCCATTCCAGCTGCTTTCCTCTAATCTCCTCAAGTCTTGTTCCACTTCCTATGCTCCATATTTCTGCCCACAGGCAACTTGAAGCATTTCCTGTTCATCATGGTCCCCTTGTCATGGTCAGATCACTACCTGCTGAGATTTAGGCTAACGGCAGCTTTCCCCCTCTGCAAGGGTGGGGGACCTATTAAGATGGTCCGCCCCCGGAGTCTGATGGATCCGGATGGTTTCCAGAGGGCCCTTGGGGGTTTTCCGGCTGATATGGCTGGCGGTCCTGTCGAATCCCTGGTTGATCTCTGGAATAGGGAGATGACCCGGGCGGTTGACACGATCGCTCCTGAGCGCCCTCTCTGTAGTAGAGCTCGTACGGCTCCGTGGTATACCCCGGAGCTGAGAGTGATGAAGCAAAACAGGAGACGGCTTGAGTGCAGGTGGAGGAAAACTCCTAGTGGATGCAATCGTGCCCTGGTATGTGCCTATAGCCAGGTATACCTAGAGGCAGTGAAGGTGGCAAAGAGACAACATCTCACTGCCTCTATCCAAACATCTCTCTGCTGCCCAGCGGAGCTCTTTAGGGTCATCCGGGGCCTGTTATACGCTGGCCCCAGGGACATCATCGACCCATCTGATGCCCGCTGTGATATATTCGCTAGGCACTTCCAGGAAAAAATCTCTTGCATCCGCAGGGACTTAGACTCCAATGTTATAGCAGTAGAATCAGGAGAGGTACCCGGAGCACAGCCTGGTCTAGTTATTTTGGATGAGTTTCAGTTGGTACAGCTCGAGGATGTTGACAAGGTGCTTGGATGGGTTCGTGCAACCACGTCTGTTCTGGATCCTTGCCCCTCTTGGCTTATAAAAACTAGCAGGGAGGGAACGGCCGGCTGGGCCAGAGAGGTGATCAATGCCTCCTTGCGAGAGGGAGTGGTCCCATGCCACCTGAAACAGGCGGTGGTGAGACCACTCCTGAAGAAACCCTCTCTGGACCCGGAAGATCTTAACAACTTTAGGCCGGTGGCGAATGTTCCTTTCCTGGGCAAGGTCCTTGAGCGGGTGGTGGCCAACCAGCCCCAGGTGCTCTTGGATGAGACTGATTATCTGGATCCATTTCAGTTGGGGTTCAGGCCTGGTTTTGGCACGGAAACGGCTTTGGTCGCCCTGTATGATTACCTATGTCAGGAGAGAGACAGGGGGAGTGTGACCCTGTTGATACTCCTGGATCTCTCAGTGGCTTTCGATACCATCGACCATGGTATCCTTCTGGAGCGGCTGTCTGAGTTGGGGGTGGGGGGCACTGCATTGAAGTGGTTCCGCTCCTACTTGGATGGCTGGCTCCAGAGGGTGGTGCTTGGGGAATGTTGCTCGGCCCCATGGACTCTCCAGCACGGGGTTCCTCAGGGGTCGGTCTTATCCCCCATGCTATTTAATATCTACATGAAACCGCTGAGTGGGGTCATCCGGAGTTTTGGAGTCCGTTGCCATCAGTATGCTGATGACACGCAGCTCTATTTCTCCTTTTCATCTTCAGCAGGTGAGGCTGTGGATGTGCTGAACCAGTGCCTGGCTGCGATAATGGACTGGATGAGGGCTAACAAACTGAGGCTCAATCCAGACAAGACTGAGATGCTGTTAGTGGGTGGTTCCTTTGATCGGATGGAGGGTGTTCAACCTGTTCTGGATGGGGTTGCACTCCCCTTGAAGGAGAAGGTTCGTAGCTTGGGGGTGCTCCTGGAGCCATCTTTGTCACTTGAGGCTCAAGTGGCCTCAGTGGCAAGGAGTGCCTTTTACCAGCTTCGGCTGGTGGCCCAGCTACGCCCCTATCTGGACAGGAATAGCCTGGTCTCAGTAATCTACGCTCTGGTGATCTCTAAACTAGACTACTGCAATGCACTCTATGTGGGGCTGCCTTTGAAGACTGTTCGGAAGCTGCAGCTTGTGCAAAATGCGGCAGCCAGGCTTATTGCAGGGACCGGAAGGTCTGAGCATATTACACCAGTTCTGGCCCGCTTGCACTGGCTGCCAATATGCTTCCGAGCTGAATTCAAGGTGCTGGTTTTAACTTATAAAGCCCTACACGGCTTAGGACCACAATACCTGATGGAACGTCTCTCCCAACCGCTATCTACCCGGACACTACGCTCAACATCTGGGGCCCTCCTCCGACTGCCACCTCCAAGAGAAGCTCGGTTGGTGGCAACGAGGAGGAGGGCCTTCTCGGTGGTAGCCCCCCAGTTATGGAATCAGCTTCCCACTGAGACCCGCCTGGCGCCAACCTTACTATCTTTTCAGCGCCAGGTTAAGACTTCCCTCTATGCCAAGGCATTTAGTTAGGAGCTTGGAATAGCACGGGGGGGATTGTCACCTGTAGGCTCAGTTTTATTGGCTTTTGTATTGTTATTTTAAACTGTGTTTTTAAATTTGGTTTTTAATTTTTTAAACTATTTTGTATGTTTTTTATTGTTGTTTTTATGTATAGAGTGTTGTGAACTGCCCAGAGAGCTTCAGCTGTGGGGCGGTATATAAATGAAATAAATGAAATGAAATGAAATGAAATCATCCCTAGCATAGTTTTAAGTACCACCTGGTTTTGTTAGTTTGGCCTATAAATGTGTACATGCAAACATCCCTTCCCTATATCTGGTTCTCCTTAAAACTCAATCATGCTGAAGCCTGCTAAGGGTCTGATGCCTGCCTGTTAGCTGGGAATGGAAAGTTAAAACTCTTTAGTCTTCACTTTTGCTACCAGTAAGCAAAGAACCTCTTAGTTATTTGAAGCGGGATTCTCAAGAAACAGACAGTGATACTGTAGTATGATTTTGTACTCTGTGGCTAATCTCTGCACTGGATTTCTCAGAGTGTACAACTTTTTTCCTCCAGAAAGCTAATCTCTAATCATACAGCTAACCCTGCAACTTTTTCTGGGTATGCAGAGCTTGTCAAAATTGGTCTTTCATTATTTATTTATTTATTTATTTTCTTGCCATTCAAGCAAAGATGGCATATATACACATCACATGATAGTCTGTAAATATCTAAGGGCTGCAATTCAAACACACCCATGAGGAAGCAATTCCCATGACTCAGTGGGACTTATTTCCAAGTAAAGGCACTTAGGCTTGGACTGTAACTATAATTAAACACTGAGGAGATTCCTTTGTTACATTGATATCCTGCCTTTCTTCCATAATAGGACTCAAGGTGGCTTACATGGCGGTTCCCCCAACAAGGCACAGACCAGACTCAGCTCTGCTTAGGTTCAGCAAAGTTGTTGAGTCATGTGCCTTCTAACCATGCCCTTGAATCTGACCCTCTCCCCAGTGGCTTTACTCTTGCATTCATACAAGGTCATGAAAATGGATAACATTCCTGAGGGGTGTACTAAAAACAAAGACACCAAACGCCCCTTGCAATACTTGCAAGGTATTGGTTCTTTCTGAATGGCCATTGGAACTAATTGATCTCATGGGTTCTCAGTCATCTCATACCTCCCCCTCTCATGTGGTCTCCCTGCAGATAATTTTTTCTTCCTAATGTCCATAGAGGTGCAGTGAAATAGGTTGGGGTGACAGCAGGTAGCAGGGAACACGGGATTGGAAGCCACCTATTAATTGGGCAGGTGCCACACTTCTGGGTGCCACTGAAGGCCCCTGCCCTGCTTTCACCAATACTGCTGCCCTGCCCTCCCCCCACTGCCACCCGCCCAGGAGATTTCCTGTGCCATAGGCTATCTCTCGGAACACCTTTCACCTGAAGCAGCCACCTGTCCTCTTTTGCTCTAGCTAAACAGATTATGGGCAGTTGCTCCTGAGGAGAGGTGTCCTGGGAAATTGCCTGCAGCACAGGGGGTCTCCTGGGACAACTCTCTAGTCTCCATAATGCCTGGATTTGGGTTTGGCCAGCTCTCTGAAGGGCTGTGCTGGCCACTTTCTCCGGTCAATGTGGCTCTCCAGAGGACAGTTGGTGGCAGTGAGTGGAGGGTGTTAGGGGGTCAGAAGGGATGGGCACTTCTGAGCCCTCGGCAGCTGCCTGGCCTTGCTGAGCCCTGATGCCAGACCTGGTATTAATCACAGCCAGGCATAGGAAACACCACAAGCATCACAATGAACTTCAGTGCTTATAGGCCCCTCGTGCTCTGAGAACATGATGGTCCATCCATTCTAGCTGGCCATAGCAATGCTTTGCGATATGTAGGCACATTCACTTAGATATAGGCAAAAGCTGGAGAAATGAGGGTTTTCTTTTATGAATAGTATTTTTATGTGGCATTGTTGCATACTCCCTGTTTTCCCAAGTAGTAAGAAGTTCCAGGAGCAGCCATACTTAATTTAGTTTTCCTTTGAAGATGGAGCACTAGACGCTTAGGACATGGCAGCTTTGTGATATTTGCATTGTTTTTGAACATAAGCAGAGCATCAGTGGAGGCTAATGGACGTGCCTTCAAGGCAGAAGATCCCCAATGAGCAACTAAGGCAGCTCCCAGACTAAACCTCCAGTTTCAGCTAAATCAAGCTAGAAACTATCCGTTCTTTTCCTCCCCCCCAGCCCAAAAGCCAACTCCTGCTTCAAACACAATCTGCCAAACACTTATCTGAGCCACCCATCCCTGCAGGTGAATTACTCATTCAGGGGACCATACACAGCCATTAAGAAACATTAACATGCTTTTGTCAAATCATAGACTCTAATCAGAAATCACTTTAAGGAAAAAACATAGTGACAGGCCTATTCACAGTGCTCAGACAGCAATGCACAACAGCGCTGAACAGATTTTTTAAAAAGTCCATTTGTTGATGAAAACTAAGTACGGTATGTGTTTTTTTTAAAAAATGAAAACCTGATATTTTATGGAAAAGATTTTTTTTTTAAAGCAACAGTATATGGAGCCAGTAAGCCTTTGGAGCCAGTAAGCTATGTGGTTACATCTTCTTGCCTAAATCAATGCTTCATTGGTTTAACCCTTTTCTTTCTTAAGGAAATGTGATGTCACTTCAACTGTTCCGCCTGTCCCAGCCTGAGAGAGAGTGCAGAGCCAGTCACAGCACTCAGAATGTTGGCAAGGGGCAGAATGCTGTGACAGGGAGTTTAATTGTTATACTGGTTTGGGGATGGGAAAGGGAAACCTCTAGTGAGAGAATCAGAATCAGTAGTAGAGCCTAGAATGGAACTCTGTGCAGAGAACGAAGTTAACTCAGCCTGGAGTGGAAATATTGTAAATGTTATAAGCTAGACCAGTGTTCTCCAACCTTGGGTCCCCAGATGCTTTGGGCCTACAACTCCCAGCATGCCCCAGCCAGCATAGACCAAAAACATCTGGGGACCCAAGGTTGGAGAACACTGAACTAGACAAACACCTGACTGTATTATTTGTTTTTTCTGTAAAAAATAAACTTGTTTTGTTTTACTAGTAAGCCTTGGTGTGTGAGTGGGTGACTAAGGGAAGGAAACACACACATCTTCGGGAGCAATCTTGGTGGAGAAAGAAGAAGGTGGCAGCGAGGAAAAAAGCTGTGTTCAGGTCATTACCCTAGTTAGCCCAAGGCTGTTGGGGCCAAAGGCTCGTGGTGAGAGGGGAATGCCCTGGGCAACTGCTGGTGTCTCTCTGAGGGATTGGGAAGGGGAGCTGGAGTGTAAGAGGCTGAGCATCTTCCATGAATCCCAGGTGGGAGGCAAGCAGGATACCTGAGGGGAATATACTGACCTCGGTGTGGGGCCTGTGTATAAAGGCCCATAGCTTGAGCAAGGGAACTGTATAAAGGAAAGATAACTAAAACACCCAACAAACACTCTACTGAGGGCTTCCACAGAAGTGGGGCAGTGGTGGGTGTTACAAACCCTTTAGTGAAAGGACTTTTTTTCTTTTTTGGTAAGTAAAAGTGTACTTTATTGTGTGCTGGTGGGTGGCACTGAAAGTCTGTCTGTGAGAGGGAGACTGGAAAGGGAATCCAAGGAGGAGGACCTCTCAATAGAACGGCATAGGCTTGTGCAGCTGGCTGGCATGGTGGAGTGCAGGGCTTTGGTAGATGTAATGTGTTGCCTACTTGGACATTAACTAAGCTTTCCAGAACATACTATGTTCCTGGAAAAAGGGCAGTGGCAATGAAAATAAACTCATGGAGGATGCGGCAACAGTTAAGGTGAGCTGGCAAACACCTTGCCACCTGTTCCCTTTCTGATAAACAAAAGAGTTAGACTTGATTATCAGGTAGGCCACATGAAAACAACCAATAAGGAATGGGTGCATAACATCATGATACATGACATCATGACAGATTACACAATTCCAAACTATAGATCCCAAGATGCAGTTAGATATTGTGCATGCACAAAAGCTGGTATACACAGAATGAGATCTCGAATTAAAGGAGAACTGTCATCCGGATTTTTATTTTTATTTTTTACATGATGGAAAGGCCTGATAAGTTAGATAGCCCATGTTCAATAAAGCACTTTAAAAATGTGTGTTCTAACCACATTCTCATTAATCTTAAGCAGTTCTTCATTCTTGCATCCTAATATGCTTTCTGGTTGTACTCATTAATGGAGGAATTCAGATCCATGGGGGTGGGGGGAGAGCTTTTCTACTATAGTAGAGCACATGCTTTGCATGCGGAAGGTCCCAGGTTCAATCCCCAGCATCTTCAGGTAGGGCAGGAAAAATTCTGGTCTATGCTGGATCAATGGCCTGACTCAATATAAGATAGCTTCCTATGTATCCTAAATAGCTAGAACTAATACATTCAAGCCTAAATGTTTGATGATACAGTTCATTGCAGTGAATTGAATACATGTCTCCGAGGGAGCACCAGCTGCATACTACCTTCATCGCAAAGAACCCTGCCCTGTTTTTCTGCCACCACTTCCATTAATTATGCCTACAAGACAGTGTAATAAGGGCTGTTGTGTTCTTTGCAAACCACATTGTATCCCCATACCTTTTAATGCTACACATAAAAAATTGCCTGGTTATGAAGTATACAGGCTGTTCATTGTATATTCATCAGAGAAGCACACAAATATTTATTGCATTTATCATATTCACAGCTTCCCAGAGGGCATTATTTCATGCAAGGACAATCATCTTTGTTTATTTTAGTGCTTGCTTAAAAAATCAATCTGGAAAACAGGGATTTGCATGTGGTTATGGATACAGAATCAACAGAAGGTAGTTGAACCAGAGAATTAAAGTTTGTATACGTAAGCATTGAGCATATAAAAAATTCTGAGCAACTTCTGTTTTCCTTTCTAAGATTTAAGTGTACAGAGACAAGAGTCTGCATGCATGTTAGGCTACATGCACTGAAACTCATCTCTGTTTACTGGCAACTTTAAGAAACAGAAGAGAAGACATTCAGTAAAAATTCCTAAGAGGGCTCAACTATTGCCACTTCCATATTTTATTTTATTTTGGTCATTTGGAAACTTCTGCCTGTAGCAGCAAACTTCAATAGCAGAGGGTGGGGGACATCCCTTTAATTATAGATCCATGAAAGATTACAAGAACCATATACTATGGGTAAAAATAATCATGCCTGCAAGACTACGGAAGCTAGAAACTGGTGAATTAGTTCCCCAGTCCCTCAAGACTATAAGGAAATAGGATATTCTTAGTGCCTGTAATCCATATTCTTGGAGTTCTGCTTGCTGGGAGCTCTAATTTGATAGGAAATGAAAGCAAGCAAGAACAGAAAGAACCTGTCTGGGCCTAGACAGAAGCCTCTTTCAAACCTTCAATCATGCATACATTAAATGTGTAGAGGAGAAAGTAGGATTGCACCCACTAGCCCTGCCTCCCAATATCCATGGGTTCAAAAGAAGGCAGGAAAGGGGTTTCTATGCTGGTAGAATTGTAGACATTTCTGGGCCAAATTCAAATTGCTGGTTTTAACATATAAAGCCCTACATGGTTCAGGACCCCAATACCTCAAGGATGGCCTCTTCCCATATGAACCTACCTGGCCCCTCAGGTTAGCTTCAGAGGCCTTTCTCTGAGTACCTCCTCCAGGAGAAGCTCAGGGGTGTCAGTACAGGAATGGGCCTTTTCTATGATAGCCCTGTGTTTATGCAACACTCTCCCCAAGGAAACTTGTCTGTCACCATCATCTGTTCAGCACCAGGCAAAGATGTACAGTAGTTGTTTTCCTAGGCATTTGGACATTAGTTATGCCCCAATTGTTTTTGTGATATTCATTCTAGGCTGTAAGCAGGGGGAGATTTTGTGTAATTGTGCATGAACACTTCTTATATATTGCATTGTTTTTAAATTATGTTTTTGTGGTATTTATTTTTATTTGTATTATACTGATTATGGTTTACATATTGATTTTGGGACTTCTTCCTGTTATTTTAATCATGGATCTCTGCATTGTGTGTGTAAGTTGCTTCAAGAGTGCTCTTTGCAGTGGGAAGTGATACATACATTTAATAAATAAAGAAATAAATAAAGAAATAAATAAATAAGAGATATATAGGCTCTTCCCATGATCAGGAACCCTGTGTAGATGTTAGAGGTGAGACAAGGAGGCATGATCCCACTTCCTCCTTTGAACAGTCAATATACGCACAATTGAAATTTGCCAAAAAACTCATTTTCATGGCTTGTGAATGGGATTGCAACATTGGGAAGGGGGAGTCATATTTTGACAAGCACTAGCCTGACAGCATTATGATGGGGTTTTCCACGCCCCATCTATTGCAGCTAATAATGTGGAGGAGGAATAGGGACATATAATAAATAACCCTGTGAAGGCATTCATCCTGATCATCTGAGGGCTAAAATTGGGGAGAGGATGTGTGTACAAGTCCTGTCTCCTTAGTACTCAATCTCCCACATTTAGCCAGGAGGTCTGAAGGTGACTTCTACACGTTTGCCTGAAACTGAGTAGAAGACCCCTTTGGAACTTTCTCCCTTAACATAGGAAGGTTGGGAACTGAGCAGGCAGGGACATTGGTATTGGTGTGTGTGTGTGTGTGTGTGTGCGCGTGCGCCTGCACAGCCACCTCTCCTCCTCACTTTTAGCCTTTAGATTAGCAGGCTGAATGCCTGCATAAAGCTAATGACTTCAGAAGATGAGATAAGTTGAGCCAGATGTTATGGATAAGGAAAAGGAAGATCATTATATGGCTGAAGTTTGCAGTGGTATGTCCATGTTTTTGTCACACGAATTTCCACCCTGGGTTGATAACAGCTGCAAGTAACCAGACAGGTGCTGGGATCTCTTTGCTGAGATGTGTTCTCTGTTTGGGAAAACATCTGTTTCTGTTGACATGTTTTCTCTGTTTCTTTTAACCAAGTATTTTTCTTAAAAGTAATTTCTCCAGCAGCAGTAATTATTTTTCCTGGTGTGCAAAGAAAGAGTAATCCATTACTCAGTCAACTTTGTTCTTCATGTTAGGCTTAACCTTGTTGACTTCTCAGTCAGAAGTAAAACCTAATTTATTTATCATTGCCTGAAGATGATATGTACTTGAAGGACATAAGGAACTTCTGGACTGCTGCTTATATACATTCCCTGAACTACTGAATTTCTTGTAAGTTATTAATCTGAGGGATGCTTATTGCAGTTGTCAAACATAGGCAGAAAGTCATGACATTTTAATATTTAATTATGTTTACAAAAAAGGTAAATGCACCCAGAAGCTTAAAAGGTCTCAGGAAATACTGATATAATTTAAAAGATACATTGGCTTTAATGCAAAGGAGGCAATAGGGGAAACAAATATCCATTTGCTTTTAACCATATTTTTCTTTTTATCTCGGTAAACTGAACAGTGGGTGCTTTCAATAAATTATGTGAACAGAGTGGTGAAGTATCTGAGCCCTCTATATATTTCAGGAACTGAAATGGCTGTATGCTAAATGCACATGAGTGTTGAGGATCTGGGTTTGTCTGAAGAGTGGGAGTCAGGGATGGGGACTCGGACTCGAGGACTCGACTCATGAGTCGGACTGAGTCCCCCCTCTGACTCGACTCGGACTCGAGTCCCAAAATTTTTAATGGGACTCGAGACTCGACTCGGGACTCGAGATCAAGGACTCTTCAACATCCCTGGGCTGTGCCAGGAGTGGAGAGGAGCGTGATTGCCGGCGAAGAGCGCATGGAAGCGAGGTATGCCACTGCTCGGCCACTATGGACGGCTACCAGGAGTGCAGCCCCAACAGTGTGTCAAGATTTATTTTGATTGATGTGTTGCGTACTTGGGAGAGGCAGAAGAAGGACCTGAGATTACTCTGTGTGGCTGCTCTGAGTGTGTTTCTGGTTCCAGCAAGTTCATCACCAGTGGAGCGGGTGTTCAGTGAGGGTGGAATTGTGATGAGATCTCACCGTTCCAGAATGGGGGCCAAACATTTAGAAAAAATCATGTTCCTCAAATGCAACATGGATAAGTTTTAGGAAGTACAGCAAGTTTATTTTTTAAAATCATTTTTCTAAAATGCAACCTTTCAGACATTTTGGGTTTGGCTGCCTCTGCCTGCCTGTCTGGGGTTCCCAGCCTCCTCTGCCTGCCTGGTCTCTTCTTGACCAGTTCAACAGTTGAATTGTCCAAGACAAAGGCCTCTGCCTGCCTGCTTTGGGGTTTCCTGCCTCCTCTGCCTGCCTGGTTATTTTGGGTTTTTCTGCCTGGTCTGTTCTTGCCAAAATCAGTTGTAGAGTTTTGAAATAAAAAGGCACACTTGTGCCTAGAATTTATTTAAACCACACATCTGAAGTAGCCTTATTTTGTTGGGAAAAACCCCCATTGATTTTAATAGGGACTCGTGGAGTCAGCTTTGGGAGTGACTCGTGAATCGTGAGTCACCATTTTGGACCAAGGACTCGGACTCGGACTCGAGACTCAGGTCCAAAGACTCGTGACTCGACTCGTGACTCGAGACCAAGGACACTTCAACATCCCTGGTGGGAGTACACAGAGGCCAATGTCATGCCCTCCGATATTGCACACATGAAAGGACCAAATTGGTTGTTGTAACACCCTGATTTTGATTCAAGAATCACCATCCAAGGCCTTATTCAACTACTGTTACACATTACTGAAGACTACTCAGTCTGCTGTATTCATTTATTCTGCAACAGCCAAGAAATGGTCCAAAATTTCTAATGAAATGGGTTCCATCCTCTGGGATGATGAAACTGTGTGGTCCTGAGTCTCCCCAAAGGACAAAATTGGGAGAAATTAATCTTGGAAGTTCAGCGGTTGAGGGAGACAAAAAAAAAAAAAGGTACAAGAGAGCTGTGCCAGTTTCCTGGCCATTTGTATGGAGTGTGTGTGTGTTCCTGTCAGAAACCCAAAGTTTTCATGAAAATCTGCTGTGTACAGAATTCTGTGGCAGTCCTACACATATCCTATGATATCCTATGATCCACAAGGAGAGTTGATTGACAAATTCATTCTTTGTGAATTCTGATACAAACTGACCTGATCTGCACCTACCCAAATAATGTTCAGATTGAAACATATTTATTCTCCAGATTTCATACTTCTCTGAGTTCTGTGATGCGTTTCTAGGTTCAAAAATGTACCAAAATGCATATAAAATGTGCATTTTAGGATAAAATAAGTTTAGAAATGTGCACTTTGAGAGGAAATACATTTAAGCTGCAATCCTCTACCTACTTACCTGCGAGCAAGCCCTCCAGAACTCAGTGGAACTTATTTCTGAGTACTTGTGTATAGGATTGCTCGGTCAGAAATATGTATTTTGTTAGAATAAGTTCAAAATACATTTTATATTTTCACGTGGATATTTAAAATTGCAGATTAATGTGGAAATGGGCTGGAATGGACTTACAAATGAACAAGAAATGCCATGTAAATAACTGTTCTTCTGTAATGAATAAATACTTAAAATGTATCTTAGTAGGCCTGAGGCCTAGCATTGTTACTGTGCTGAAGGCCTGTTTTAGCATTAAGTGCTTGGTGACAGTTCTGAAAGGGGACAGAAAGATTATTGCTTTTAATATTTATAGATAGGGCCTGGATCAGGTGAATTCAATTTTAATCTGGGAAACATCAGACTGTGGCTGGGGGTTCTAGATAGGTGGAAAACAGCAGTTGAAAAATGAGTTAGGAACTCAGGCAGCTGGTGTTTAGTCAGGAAGAAGGTCTATTGGTGTGTGGTGGGCAATTAAAGGACTAGAGAAATGCTAAGGATAAGGTAGATAGCTAAGGCCTCAATATTAAACTATTCCTTCTCTGTATGATAACCATACATGGCTGGAGAAGATCAGGAATAGGGAGGAAGTGGCTGTGTCATGCAAGGAAGCTGCCCTGCCTTAAGATCTTACCAGAAGCAGGTTGCATTAAAAACCAGATAAACTGCCCAACCAGCCAGCAGTACAACAGGAGGAGCTCAAGAGCTGGACCTGGTTGTGTGTGAATTGGGCTAGGGTAGAGGTTTAGGGAGTTTGGCCTGAACTTTTAGTAATACAGTAATACCTTGGATTGAGAGCATAATTTGTTCCGGAACCGTGCTTGTAATCCAAAACACTCTTATATCAAAGCGAGTCTCTGGTGGGCGTGAACAGGGCCGATTTCGGTCCGCTACTACGCCCGCTCAAGGCAAGCGGTTACATCCCTACGACTTGTCTTGCAAGACGTCGCTTGTTTATCAAGTCAAAATTTATTTAAAAATTTGCTTGTCTTGCAAAACGCTCTCAGGCCAAGTTACTTGCAATCCAAGGTATTACTGTACCTTAGTATTTGAAAGATAAAGTGTTATTGGTAAAATGTATTGATCTCTGTGGAAATTAGTGATTGAGAATTAGTAATGGAAGGGATGTAATAAAAGGGGTCAAAAACTTGGGGGGTGAGGTATTGATGTAAAGGGAAAATAGGTGGTGGCTTGAAGTTGTCCTTGATAAATGCAGTAGAGGGAAAGAACTAGGGAACTGTACTAAATAGAAGTAGAAATGTTTTGGATTGTTAGAAGAACTAGAAGAATTAACATATGTTTATTGTTAATAATGAGTTTTGTGAACTTGTGAGGTGGATGAATAAGAAGAAAAGTGTTTCAAAATAGAAAAAAGAGAAATGTATTTGTAAACTATAGAGTAGCATATATAATGTTACTTTTACTTGGTTGTGGGGAAAATCAGAAGTCCATTTTAGTTTTGTGCTGTTCGGTTTTTGTGATGTCTGTTTGTTTTTTATGTTTTTTATTTTTGTTTTGAAAATAAAACATTAATTGCAAAAAAAAAAAAAAGAAAGCCTCAAAGTAAATATTACCTGATGTACAAAATAACATTTTAATTAACTAATCGTTTAATAGTTCATCTTGTTTCTAGTGTTGGTGCCTATCTCATGCCTAAGCCTCTTATACCAAGGTACTAGGAGGTTTTAAAAGTATTCTAAGAGAATAGGTGGCAGTAGAAATGGGTCAGCTTGTGCAGCTCTGAGTTATAGTGGGAGAGAGTTCCTTAGGCCTTGAAATATAAGCATTTGTTGTTGTTGTTGTTATTATTATTATTATTATTATTAACAATAATAATAATAATAATAATAATAATAATAGGAGGAGGAGGAGGAGAAGAAAAGCTATAGGTGGGATTGCCCAGTGAAGGAGCAGTTTCCCATAACATGCAAAACTGTCAAAATGGAAATAGACTCTGTCAATCCCTATCCACAAGCCTCACTTATTGAACTGGGAATTATTGAAGCTTTGAGTCCGTCACGTGATTGGTAAATTGCTTTTTTGAAATATCTGAAGGTGAAATCACATTCTCAGAAGCTGTGATACAGTTATCATTTTAAAATTTAGTGCATGGAACTTTCAGTCATAAGAACAGCCATGCTGGATCAGACCAAGGGTCCATCTAGTCCAGCATTCTGTTCACACAGTGGCCGACCAGTGTGAACAGTGGCTAACCAGTGGTCAATCACATGGATAGGCATGCAATAAACTGGTGTTGCCATGCTCTCCACGCCCCAGATTTCTGAGTAGTTGTAAGAGCATTGTTAGTAAAAGAAACATGGCCTTATAATATGGCCGGTTCAACTTATGATTTCCCAGAAAGAAAGAAATCTCCATGTAGAATAAAAAGTATTTATTGCAAAGCATGACATTTACACTTTGAGCATTCAGTATGCATATAGTAGTGAGAGTTTTAGGGTACATTCAAGAAATTCTGCGCCCTGTTACAAGATGACTTCCAGAATCACCCTGTACTAGCCACATATTATATTAATCACAGAAAAGCTACTGTTCCTATTCCTGCTCTATAATCAACCCACAAACTCTAGCAAGTCAATTGCTCTTTGTGTAATTTTCACTTTGAGATTACAAAGGTAATGCTTAAAAGCTTTTGGATTATCCGTTCATTCAAATCTTAATGTGTACTACTCTAAGTTCAGATATAAGAATGTTAAGTTTTCTCTCTAATTTTTGTGCTACGATGATGAGAGGAGACAGACAGGATTAAGTGCTTATTACTACACCCAAGTTGTTTTTTAAGCTGACCAAAATTTTGTAGAAGTGCAGCAAAGAACATTCTTCACCTTTGCACAGCCATGTTTTTATCTCCTGTATATGATCCAAGTATGCTTATTTTAATTATGTCACTTTAGTTTTTTCTCATAATAATTTCATAATTATTTTCAAAGATAATATAAACTGCAATCCTCAAAGTACTCACATTGAAATAGGCCCTGTAAAAGGCCCAAAGAACTTTCACTAGCCCTGTCCTTGCCCCCCTGGGCTTCTCTCAAAATTCCTCCAGTGTTTTGCCTGAGGAGGACTCTCTTCCCGTCACCACCAATTCCCACTGAATTTTGCTTCCAGCCAAATTGTGCAGGCAATGCCAATTTGTGCATTGAAGCCAGAACAATGCACAGAAAGGATGTCCATTGTTCTTTTTTAAAAAAAAATATCTCAGGGAGCCATGCAGCAAATAGGAACGCTATTTAATGGGCTTCCGAGAATATTCTGCAGAATTCATATAAATCTGATGGCTGCCTTTCATACACTTCTTTTCTCAGCAATTTGTTTTCAGTAACACAGAATCCCCAGCTGAGAACATTCTGCATAAGTTCTGACATGACCTGCTGGCACATACTCCAAAAGGCTTTGACTATTAGCTCCTCATCGTTAAGCCTCCTTAAAATAAATATATACAAACCTGTCTACTTATTGATTTGTTTTCTGTTTCTTCTCATGCACTGGCTCTTGCATTGAAATGACCGAAGAAAATAGCTTACTAGTCCTGGCTATTTTCTCAACATTATCTACAATGCTTCTATTATCCATGGTATTATTTTTCAGATACAGTTTGTGGAAACACTTGACATTAAAATGACTTTTGAAAATGAGATTCATTGTACAATATACTGGCCTGTTCACTGTTCCTTACACAAAGCACTGTTGAGCTTCACTGCTTGTCCTGTTTCTGTAGTGCACTAGCCAATTCTTAGTTTAGTGTTTTTGTTTCATTGGATTTCTCTTGGGCCAGCTTATGGAGTGACTATGAAATTTAAGGGGTTGATTGAGATTAGCTTTCAGTGAAGGTTTGGCTCCTGCTATGGTCTTCTCAGACCAAGATAGTCATGTGCCTTGCAGGAAAAAAGGTGGGGTATGTTTGCCACAGGTTCCCCAAAAGGGATTGGCAAAGGTTCTTTAAAGGATTTTGAGACCATAATAAATACTCCTCCAGGAAGTTAAAGCCAAACATCTTTACTGCAAAGCTGAGTATGAAATACAACAATGCTATGCCTTCCTCCAAGTTCCCTAGTGGAAATCCCACCCCTTAGCTATACAGTCACTGTATTATTTCCAACCACCCCGAATGCTAGTTCCAGCAGCTCTCCGCCTGGGTATCAGCTTTCAGAGTTGGGGTTTCTGCAGGGCTCTCTGAACAGCTTCCTCTGCTCCTCCTTGCTCCTTCCGATTCTTCAGCACTCCACCACTACACACACAACCAACCAACCACTACCAACCATCACCACTACCAACAACCACCTTAGTCTTCATTTGCTAGTCTTATATACTTTTCTAGCACCAAACTCCATGGGCTGCAGACCTCATGCTTAATTGGTAGCACCTGGGCTGTTTGGTAGGGATGTAATACTTTGTGTTGCGCGGGCTGAGCGGGCCCGCTCGCGCCTGCGCGAGGCTTGTGCGGGCCTACCGGGATCCTGGCGGCGGCTCCTCGTCTCGGCACTGTGCGGCGAGCCGCCCACGCCGGCTGCGCTGGTCCCGTCACGTCACTTCCGGCGCGGTGGAAGTGACGCGACGGGACCCTGCTCCGGCGCGCTGGACCCCCGCGCTATGTTTTTGGCGGGGGGAACCAGGGCAACAGGGCTGTTTAAGCCCTGTTGCCCTGGTTCCCCCCGCCAAAAACATAGCGCGGGGGTCCAGCGCGCCGGAGCAGCTGGATGTGCTCAGAAGATCGAGATCGGACTGGCGGCGGCATGGAGGACCGAGCCGCGTAGAACTTCGGGCAAGACACAGGTACGTGTAACCCCCATACTGTTGTGCAGTGTCATTCTTCTGGCCTGCAGCCAGGTCACACGCCAGCAAGTTGCTGAAGATTGCATCAGCCTGGCTAGCAGCCAACTCACAATTTAAGCAAGGTCATGCCTTGCTATTACAGAGCAAAATACAGGGTATAATACCATACAGAGCATAATACAGAGCATAGTCCCGAGTGACCTCCGCCATGCCCCCTCTCTGATGAGCTTCCGTCGCTCATTAAAAACCTGGTTGTTCAGGCGGGAATATGGGGTGGGTTAAGATTTTAAAATTTTTATATTGTTTTAATGTATTTTATTGCATTTATGTATTTTATTCTGTGTACATCGCCCAGGGTGGCCGGTTGCCGGCCAGATGGGCGATAAATAAATATTAATAATAAATAATAATAAATAGTGTCATACAAAGCATAATACAGGGCATTGAGGCAGGACTGTTGTGCAATACTGCACTCCTCGTCATCTTCCGCAACTCCCATTACAGTGTATAAATATAATAAATAAAAAAATAAATAATAAGTACAGACTCCACAGCCCCATTCAGATATAGTGAGAAACCATGGTTCCCTACTACCTGAACAAGCCACAGTGATCCTTGAGCTTGTGCACTTCTTTTTTCTGCCTGTGAGGAGATCTAAAGCATTTGTTTCTGGTTTCAAACAAACCATAGTTCCCTGTGATGACCAAACTTGGGGAAGTGTGGTTTTTCAAAACTATGATTAGGATGAGTGAACATACCCCATATGAGTTTGTTATTTCCTCAGATAATAACATATTCATTTGTGTAATCTCAGATGAGAGGTCTCTTTTAATGTGAGATCTCTTTCTGTTTATATGAGTTTTGGAGCATGCGCAATATCAAAATGCATCTTGGGAGCTGTCGCTTGAAATGCATAGTCATGAAGTCAATGCTTCATGACTATGCATCACCACGTTATGTACATCTTCCTGATTGGTTGTTTTATGTGACCTTTCTATATAATATTTACATGCCACACACAATCAGTTCAGTATGGAGGAGAGATGAATGGCACCACTGAGTCCTCCTCGCAGAACCAGAGCCACAGTGGCGAAAAAAGAAGATTCAAGGTGGATGCCTTGCTGGAGAACCCAGGCTGGTGTTAAGGGTACTAATACAAGAAACTCATGCACAGAATTGCCATAATTTAGATGCAGACTGCACATGCTTCAAAGATCGCAGTCTATTCCAAAATCAATAATTTATTCATAAGGCAGCAATCCACGTTCACTACAAAGGTGAGCATTATGAATTCGTAGGGATGTGCGAACCAGCAAAACTTGAGCTTGCCAAAGTTCTCTGAATTCCATCTCGAAGCTTGTTCTGACTTGTGCCTATATCAGATTGTGAGCTTCCCCCCCCTTTTTGCATGAAACCCTATCCATGTTTTCACATGTATTTTTCCAAATGTCATTAGTTTTGCATATCTTTGAAATGTACACAATTTTCTCCCATTGATTAAAGCGTATTTGTGCACATTTTTCTAAAGTACGCATTTTTTTCATGCACATTTTTCAAATGTACACATGCTGTCAAACACTTTTTTTTTTTGGTCCACAAATCACATTGCAAGCTTGGAAATGTTTGGACTTCAGCCGCAGATTGCATCTGAGTCTATGTTCAATCTGGAAGGTGCGAGCTGGATAAATCCTGACAAAAAATGAACTGAAATAAATTCCTCATACATCCCTATTTCAGCCAACAAGCCAACTAGTTATGAAATTCAGCACTATCACTAACTATGATTAGTGGGAACAAATGGGATCATTCATAGTTACTTTAATAGTGGAAGCAAGAACTAGGCATGTGCACGGAGCTCGATTGGGGAATGGAAGTCCGACGAACTCGCCGCGCTCTTCCCCCGAGCTCCGCTCACCCTACCTTTTCCCCGGCTCAACTTGCATTCTCATGAGCCGAGCTGGGGAAAGCGACTTCCGGGTTCAAGCACTATGTTGTTTACGTAGAAAACGGCCAAATTTGTGTGAATTACGGCCAAGTTTACACAAATTACAGCCAAATTTGTGCAAATTTGGCTGTTTTCTACATAAACAACATAGAGCCAGGGACCCAGAAGTCCAGTGAGCACCTTAGCTGGCACTCGCACTCGGCTCGACTCACGTGGCAGGAGTGCTCGGCTCGCGCGCCATGACTCAAATGCCGGGTGAGTCGTCCATCCCTAGAAAAACTACAAGTTAACTACACCTCTGGCTAGCTAGAATTTGATCTTTTTATGGTTCTTATTTTTATTGTTAACTACCCAGAGGACATTGTTAATTAGTTGTGTGTGTGTGTGTGTGTGTGTGTGTGTGTAAAGGACAAACTGTACTTAGTTTAAAATACAGTTTAATGAAATAAGCGAAGATCAAACTGGTTTGTGATCCTGGCTTGTTCTAATAATTCATAGTTTCAACTAGCCAGAGTTCTTAGTTTGGACATAACAAGAATCTCTGGTTAGTTTAAATCTCCTCCTCATGGACATATGGGAAGGGGAGAGGGGAGTGCATGAGTTAGAGGCTTCCTGCTGCTTGTTTACATAATGCTAAACTATGATTTAGTAGTATGTTTAAACTAGACCATAATGTAATGTTACAGCCCCATCCAATGTTGGTGCCCATAACACTCCAAACTCTGAGGGTTATGGCCATCCAATGGAAGACCAGAGGAATAAAGGCCTGTGGCTCATGCTGGCAAAGCTTGTCTGAGCGTGGAAAGCTAAGCAGGGTCAGACCTGGTTATTACTTAGATGGGAGACCCCCTCCTCTAGTCTCCTGCATTGAGCAGGGGGACGGGGTTGGACTCGATAGCCTTGTAGGCTCCTTCCAGCTCTATGCAGCGGCCAGGATTGCTGCCGCACTCCCCTCACCCTCCAAAACATTTAGACAGCCTATTTCAGCTGTCTGTTTTTCCCCTCCTTGCGAGAAGGAGAGGCTGAGGTACCGCCTGGATTCCATGGAGGATGGCCGTGCCTTGCGAGGACCCTCTCTGTCCCCGGGAAGCCCGCCCATACCAGTACTAAAGACGGTCTTCCATCTTTGGATCCCAGTTGGCGTGGAAAGAACCGCTCTGGCTGCAAGGGGCGGGAGGGTGCTCTGTGGGTGGAGTCCCCACTGCGACCTTAGAAGGGATTTCCAAGGTCACAGCGGGGACTCCAACCTATTCTATGCCCCCCCCAGACAAGGTCGGGTGGCCATAGGATTGCGCCCTTAGATAATGATCAATGTTTGGGGCCATGAAGGTATGTCTTGAAAAATATCTCATGAAGTCATCATTTAATGTTGATAGTTACTGAACATTGCTGAATAGCATTCTTTTTGAGATAAATTATTGTAACTATCTTTAATTTCTAAAGGGACAGCTGAGTTTAGATGAAGCTCTTAATAATATATTGTTCCTTCTTCCCTTGTTCATGGAGGTCAAGTTCTCTTAGTTATCAGACTATTTCTTTGGTTTTGATATTGAAAAACACATAAAAACTTAAATATAGTATTCTTGACATAAACCTTTTCATTAGTCATACTTGCTAAGAATTCAAGAGTAGACTACCAAACCATGTCATTAACTGATAGATTTTAGCAATGACCTTATTAATGTATGTCAGTGCATCGTGTTTTATGAGCTAGATCTTTATCATGGTTTTTCACAAGAAAATGTATTGCCAGTGGCAATTTCAGTGATCGAACTGGGTTATATCCCTGGTATCCAAATAATCAAGGAATTAAGTAGGAGGGAAGCAGAGAAAGAAAAAGAGTAGGATGGATGTCCATTAGTACAGACAGATTTCTCTGCTTATGAATGATGTTTTCATTAATGAGAGTTGAAAGTTATTTCCTAATTTGAGTAATGAAAACCATAATATATGTCCTTGCTAAATTGCTAGGTTTATATATTTATGTATCTTGGTGACTTTATTGACCGGCTCATGAAATTCAATTGTCATGTTTCTTCTGCAGAAGACAATCTATTCCTTTGTGTAATATAATAGAATATCTGTTTTGATTAAAGATTCCTTATGGGTTGTTCATGTACTTTATTGAATACTTCTGTCAACAGATATTTAATCTGACCAAATAATGGGTAGTGCTAGAAGCACACTATATTATGTCTACATTTCCATAAGATAAGCTATGCTTATGCTATGGGTGCAGTGACCACGGAAATGTATGATGTACGTTTTTCAGAGTTCAGTTGCCACTGCATTAGAAAAGACAGTGATAAAGTGTAGTGATGAAGACACTGTACCATTGGCTATATCTTTCCTCCAGTATCAGAGGCAGTATATTGTTGGAATACCAGCTGTTGGGCAACAGAAGTGGGAAGGTGCAGTTGTGCTTTTGTCCTGCTTGTGAGCTTCCCATAGGCATCTGGTTGCCTGCTGTGGGAGTTGAATGCTGGATCAGGACTTTGGTCTGATCCAGCATGGCTCTTCTTATGTGCTTATAGACTACTCTATAGCTTTTGTAAAAGATGCATTGTTCCTCTGAATCATAGAAAATATAGCTATAAAAATTCAGAATAAATGCAGACAAAATGGAAGTTCTGGGGGGCAGGGAAAGGGACTGAGCAGAAAAACATCCATAAGAGAAATTACACGGTGCAAGTCATAACCAAAACAGACACTTAGGCTGCAATCCTATGCATACTTACCTAGGAGTATGCCCTGTTGAACTCTGTGGGACTTACTTCTGAGTGGACACACATAGGATTGCACTGTAAGATGATGTCATGTTTTTAAACATTAACTTAAAGAGAAATCCTATGACCCCTTGACAGCATCTGGGGTGCCATAAGATGCTGTAGATTTCCTTCTCCGTGCCTGTAGACAGAGCTACTAGCACAGAGGAGGAGATACGATCAGGATCTCCCCTCCCCCCCTCAGATGCCATGGAAAGCTTCTCTTACAAGGTTGCAACTGCGATCTTGTAAGAGAAGGTGGAGAGAGAGAAAAAGGGGCAGGCTGGTGGGTGGGGATGGGAGGGGAGAGGCCAGGATACCCAATACCCTATAGCCACTTGAGTCCTCTCCCTACCCACTGAAAGGTAAGTCAGCTAGACAGGCTCGGAGGCCCATATTGCTGCATTTTGTATTTTGAACAGGGGTGAAATTGCCTCTGTTCTCCTCTCACCCTACCTGACTCTTGCCAGTAGGGTATAGGTTAGGTGGAGGGCCCCAGACTTGGAGCACAGTACAAAGTGATTTGTGGGCAACAAACTGAGACATCTTTGTAATAAAAGCAAATGAATAAACTATGCCCAGACTTTCCATTTGGCTAATTCTCGATTGTAGTATTTGAGAAGTGGTTGTACAAACTATCTGTTCTGAGCATTAACTGAAAAAATATATCAATTAAGCTCTTACACAGGAAGAATAAAACCCCTTTAAGTGCTGTAGAACATCCATTTACATTTGCCAGACATTAGGTTATAGGTCTTTCATCAAAATAATCAAAATGTTATGACTAAAAAAATGGATAGGCTTTAATAGGTACCAATCAATTTTTTTTTCTGGTGCAAGATCATCTATTTAAGGCTGTATGTTGGAAAAAGTAAATGAATAACTTTGTTAAATGGACCCCAAAGTTTAAGTTTAATGTTTCTCACACTGTCCCTATTGTCTGCTTATACTTGCTAGCAATTGACAAATGCAATATAATTTAATGAGCATTGATACTAATGGTTGTACTCAAAACATGGCACATGATTTACCATCATGAGACTCACCTTGTAAACTGCTATGTTTGTGACACAAATGCTCTCCCGACATGACTGGCAATTATACTCATGATTGTCTAATGCTGAAGTCCCATGCACACTTACTTAGGAATAAGCGCCATTAAACTCGATGGAACATACTTCCAAGTTAACATGAACAGGATTGCAGTGCATGTCAGAGAAACACTTGGGAAGTATATGACCATAGTTTTGGCAATGGATTACTTTGTCTGCAAAGTTAATTTACATAATTAAAGAGATTAATGCATGTCGGTTGAAGATTTCTCTTTTGCACTGAGTTTCCATTTAAATGTTAAAATAATAGGGGCTAACCAGTGGGCAGAACTAGATGTGATGAAGAACACATGGTTACAGATGGGAAAAAAAATCCAATCATATGTTAAATTGTCCATCCTCATCTCCCATAAGGTGCAGTTACTGATAATCTGGAGATGCATCTAAATCAAATTTTAGTTACTTAGGTTTGCCTTATGGCTTCTAATTAGCAGCACAATTTTGAATTTCTAATAAAGTAGGCAGCATTCAATGCAACACTACTGTTAAAGTAAATTACATTGCACTAGCATGAATTATTTCTGGCGCAATGCCAATAGCGCCTGTTGGTGCAACAGTTTTTCCAGGGAAACCCATCCCACCAGCAAGCACTTTTGGCATTGCACTAGAGGTGGTTTACAGTAGTGCAACATAATTTACATTAGCAGTAGCGTCACATAGGATGCCGCCCAATGTATTTACTCACTGTCGACCCAATTTTAGATTTGTCTGCAACGGATGTCTGCTGCACCAGCTCTTACATTGAAATAAGCTAGTTGGCATCTGCTTCCAATCCAAGCTGATATCTGATGGTCTGTGATGGCTTGCAATATATTCTGTGGGTCCTTCGTGTACATGTGTCATAAAAGCTTTCATTCCTTTCACAGACAACAACAGGAAGACATGTTCTCTGCCCCCTGTTCTATTGTTGCCCACAGCTTTAACAGGGGAGAGGTCTGTGGCATTGACTATCTGTGTCTGAAAACTGCATGGTAGAACTTAGTTGTTTATTTGAGCGCTTGTGTTGTGCAGGTGTTAGCTGAAATTTTTGCAGTATGTTTTTCTCAATATTGGACTAATGTGCAGCAATGTCAAAAGTACATACTGTAGAATGTAAATCCAGTAAGAATTGTATTTAAATCATCCAGCCATTGGGGGGGGGGGGGCTACTACTTTATGTTGTTCCACCTAGTGTCTCTCTCTGTACAATCTCTGTGGAGCACCTCACCAGGCAGACTGGGTGAGTCTTTCCCCCATACCACAAATGTTTTAAAAAATCGCCTAATTTGCATGAATGATTCACTGGGTGGAGACACCTGCCATATGAAGCAGTTTAAAAACCTCAAATTGGCTGTTATTTAAAAGATGAAGATAATGGCTGTGATTCTGAAGACATGCAGTGTTTTTCACTGCTATTGATGCCAAGCTGAAAATCTATGTGCTACTATTTTAGGCTGTTAGTTTACTGCCCTTTCCATAACTCTGTGATTTCTGCCACTAAGAAGGAAAAATATAGAGAAACATAAAAATCCCAATGCAAATACTAGCCACAATGCACAGTCCTGAGCTGGCTAAAAATAACCTTGTGCTATCATCACACAATAAAAGATGGCCCAAATAAAAACATTGCTTCTAAAGGAAACTTGAAGGATCTGCAGATGCAAGAAACTCTCTACCCTCCCTTTAAAAAGAGAAAAGAAAATCCATTTCTTTAGAAAACTGAAATAGGGGAGAGAAGAGCTCAGCTGCAGTGCATCTCAGCTACAAGTCCTGCTTAAGGGGCTGGCCAATGCAGATCTTGACTGTGCAGGCATGCATAGAAAAATTGTTCTATTTTGAGGACTGTGCTTCTTCCCTAAACCCCCCTTCCCCCCCTCTTTAGAACTATAAACAGTAGAAATCCAGTGTGTTCATTTTGGGATTTGTTTTTTAACCTTTTTTTGGTGCTGGAGAGCCAGAGGGCAAATTATCCTTCCTTGAACTTGGCACAGATGTGGCAGAGAACCAGTATGACCAAGTAGCATATGTTCCAGCTAAGTCCCTATTTCTTGGTCCTTGTCCCTGGGAAACCACCTTCCCCATTTTGTCCTGATCTTTGCCTTTTTGGGGATACCTTAATAAAACGTTAGTGCAGTGTTCTCCAACCTTGGGTCCCCAGATGTTTTTGGCCTACAACTCCCAGCATGCCCTAGCCAGCATAGCAGTGTTCTTCAGCATAGCTGGCTGGGGCATGCTGGGAGTTGTAGGCCAAAAACATCTGGGGACCCAAGGTTGGAGAAAACTGCGTTAGTGGGAACTGAAGGCTTTAGACCCCTTCCCCAGTCTCTAGCTGTGCGTGTGTGCGTGGAGGGGGGATGCATCTTATTCAGGGCAGGTTCCAGTTTTGAGAGAGACCTGAGCAAACGGACCCCTAGTGTGCCTGCTCTTCTTTTGGTAGGCCCCAACAGGCTTACTGGGTGGCAGCAGGCAGTGACAGGTAGTGGTGGGTTACAGCAGCAACAGTGCCCAAAGCAGTGTCATGCTGGTGTGGCCACAGTTTAAATTTCCCACTGTACTCCAGAATGACATTACATCAAGGTGAGGCATTTTAATAGTGGCTAGACCCAGCCTCTCAGCACTGTTTAGAGCAAGGCTCTCCAACCTTGGGTTCCCAGATGTTGCTGGCCTACAGCTCCCAGCATACCCAGCCAGCATGGCTAATGGCAAGGGATTCTGGGAGCTGTAGTCCAGCAATGTCTGGGAATCCAAGGTTGGAGAGCCCTGGTTTAGGGCTTAAGGCTAGATTTCTTTTGTTAAAGTGGGGGCTGCTCAGGGAAGGTATTAGCGGTGGGCTGTGCCGCACAGTGAGACCCTGGCAGCTGCCTGAAGATGCCAGGTGCCGATGCCATCATGTGAACATGCAGGCACCATGTACTACACAGCCTTGACTTAGGGATGTGTTGATGCTGGGAAGTCTGGCTCGTCTGAGCTCGATGGACTTCCTGCCCGCGTCCATTCATCAGATTGGAAGCAGGCTGAGTCAGGTCCGTCCCCCCCAGGACTTATTTCTCTAAGATGGGCCGCGGTTTGTGCATTAAAAAATAATAATCCCAAAACCTAAGGAAATTTGCACAAATCATCCAATTTGCGTAAATTTATGCAAATTACACAAATTGAGGTATCTTGAGCATTTTGTGCAAATCGGCACCCAAAACGCATGTGGATCTAGCTTTCTTTGCATAAAATCAACCAATTTGCACAAATCGGGTAAAGAACACATGCTTTTCAAGTGCTGATTTGCACAAATTTACACAAATTCCCTTATTGGTTTTTTTTTTTTTTTTAATGCACCAATCGTGGCCCACCTTAGAGATAAAACTCCATGAGCTGGCTCAACTCGCACCATGGAGAGTCAGCACCAGCGCAGGACTGGCAAACCAGAATTGGGGTGTCATGAAAATCTGTTGGATTTTTACACACACCCCTTCAGATCCCTCACACATCCGTACCTGTTCTGTTTTATAAGCAAAGATGGTAGGGTTGTTGTTTTTCTCCCTTGTTAGAGATGTAATAGAAAAAAAAGATGTAATTGTCCTACAGTATATCATCAATAGTTCCAGACATACTTCAGCAGCTGCAGGGTGTGAAATGCCAGGTAGGGATGTGCACGGAGCTTGATTAGGCAAATTCACTGGGCTCGCCCCCCTGAGCTCCGCTTGCCCTACCTTTTCCCCAACTCGACTCACGTTCTCGTGAGCCGAGCTGGGGGAAGCGACTTCCGGTTTCCGGCGCTACGTCGTTTACATAGAAAATGGTGTAAGATACGTTAAAAACGGCCGCAATTTGTGTAATTTGCGCAAATCATGGCCTAATTTGTGCAAATCACTACCGTTTTTAACGTATTTTATGCTATTTTTTACGTAAACAATATAGACCCGGGGACCCAGAAATCCGGCAAGTGCCTCAGCTGGCACTCGTGCAACAGAAGTGCTTGGCTTGCACAGCGCAAGTCGAGTGTCGGGCGAGTCACCCACCCCTACTTTAGAGCAGGGATGTGGAAGCTATTTCCCCATAACTGGGGAATAACTGGGCTATTTCCATAACTGAAGGACCAGGTGGAGGAGAACACCTCCACCCAGACCCAGCACCTTAGTTGGAGCGACTTCCCAATGGGGTAAACTGTAGGGATAAGAAGCTAGGTCCACAACCAAAGCATTGCATGGAGTACTCCAGCTGGTGCTTTGGCTGGTGACTACATGACATCTATCAGATTAATCCATTGATGTCATCTGCCCTGTGGAGAGTTGGGTAGGAGGCTATTTAGGTAGGAGAGTTGGGTAGGAGGGTAGGAGGCTATTCCCACTCTTACTTTACAACAGAGATGGGAAATGTCTGGCCCATGGGGGTTCCCCGTCTGGCCCATGGGGGTTCCCCGTCTGGCCCATGGGGGTTCCCCGTCTGGCCCATGGGGGTTCCCCGTCTGGCCCATGGGGGTTCCCCGTCTGGCCCATGGGGGTTCCCCGTCTGGCCTGCCAGCTTTTGTTCGCACCCCTGCCCACTTTCGTCCAGGCCCCTGCCCCTTCTTCCAAGCCCCACCCAGTACTGAGTGCTAGAGAAAGGTAAGTCTTTTTCTAGTGCTGAACCGGAAAAAGCACTCCCTTTCTCTGTGCAGAGAGATGCATGGGCTGATTGCTCTGTGTCTCTTTGTGCATGGAGACAGTGGGAGTCCCTTTCTGTGTGTACAGTTAGGCAAAGAGTAATCACTCTGTGCCTCTCCCTGCAAAGAGAAAGGAGTCAGTTGGGACTTCAGGGAGGAGAAGGCTTTGGGGGAAGGAGAAGGCTTTGGGAGGGAGGGCCCTTCCCACTAACATCATCTGGTCCCCAGAAATGTCCCAAGAGACAATTCAACCCCCAAGGCCAGAACCGTTCCACACCACTGCTTTTGAGCTTCTCCACAAATATACCCCCAATATTTGAGATGTAGATAATTCCACAGACCCAAAAGGCTAGCTTCATTCAAGTCTACTTATGCATTTCCCTTCCGGCATAGAGAGATCTCTAGTTCAAACATTCAACATTCCTACAAGGAGAGCAGCCATATTGCGACAGCTGCATAAGCAAAGTAAAGTAAGGCAAAAAACTATTCCTAAACATGCGGATGCCCTTTTGTGCCATTCTCTTCCATCAAAATGCAGTCACTCCAGAGTCCAGACAAGGACATTTTGAATGCTTTAACCAAGGAAGTGTCAAAATACTCATAGATGTATCTGATATGCACTTTCACATTTCCCAAACCTCTTATCATTTATTATCACCATTTATCAATCGGCTCATATATAGGATGCTGTTGCATATGTTTAGGATATAAATGCTAGTACTTTATATTATGAAGCAGGTTCTAGTGCTGAATGGTAAACTAGTACTAGGCTTTAATTTGGGATTTCAATGTGAGGAGCCATCAGGGATCACCCCAGGTGTTCCTGGTTGCCCAGCAGCAGCAGCAGCTAAGGCTGGTTAAACAGACGGAAAGGGAATCAGGACAAGGGCTCTTTAAATGCCTGAAGGACTCTGAAGAAGGAGGCTGTGGTGGCAAAGTATGATAAAAGGCTGAATGCGGGAAGCTCAAGGAAGACAGAAAAACAGGAGTGAAGAGGCTTAGGATATGGGGATGGTTTAAATGCCAAAAAGGAACAGAATGGCCTGGAACAACCCATTTACAAACACACACACCCCAAAAAAACCACACAAAAAAAACAATGATATGTGTTAGAGACACTTGAGGACAATATTTTAGGACTGAAAACCTTGCTATATTATATTATATTATATTATATTATATTATATTATATTATATTATATTAACCCCATAATGCCCAGAACCCAGCCATAACATAACAGAATGGCCCGGAACACCAACTTCCAAGTGAGCCAAGCTAACCAAATTCACCAGTCACACAGGACTAGATGGGAGTGATGCAATCAGCTACAACACTTCCGCAGAAACCACATGTTGGTACCCATTCTGGGCAATAAACAGTATCTAGGGAAAATAGCCTGGGATGCCAACTACTGAGTGAGCCAAACCAACAAAATCCACCAGTCACAAATGACTAGATGGGAATCATGCAGTAAGCCACAAACAAATGCTACCACTAATTGTTAGAATGAAAAAGCATCTTTAATACCTAATGAGCTTGCTCATTCAAAGGCCAAGGAGCTGAAGCAGAGGAGTACCTAATAAGAAAGGAAAGAGACTTCCCAGTGTAGACAGCAACAGTCAAGAAAATACAAGAATAATTGGGCAAAAAAGAGCTTATTCAGTAGCAGATTATCCTGTCTCTACAGCTATGTATCTATGGCCTGTGGCTTACGCTGGCTCAGCTTGTCTGAGTGTGTGGAAAGCTAAGCAGGGTCAGGCCTGATTATTACTTGGATGGGAGACCCCTCCTCTAGTTTCCTGCATTGAGCAGGGGGTTGGATTCGATAGCCTTGTAGGCTCCTTCCAACTCTATGATCTATGCAATCTATGGCTGGCACCAAAATATATTGTCTCTGATCCTTCAGCTGCTTACTTTATCACTCTAAGGGAATTCATTCTAGTCCTGCAGATACTTACCCCCCACACCATGGGCCTTCATCTTGATCTTGTCAATACTTGCCCATATTGCCTTATAGGCACAGGGCTGCATTAAGAGCATTATGGGCCTGGTGCTGAGGATTTTGGTGGGCCTTTTTATGGAAATAAATAAAATGAAGACGCAATTTTATATTAAAACAAATTAAATATTTTAATTACCATTAAAGTGCCAAAACAGAAACATATTGAAAATATTTCTTTTTTTGTAAACAATAAGCTTGTTAACTCAATAAAACCGTAATAAATAGAACATTCACAACAACCATTTTTAAATAAACATAAACCATATAAACAATTTAAATATAAGTGTATGATGTTTGGCTCATAAAAATTTGTTCCTTAAAGTATTATTATTATTATTATTATTATTATTATTATTGCATCATAATCAATACAGCCTGCGTTATGATTATGGTGCAGAGAGTAACTCTTGAAATAAATAGCAACCACTAGTTTTAAACACACAAACAGGTTATTCACTGAACTCTAACCTGCATTTAAACTAAATGAATCAAGCTGGTAGATTAAAATAAAATTACACATTAACTTTTCTTGCTTTTTTACTTGCAAATTCCTCAATTGTAGAATCAAGATTAAGCTCGTTCAGCAAACCATTTTCAATGCACAACAGAGAGAGCGCATTTAAACGCTCCTGACCCATGGAAGACCTTAGTTCATTTTTCACACGTTTTAATGCTGAAAATGAACGCTCACCACTGCAGTTGCTGACCATTAAACACAAATACATGCGGAGGGTCACAAATGTATTTGGAAATGCACCGACTAGAGATTGTGCAATCATAAACTTGTACATTTGTGTTTCTTGACGCCCATGAATGTCTTGATTTGCAGTGGAAGATTGGTACATTTTGAAAATAGATGAAAATTGTACAATTTCGTCTGCAAACAGGGGTTCAAGATCTTCAGGATATTTTGACACTAGTGTAGTGGCTCTGGAACGTAGACTATCAGCTGCTAGAGTGCATATTTCTGATAGAAATCCAAATCTTTCTTGAATTATATTGTATGCTGCTTGCCTGTGCCTCAGTGATTCTGTCAATTGGTCAATTATAGGATAAAAGGTATGCACTTTAAACCTCTCAGAGGGTGTCATATCAGCATTAGCATCTTCTGCATCACCATAGTCCCACCTCCTATTTCTTTTCACTTTCCTTCCACGTTGTAGCTGGTACTCCTCGCAGCCGGAAATATTTTTACCCTGCTGTTCAAATTCAGAGAATCTAGAACGGAGAGACTGCACAAAATCCTTTAGAGAGTTCAGCATGTCTGTTGCTGTATGCAGATCTAATTTTGCATCTTGGAGACACTGACTGGTTCTGTGAAATCTTGGTAAAATGACAGACCATACTTCAACAACCATTATTCCAGTTTCCAATTGATCCATGACATTATTTAGGCCCTTTGTTTGTAAACAGACCTCTCCCTTTGTGGATTCATCATTCATAATATTTGAAAGGACATCTCTGATAGTACTATAGCCTTTTTGTAAGGCATTCACAGCATCATGGGGAGCAGACCAACGTGTATCAGATAACCTTTTTAATGTTGGTATACCACATAGTTTGAAACTATCTGTTAACAGATTCCATCGATGAGTTGAAGCAGAAAAAAAACAATACAACTGCTGCACAAAATTAAAGAACGAAACTGCAACTGGACAGCTGTTTACGGCATTTTGTCCAACAAGATTAAGTGAATGTGCACAACAAGGAATGTATTCAGTAAGTGGGTTTTTCCCCCAAATTAAGGCCTGCATACCATTATATTTGCCACTCATATTAGATCCGTTATCATAAGACTGACCCCTGCAGTCTTTGATGGAAATTCCATTTTCATCCATGAACTGCAAAATAATGTTTGCTAGCTCCATACCAGTGTGTCCGTGCATTGGAATGAATTTCGTAAAACGCTCCACTGGACCACTAGGTAGTACATAGCAAAATATAATTGTTAGTTGATCACAATGTGCTATGTCAGGGGTGGAGTCAACAGAAATTGAACAATATTTGGCTTCTTTTATCTCATTTATGATTTGCTGCAGCACTTGCTGACCAATCAGTTCAATAAACTCATCACATATCGTTGATGATAAGTACCTCCACGTTTTTTAACCTCTGGGGCAGTCTTCCCCAACCGGGGCCCTTCCAAATGTTTGGGGCCCCAGCTCCCATCTTCCCCAGCCACTGGCCATGCTGCCTGAGGCAAATGGGAACTGTAGTCCAAAATATCCAAGAGGGATATTTGGTGAACTCTGTTCTCTGGGGTTTTTCAAAATAAAACTTAAAATGCCACACAATTCCCCATGAAAGCGCACGTGCACACACACACACACACACACACACACACACAGAGTATTAGCCAAGTGTCAAGGTTCCGCTACTGCAGGGACCCCTTGATCTGCCTTTGGAAGATCTCTGCCTCTTCCCAAAGTCTCTCCCTCTCTAGGTTATCAAGTCCTTTGCCTGCTTCCAGTAACGTGGGTGTAGGCTCTAGACGTGGTGAATAAGTCACTCCAAACTTTCAGGGTAAACAACAACACTTTACTAATAATATTAGGGTATTTACTTAATAGAGTGGTTATAATTCAAAAGCATGTATGATAAAATAAAACAAACAAACAAACAAACAACCCACCGTTCTCTAGTTACTTCAGACTACCTATTTCCTATGCAGCCAGCCAACCAGTTTCTCTTTCTCTTTCTCTCTCTCTGCTTCTCTCTATGCTGGTTCTCTGCTTCTGCTTCTAGCTCTCTCCCAGCACACACTAGCTGCTAGCTGACCACACCCCACATATATAGTCTTCCCAGGACTGGAAGGTTATAACCATGTGACCTTGCACAGGAGAACTAATTCTTAACTTCTATTGGGTGACTTAAAACTCTCAAACTCCCCCTCCCATCCAAGTGTTTGGGCCTTCAGGCTTCACTACTCGAGGGAAGTGTTTGGGCCTTCAGGCTTCAACAAACTGAAGCCTGTGTAGACCTCAACAAACCCCATCCTGTGTAGGCCTCAATCCCTCACACCAAGCAGGTGACATTTTGCAGGCGGCAGGAGGATCAACACCCCCAAAAGGCAGACACACCCACCCACAAACACACAGCCCTCTCTTACGTTCAGTTTGGCTCACAAAAGAGGGAAAGCCCTTTTACAGAAAAAAAGGAGAAGGAGAACTTGCAGATCAAAAGAGTCAAACTTTTGAACCTTACCTGTGCAGAGCAGGGCCATCAGGACCAGTGGCAGGTAAAGACCATCCCAGAGGTTTGTCCCATAGCAAGCAGAAGTCATGGTGGAGATTTTGGAGGCGGGTGGGCAGAGAGGGGTCGCTTGATGGAGCAAAAACTCAAAAACTCCTGCAGCTCATCAGTAAGGGTCTTCCCAATTTCCCCCAAATTATTTATTAAAAAAAAAAAAGCAGCCACAACAAAAAGCCAGGAAGCTTTGCTTGACCAAGAATAATTGTGTTGTTCTTGTTGCTTTGTTTCATTTTTGTTTTTGTTTTTTTGTTAAACTAGCATTTGAACAATTGAGCTGCGAATCAGAAAGATCTTTTGCTCGAGGCTGGAGAGAGAGGTCCCTTCTAAATCTGAATATTACAGACCCTAGCAAGCCCCCCATGTGCTTCAGCAAGAAGTTCTCACAAAGAAATGTAGTAACAGTGATTGAAATGCAAAAAGCTACCGAAATGCTAATTTGAGAACAACAGTTCTTGCTAGGTCTTGCCTCAAGCCTGTAATGCAGATGTGCTTAGAACACCTTTCTAATCTTGAAAAAATCATTAATTATGCTGAATGATAACAATCAGAGCTAACTCGAAGGGGGGGGGGAAATCGCGCCGCGTGTCCCTATAATTGTGGGCCTATTTTCTGCTAGGGGCCTGGGGCTGCAGCTCCAATAGCCCCTATCTTAATCCGACCCTGTATAGGCATCAACCTGTGGTCCTGCAGCTACTTACCTTATTCCATGAGCACTCATCCTGCTCCTGTGGAGACTTACCTCAATTGCCCAGCAGGCATTCAGCCTGGTCCTGCAATGACTTACGTCACTCCATGAGCATCCACCCTAGTTTGTAGCTACTTATCAGTATTGCTCCAGGGCTTTTCACTTTATCCTGCAACTACTTACTATGATCCCTAAGTAGTCAGTCTGATACTTCAACTACTGATTTGTGCTGTAACAAGGGTCTACAGGTGCTGCATTTATGTGGCCATGTTGTTTATTTGGGATGAAAATAGGAGAAAGGGACATGTTCCTTCTGATGGAGGGGGCCTCCTCCGTGACATTTGAATGCCACATTCTTATTATGGAAAACCACTATTTGGCAATGGGTGTGTGGCAAAGTTTGTCTTAGTGCATGTTTACTGTCCAACTACAGTCCAAAAGACTACATGCCCACTGGAACAAGAAAATAGGAACTTGTAAAATTGCTGAAATAATTGTTTCCTCTGTATTGTCTGGAAGATAATGTGAAAATTATTTTAAAAGCCCTTTCAGGGTGAAATTGTTGTATTTCTCTTTCCATCTGTACATTAGACATCAATAAGAGAGAAATTTAGTGAAAATTACAGTGCAATTCAGTTCATAAAAGCCATCAAGAGACTGTTTGGCATCTAACTGATCTAAGAGCTTGTTTAATTCGTCCTCACATGGTATTGGTCAGTCACAGGATTTTGCCTCCTCAGAACAGAGGGTGGGTGATTGCTTGTTTGAGAACATCTGCACCTCAAAATCTCTCTCCAGGTAAAAGCTTAGGACCAAAACACACATTGTATGACAGATCCATGAATGGATCTTTCCATTTGTATTTGTTCTTCCTTTAAAGCAGCTTCCAGGGTTACACCAAATTTGATCAGAGGAGCGATACAGGGGAAGGGTGTTAAAGCGCTTCTCTGCTCATTCATTTTTCTTTATCTAAATCATCCTCCATGAAACTCCAACTAGCTTGGGGGTGGGGAGTGGAGACAAAACAGGCACTTATATTTTTCACATAGTTTGACTGATTAAGGGTGCAATCCTATGACTGCTAGACATGTGTGAGGATTTTGTTTGGGGGTGGAAGTCTGGTGAACTCGCTGGGCTCGACCCTCCGAACTCCATCCCACCTACCTGCTTCCCCGGATCAACTCGTGTTCTCGCAAGCCTAGCTGAGGAAGCAACTTCTGGGTTCCCGGTGGCTGCTTCTTACGTACAAAATGGCATAAGATACACCAAAAACAGCCACAATTTGTGCAAGTTATGCAAATTGCAGATGCTTTTAACATATCTTATGCCATTTTCTACGTAAAAAGCAGCCCGCTGGGAACCCAGAAGCTCGCCAAGCGGCTCGGCACACGTCCGCCTTTGGCCTGGCTAAGCGGGTGCAGCAGCAGCGTCTGCCAAGCCAGAGGCGGGTCGTGTCCCTGGCAGGCTGCCCACCACTAGTCTAGACAGCCATTGGAGAGGTCAGAGTCCCAGCTCCAACCTTGGAAATGCACTCCGAGGTCAGAGCTGGGACTCCAATCTCGGAGCACCCTCCCTCCACCCTTGCAGCTGGCATGGAAAAACCACACTGGCTGTGGCTCTGAGGTTAGAAGAGTGACCTTGGAGCTGGAGGTTTTTGGGTGTTCCAGGGGGTGGGGAGGGAAGGAGAGAGGCTCTGCCAAGATATGTAGTATCCTGGTAGCACCTCAGTCTCTCCTCCTCATGCTCCAGGGCAAAAGACTGAAATGGCCAAAATTGGCCATCCAAGTCTTTTGCAGGGTAGGAGGAGCACGGAGGTGACCTTCGCCTCTGCACTTCTTCCACCCTCAATAGTATGCCCATAGTCGTTCAAGTTCAGAGGGTTATGGGCAGCCACATTGGATTGAGCACAATCCTATGCATGTTTAGACTGAAAAGAATCGTACAGCTGTAGGCCACTTTTATTTGATTTATTTATTTTATTGTTTATATTTATACCCCACCTTTTTTCCTTCAAGGAACCCAAGGCGGCTTACATAATGCTCCTCCTCCTCCTCCTCGCCATTTTATCCTCACAACAACCCTGTGAGGTAGGTTAGGCTGAGAGTCAGTGACTGGCCCAAAGTCACCCAGTGAGTTTTATGGCTGAGCGGGGACTAGAAGCTGGATCTCCCGAGTCCCAGTCCAACGCTCTCACCACTATGCCACACTGGCTCTCTTTTCTGTCTAAACATGCAATCTTATACCTATTTACCTGGGAGTAAGCCCCACTGAACTCAAAGGGATGTACTTTTCAGTAAAAAAAATAAATAAATGCATAGGATTGTACTGCATGTCACAATGCAAAAAGGAATCCTAATGCAATCATACTGCATCAAGGCTTCTTATTTGCACAGAATTCATTCAATTCCCAGTGCATCCCTGCACATTGGGAAGCTGTAAGGGGGGGGGAGGCACCAACTAAGAGCCACAGCAGAAGGGGCACACAGTGTTCTGAATATCATCTGAAAATCAAAAACAGGATGGCAGATTGGCAATGTATCTGTGCCACTCCACAAATAAGAGGAGTTCATTCAGGACCCTCAAATCCCAAAAGGAATTGGATAGGGAGAATGGTTTAACCGTCCCTAATCACATGCTGTACAATATCCATACTGAAATATAATTTTAAAAAAGCAATTGGAGATAATATTAGAAGCTATTTCACAAGTATTTTCATCAAAAAGGAACTAAACATGTTTTTTTATCACACCTGCCGTGTGCATACCTGACTTAATGAGAAAGAAAATGAATTAATGTTAGTCACAGTATGGTCTGGTTCAGAAATCATCAGTAGGAAATGTTTCCCTGGGACTTATGAAGAAAAACATGGGAGCTGGAAACTAATCATGAAAGCAACTAGGCTCTAGAGGAACAGAAGTTCTTTTCCTAATTAGGGATGAGCTTGAACTAGAGCATTTACTTATTTACCATGGTATTTGGAATTTTCAGACTCCACAGGAAAAACCTATCTGAGGAAGTATAATTTTGTTTGTTCCACCAATCTAATTGCTTTTCTGAGTGTTGATAAATTCAATGAGAATGATATTCACCATTTGTGGCCCCTTAGCCTCAGAGAGAGGGGGTGGCATTTATTTCCATCTATAAAGGGACAGCTGCTATTTGATATTGCTTTTGCCTCATTTCTAAAGGAAATGGGATCTTTAAGTAAGGCAATAATGTTTATTGAGTGTGTTTCTAGGTTTACAGTGGAAGCTATGTAAAGGAGAATGCAATGCTTTTATATACAAGGCTACATAGAAGCTATGTAGAAACTATTCAATGCTTTTATATAAAAGGCTACATAATATTCATAGTATGAATGTTTGGAATTTTCCTTGTTTTTTGTTAACAGCTGGGATTTTAAGACATTACTGATTATCATTTTATTAACCACAGTAGATGATTGCAGTTGGTAGGTTGTGCAATAAGTTAGCAGAGTTAACAATTGATTACTGAGCTAGAAGCTCCAACAAGTATTGTACATTTTACCAAGAAAGATAAATCAGTTTGCTCCATATGCACATGTTTTTAATAAACAAGGGAAGTACAGAATTAAGAATCAGGTTGCCTTGGCCTGATGGTGGATTCAGACATTACAGAAAAACAGGACAAGATAAAGTGCATGTGAATCTCTCGCATCCTCTTTTACAACTTATCTTGCAATGTTCCAAGCAAATTTTCCCACAAGCATCACAGAAATTGCACAGGGTGAGAAACATCAGCTATACATGCCTCTTAACTAAGCTCGCACATTTTTAGAATAGCTGTTCCATCTTCCCACTGTTGTAGCAGGCTCTTGCCACTGGGGAACGAGGCTCCTCTCTCTGACAATCATGAGCCGATTTCACAGCAGCTGTCAGAGTCCCCGTTTCACAAACAGAGCTCATGTCCTGAAGTGCAACGGGGCCAACTTCCAGCCTCGGCGGGGACAATGTGCAGGGGGCTGCCCACTGCCCCCTTGCAGTGGGCAGCCCCCTGCACATTGCCCCAGCCAAGGCTGGAAGTTGACCCCATTGAACTTCAGGGCACACAAGCCCTGTTTGTGCAATGGGGACAAAGAAGAATAAAAAACAAATATTCTTCTTTGTCCCTGTTGCGCAAACAGGGCTTGTGCCCTGAAGCACAGTGGGGAGGATGGGAGAGGCTTCCCCAACCTCCACTCTGTGCTGCTTCCCCATGCTTGGGGCAGCAACATGGAGCAGAGATGTCATCCCTGCCTGCTGCTCAAGAGTTCTCCTCTGAAGCAGGAGGTGCGGGTGCCTGATCCGATCTGCGCGGCCACCCTGTGCTCTGAGCAGTGGCGATGTCATTCCTGCCTGCTGCTTGAGAGAGGTCTCTGCAGAGCAGAGATGATAAAGGACACCTCTGACAGCTGCCCCCAAGTGTTGCTTGGGCACTTTGGGGTCAGCTGTCAGCCACACTCTCTGGCTAGCTGCTTGGCAAGAGCAGCAAGGGGATCTTGCCACTCTTGCCAGGTGGCTCACTTGTTGTGGGGCTTGACCCATGATGGGTCATGTCATCTGGGTTTGGATGACATAGCAATCCATTGTGGGTCAAACAAACCCTACAACATGCAATATAAACATCGAGAACTGGGAAGCTCTGGCCCATGAACGCTTTAACTGGAGGTTGGCCTTTCACAAAGGTTCTATGGACTTTGAAGAAGCCCGAGTGCAAGGTGAAAGGGAGAAACGTGCTAAGCGAAAAGCACGTCAAACAAATCCTTTACAGGACCATCTTCCATCTGGTAACCTGTGTCCTCACTGTGGGAAGCTGTGTGGATCTAGAATTGGCCTCCACAGTCACTTATGGACCCATTGCTAGAGTCTACACAATTTTATACAATTTCCTCTTTATGTAATTTTCTTTTTGTAATTTTATCCTGGAAGATAATCTTACTCGGTCACAAGTGATCGCCTACTTACTTAGCCAACCACAATAAGAACCAATTGTTGCTAACCACGACTGGGTTTGCAAGACATGGCAAGCAACCGTCATCTATTATCATTGGTTGCTTGTCATGTCGTGTGAACCCAGTCACTGTCTCGCACCCTTACCTACATTACAGGGTTGTTGTGAGGACAGAATGGAGAGGAGGACGATCATGTACACTGCCTTGGACTCTTTGGAGGAAAAGGTGGGATAGTAATGTAACAAATAAATAAAAAAACATAGTGATGGTTAAAACTCCATGGATGACTTTCAGTTTAATCTCAGTCACAAAATAGCCTTGCCCATAAAATAGCTGAAAATGTGGATCAAGTGCATCCATGTAACTTGCAGCACATGGTTAAATGATCTTGTAACTGCTTCACCACATGTCTAGCTTCCAAGTCAACTCACAGCCAAAAGTTGCAATAAAAAGGATTGGGTGACTGACCTTTGATCGCATACTCAGACATGGATTATGGTGAATGCGGCAATAAGTGGAAAAATAAACTAAGAATATGCCAAGAAGTCTCTTTATGGAGGATTTTTGGATGAGGCACTCAAATAGCATCTGACATTGAATTTCAGTCCCACCGGGGTGGGTGGGGGACAACACACAGAACAGTCTTGCCTGAGGTATATTTGATTTAACGTGAAGAACTGGAAAATCTTCTGAGTATAGAGTCAGTGGACAAACAGGCAAATAAAATCCCAGCACACAACAAGGGTGAATTGGTTTAGGTTGAAAGCCCCAGTTCAGTAGAAGAAAATAAATCATACCATAATCACATTTTTATAAAGGGTCACAAGGTCAGATGTCAAGAAATTGGCAAATAAATACAGAATGCTCCCAGAAAGGGAAGATAGGCAAAAACTAAGGGATTTTCAATAAAAATGATAATGAGTGGGATTTTTTTATAAGCCTACAAATAATAAATAAAAAAGCTAATCTGACAATAAATATATATTTGGCACTTACCACAAACAGGACTGGGGCAAAACTTTTCTCAAGGATTTAGAGTAAGAAATGAAGATAACCAAGGATAGATGGGCAAGGTGAATTTATCGAAGATGCGGTAGAATTGCACTTGCTGCTAGCTATAGCAGGGCCTCCCAGAGAGGACTATTCTTTTGCGTTTATCCTTTGTTAAGAATAATTGAATAGTTTGTTTTCTAATAGGAAAAAGACTTCCATATAATTAAACATTGCAGTATTATATTGTGCTTGCCATGGGGCAGGGCCAGCCAACGTCAGTACCTAGCATCCTTGGGCAATTGCCAGGGCCCCCACACTCTGGCAGGGCCCACCACTGATGTCTGCCCTGCATGCGCACACACCCCTCCAGTTTCAGCATTGAAGTTCCATGCTGAAACTGTAAAAAAAAGTTATAGCATGGAATGGAACTCAAAGCAGTGCTGGGTAGCTTGGTCTACCTGCCATATACATTTCCCACAATGCCCCAGAATGGCACTACATTGGAGCCATTGTGGGAAGTTTAGTGGCTAGACACAACAACCTGGCACTGTTTGGACTGGAGCACTGCCAATGCCACCCACCACCACCATCAGGTAAGATCGCCCAAGTGCTGCTGACAGAGGAGGGTGCCAACCAGAAGGCAATTTGCCCTCTCAGATCTGGAGACAACCCTGCAATGGGTGTGTTCCTTTGCTGTTTGCAGCATTTTGTTATCTTTTGTCCTCATAAAAGGATACTGATTTTGGTCAGAATTATTTACCATAACCTAGATAGGGAATTAAGGAAGAGAAGTGTGTCCTTAACTCTCACCTGCTGATATCGGCCCTTATTTAAACTGAATCTGATCATGCTTACTTACATAACTTGACATAGTGACAGTGTTGCCTTCCCATCAGTAATTGTATAGATTTTGATGGGGGGGGGAGATAGTGTTAAAAAAGGTAATTCAATGGAGAGTATTAAAAAGCTGGCAGTATTCTATATATTTTCCACACAAAAAGAACCCTCACATATATTTCAATGATCTTTGTTCTCCTATCCATAGCTTTTTTATGAAACCCCAGGGCAACACTGTGAAAGAAAGAAAGAAAGAAAGAAAGAAAGAAACACACACACACACACACACAACGGTACAGTATTATTTCCTCTTCATTTAAGATGCAGTCACCCAGAATGCCTTGTGATTTAGTAGACTCTATAGACTTTTACCCTAACAACAATGTTTTTGGTGTTATGAAACTGCAAATATGTTTAACCTTATTAATGTGTGCATTGACTTAGACTCGACATTTTTAGTTTGTTCTTGACGAGCCTAGAATGTCTCCACAATTAGAAACTCAATGCCATCCCTTTACTTATCTGTCAGATGTATATGCCGCTTTCCACAAACTTTCAAATGCTATAAAGCCTCCATTGTGGTGCCCATGGGCACCAATGTGCTCATGAATACCTCTCTTGGTCCCCACCAGGCTCCCTCCCTTTCCTGATTTTTATGGTATTTCTTAAACTTTAATGTATTTTATTTTAACTGGAAGGATGGCATACTGCAAAGCAAAGGGCTGCCCTCCAGTGCCATCTTTGTGTTTTGCAGCTCTGAACCCATCTCTGCCTTGTGCTTAGGCTCATGGGAAAGTTACTTTTCTTTAGACCAGTGTTCTCCAACCTTGGGTCCCCAGAAGTTTTTGGCCTACAACTCCCAGCATGCCCCAGCCAGCTATGCTGAAGAACACTGCTTTAGACTCACCAGTAGAAACATGCAAGGAGGAGTGGGGCTAAAACATTCCTTCTCCTCACATGTTTAGTGAACTCATACAGTTCCTACACGAACAGGGCTTCTGTGTCCATCGTGTCTCTCTTTCCTCTTCTGCTGACTCACTTCCTGGATAGTGTTCCCTCAATTTGTGTCTTCCCTCTGTATAACTCAGTTATCCATCCTGTTCCTATCCTACCTAATTACACCTTCATTGATACAACTCTGCATGGAAGATCACACTCCTGCCCTTCACGCAGGTAAGGCACTGTGTAGGTGACGTACTGGTGTAGTCTTAATAATTCTCCTGATCTCCCCACTGCTGAAGGTGGTGGAATCTTATGAACTGGGCTGATATACAGTTTAGAGCCTTTACATGGAATACCTAAATCACACAATACCATATAATACCATCAGAGCAGTCCTTAGCCATGTATACGTTTGCCAGTCCAGTGTAAAATCTTGGTGTGTGAAGGCGACGCTTTGTGGTTACTGAAGGGCAAGCTGCTCAGGTGCTGAAGTGAGACGATGTCCCTTAAAGGCAACTCGGTGCAAATTATGGCTTCCTCTCATTTGGTGTCCTCAAGAAAGAAGCTTGACTCTGCAGTTTGAGACTTGTACCCATCTGTTTCGTAAAGGTCAGGGGTACATGACAGTGGAAAGAAATTAGTGGGGGGAGAGGATAAATAAGGGAAGCCAAATCTCATATTAAACTCTTATCTCAAGCCAGGGAAGCTACATTTCAGTTGACAGATCTATGGGTTTCTCCAAAGAGGAAAGAGCATTTTTGTCCATTTGCATAATCCAAGTTTAACTGTCCACAATAAAAACATCCATGCTAATTTCTGAGCCATTTCTTTAGCTAGACCTACTCATCCATTGTGCATAAACTAATTACATGCCCACAATCAAGTTTATCAAAAGCAATAATAATAAGTCATGTTATCTGCATTAACATGAGCATTCATAAATTATGAGCAAATTATTGTTATTAAAAATGTAGAACAAAATATTGGATCTCTTGCCTGGGCATGAAACATGCATATAAATAACATTGTTTTATTTATATTTTCATGCATACTCAAGTATCATTAGGGTGCTTGGATAAGGCACGGTGTACCTGATTTACATAGGAACAGGGATCTTGTATTTATAATTAAACATATGGATGAGGGAAGGCTGTTATTTTGTGCCCACTAGCTATGTAAGTCCAAGTTTCTCAGGTTCCATTCTGAACCCCAAACTCCATCTTTGAGGGCATATGTGTCTACCTCCTAAATGTTACAGCTGTGAGTGATCCATCCCAATTGGCTTTACGAAACCCCTCCAAGAAGAAAACTGTCAAAGCCTCTGATCCTTTAGAGCTAAGAACCTAACTCATGTTTCACACAAACATATATAGCAGAACTCCAAAGGCTTTTTTTAAAAAAAAGGAAAAGCAGCTTTGGGACCAGAAGGGATGGACTGGAGGGAAGAAATGTTTAGGTTTTCTTCTCTACTCCAAACTACACTACACTCCCCCAAGCCATTTTCTAAATTGTGAGCTTCTAAAAACATGAGTAATTCAGGAGACAGTGTTTTTATAACCATGTAAAAGACTGAATATTATTATTACTACTGGGTAGGATCTAGATTTAGGAGCATGAAACTGGACTGATGGACGTGGACTTCCTTGCCCCCTCCCTATGGCAGCCCCTCCAGCCCCCTGAAAATGCTGCACAGAGGATCAGGGGACCCTGCTGAATGAAGTGAGTTGTGGTGTCAGGAGGAGGGAAGATCTCTGAAAATCAGGTGGAGGCATCTTCCAAGAGCAGAACCCTTCTGTCAATGGAAGGCAGATCCTAGATCCAACCCACTGTGTACTTAAAATATGCATGTAGCTACTGTCTCCTTGTCACAAGGGACATCCTCTCCCTCAAGCAGAACATGTATTTTCCTGTTGCTTTCATATGAAAACAACAACTTGACAACATAAATATATCAACTTCATTGATCCTTGTTACCTCACAGGATCATTATAGTCCATTGCTGTGTGATCAGCATCATTTCTTACGTCACTATGTAAATATTCACATGATAAGGAGGTATGGCTTGGAGTAATACCGATAAGTAGTTACAGGACCAAGTTGAATGTTTGTTGGTGATTCAGGTAAGTATCTGTTGTACCAGGCCAAATACCAATGGGGTGATATGGGTAAGTACCTGCAGGATCAGAAAGTTTGACTACATTGTGAAGTAAGCTGTCAATATATAGTTGTAGGGTCAGGGTGAACTATTACTGAGTTTGTTTCAAAAGTGGCCAAGTCTTTTCTTGTCCACTCCTTTTTGCATCTGTCTGTTTGCTGCTGTTTGTGCTGGAAGACTGTTCCTAGCAGCCAATCATCAATTTCAGTTATTTGTCCTTCTAGTGAGCCAGCACCTACTGACACTTTTTTTGTCCCTTCTTGTCTTAGTTCTTTTAGTATTGTTTCCCTCAGCCACTCCCCCTGAGCTTCTTTACTCCAGCCAGCTTTGGCTTTCTTCTCTTGCCTTTGTGCCTCCACCATTCAGGCTTTTATCCTTTGCTTCTGTCCCCACCTCCTCCAACTCTGTCAGAGTACTTGAGCTATTTAAAGAGTCCTTGTACTGATTCCCTTTTGCTCTGTGCAGCTAGCCCTAGCTGTTGCAGGCGCTTGTCACTGGGTAACTCAGGAAATCCGGGGGCCTGCACAGTGAGCCCCAACTGTTGCTCACACTCCTACATCAACTTTAATCATGATTTGGATTAAAGTTTTCCCCCTTCAAAATATTCCCCTAGAGGTGGGCTACACACATAGCCCCAAACACTTTGGAATTCTGGACATTTTCATGTACCTCTAATAGTCTGTTCTGAACAAGTGCATGATGCCACCACCTTCCATTGTAGCTCAGCCATTTAATAGAAACAAAACACCACACGCCATAGCAGATCACCTGCAGTTAAGAGAAGATCCTTAAAGGCAGTCCATGTTCCTAGGTGGTCTCCTGTGAAAGCCGCTGCACCTCTGACTGCTACATAATAAATATAATCCCACTACCATTTCAGTGAGCAAGAATCTCCAGGCTCTAAAGGAATCAATGAAGGGGGAAGGGTTTTCATATGAAGACCATGAGATATGGTATTTGTATGAAAGGGACAATGGATAATTCATGTTTTCGTTCTGTAATGCTTTCTGAGAGATGAATGTCATGTGTACACATCCTTACTTTTTGAACATACCCATGCACTCTCATGAGTGATTCTTTTCAGACCCCATCTATGAGAAAAGAGAAAATATTGTCAAAGGAACTGAGAAAATTAATGTTTTGGAATAAAGGAATGCATGATTTATTGTGCTGCTGGGATGCAGGATCTTGCCTAATCATACCAACAAGATAATCATCAGAAATGGTAAAGGCATAGAGTTCTGAGCTTCTGCATGAGATATTAGGCAACCATTCATAGTGGTTTATCTTTCAGGGTGCCAGGAACAATAATTCTTCAGAGGCTCTCACAGAAACTGAGAAATGACTGTCAGTCAGGAACATTTCAAAAACCATTCTTATGAAAAGGTGTTATCATCATCCATACCATTTAAGTTAAGGGGGTTGTCAGCATTTCCCTAACAAACCATTTATTTTTTTACAGAGATTATAATTCAATTATTTAAAAAAAACACACTAAAACTTCCCCCACCCCCCAGGCACAAACTCACCTTTAAAAATGAAGAAAGGGGTAATCCAGCCTGACAGCAAATTACATTCAGGAAGTGTGTATGTGTGTTGTTGAATATGACAGGGTAATGTTACTCTCTCCCCACTCAAAAGTTAAGAATTTCAAACACCTGTGTTGTAGGCAGCTGTAACTACCCAGTACCTAGAATGAATTTTTATATGCCCTGATCCTTTACATGTCATGGTATTTGATGACTTTGTGAGAAAGAAATCAATTTAAATTGTAGTGTTATTTTGTTGAGTAATTGCTTTTACCATGGTTTACTCCAGCTTTCTCCAACCTGGTACCCTCGAAATATTTGGGACTTCAACTCCCATCAGCCACAGCCAACATGGTGAATGGACAGGAATCCTAGGAATTTTAGTCTAAAGCACCTATGGGCACCAGGTTGGGGAAGGCTGGTAGCTTACTGCTCTTTCTTTGTGAAAAACTTCCTATGGATTTTCACCCCTACCAACCAAATGAATCCCACATCTCATTTAAGAATGTCCCCATTTCCTATTAACTGGTTTCCAACTGATTTTACTACCGATACAAAGTGATTGTGTAGCTGCAGGCCTGGACAGGGGGGTGGGACTGTGGGATAAGGAGAGTTCAATGGGTTGGATCCAAATGTGTCCTTGCATGAATGGAAGGAATCCTTCTGTTTGTGGAAGGGAACAGGGGGTCTTGAATCCATCAGAGGCTTCAGCAAAAAGTGTGTGTGTGTGTGATTTATGCCCCCTTCCCTCTGCAGCCACACATGCCCCCAGCTCTCTGGAACAGAGTTTTGAGGGGTAACACAGGGGACACAGAGGGGTGGTCCCAGGGCAATATGTGGAGGCACATGAGGCAGCCGCCTTGCTAAAGCTAAGCAGGTTTGGGTCTGGTAAGTGCTTGGAAGGGAGGGAGACCACCTGGGAACATCTTCAATTCAACAATAGAAGAAAGGTGGGATATAAAAGTAATAAATAAATAAACTCAGCAGGGAAGGAGAACCAAGAATCCTGTTCTGCCCTCCTCTACAAGTGGAATTGCGCTCACAGAACTCTGAATCCAACACTTTGTACTTACCTTCACATGTGTACATACTTTGTTGAACAGCACAGGTTCAACAGAACCTTTCATTAACAGTGCAATACTATACAAGCCTACTCAGAAGTAAGCCTCACTGGGATCAATTGGACTTACTCCCAAGTAAGGGAGCATAGGATTGCTGTGTTGTTTTTAAACACCCTGATTTTTAGAAAGCCTTAAATAAGAAAATGAGATATCATTTATACATTTGTTCAATATACACATTATCAGATTAAAAAAATACAATTCAGTATACAGTTCCTACTCATCAAAGTAATGTTCAGCCTGAGAGCCTATTCAGATGATCCACTGCCTGGCTTACCCATACAACTCACTGCTCATATCTGTGGTCTACTTACATGAACAATGACGCCTCAGAGGAAGGAACCCCCAACAACATCATAGTTCATGTTTCCATTTTTGGAAATATTGCATCTTGCTATCACACACAAGGGGTGGATAAATCTGTCTGTTCCACTTTCTCCTGCATTCAATCCTTTTGAATCTTGAGTTCTTTCCATCCTGAATATGAAGAAAGTTATGAATTTTGGTCAATTCTTATCAAAAACAAACTGAAACGAATTTCTCAGCAGTTTGCACCAGCCAAATTCAATAGGTACAGCTATTTCCAGCATGTACTGGACAATGTTGTACCTGTCCATCATATAGTTGTTAAAGGTGAGGAGCCTGTCAGAAAAACAGTGGTGGCAACCCTAAAATTCCAGCATTAACATGGTTGAATACACAGGGATTCGAACCCAGAGTTTTAAGAGCTAAATGCTCAGAGCCCTGGGTCTACATGGTTGAATCTATCAGTTTTGATTTCTCTCACTTTAATTTAAAAAAGAATCTCACATTCTTTCTATCCTGAATATGAAGAACTTTCGGAAGTTTGGTAACTCTGTATCAAAAACAAACTGAAATGAAACTCTCATCCCCCCCTATCCCACAGAAAGGCCCCTCCTCCTATGTTATACTATTCATATGAACATACAAATCATGTGCACAGTTACTTATGCAAGTTAAGCTGAGTGTTAGACCATATGCGCCAGCGTCAAGAAAGAAAGGGGGGGGATCTCTAACATGACACTGATTAGTACAGTAGAGGGAAACTGAGTGGGAGTACTCCACTCACTGTTGTGTGGAAATTTGTAAAATATGAAGGGGGGGGAAAACCCATCATAATGATCATTGACAATATTCTCAGCTTGTATAATTTCAGTCAACCATGGATAGTTACCAGCCCAAAGTTTCAAATAAAAAAATATGGAAAATGCAAATAAGACTTCCTTTAAAATGGAGCACGGTGTACCAAAGCCTAAAACTGACCATATCAAAGCTTTGGCTTGTTTCTTTTCTGAAACTGTTTTTGCCAGCATCATATTCATTGGTTACTAATGTTTCATCACCCATGGTTTTTCTTTTTCCCCAAGGTACATTCAGCACCCCCAGAAGTGATCCATTTTGGTCCTGACATCTAAAGAAGTCCTGACATCTAAAGAAGTCCTGACATCTAAAGAAGAGAAATAAAGAACTATTTGAAAAGACTTGGGGAGAAAATAGAATAAATAATAGTTGCTGATTTCTCAGCAGTGTTTACTGACATGCATTATAATTTAACCCAGCAAGGGTTCCATTTAGGGCACACCTCCTGTGTCCTTTATCAAAGGATATAAAAAATAGCTAAAAGAACATTCTTAATTAGATGATAACAGAGAACTGCAATTATTATATGGTTCAAAAAATTCTGCCTTTCATAGTTTTATTTTTGTATCAGTGGATCATGAAAGTTCAAGTAGCCAGCAATCTTCTCCTTGTGTTCTTCTTTACGTATGATGAACAGGTTGAAAAACCTGCTGTTGTTTTTTCATTTATTTACCTGTGGTAAATACATTTGTGTGAGTTTGCTTCTGTCAGAAGAATTCAGAGATTTTACAAATAGTCATAAGAATAGACTGGTAAAAATAGAAATCAGGAGAATGCTTTAAAAACACTGGGTGCAACTCAATCTTCTGCATGTGCTGCTGCACCTGAGGATGTCACAACATGGCCAATTCAGCTGTCCGCAAGTGTGCACAAATGGCGGCATATCAGTAATAATATTTAAAAAGTGTACATCACCTATGACTATCTCTCCCGTCTCCCACCTAGTCTTCCTCAAGTCTCTGGTTCTCAAGTAACTTCTGCCCCAGAAGAAATAAATGTCCCTTTAATTTTAATTTTTTATTTAATTTTTTTGCTGGAAAAGTCTCCAGAAAACATGAATTTGTCATAACTTTTAAGAACTTGTGAGCACATGTAGCTTGCAAACATAAATCCAGCTTGATTCAAGGCTGACAGAGGAAAAGAGAGGGAGAATAAAAGAAACCATGGCAGTGACATCTGATTATGTTTTCCCCAAGAGGCTAGCTAGTATACCAGCTTATTATATCTGTGTGAATGGTGTGTGGGCTTGCGCCCTGAGCACCTAATGGTCGCCGTTCCAGGAAAGACACCCAGTAATTACACAGAGCCAGGGTTGGGTTATAACTTGGCCACAACTTTATTGGTTACAGCTTAGAGTTTGACATGGTATGGGGATAGATCCCTGAATTGGCCAGCCCGCCTACTGGCTGATTCGCACCGCAGCCCGCATGCTGGGTGACCCCAATGGGGGGAAGATGTCCTGCCAAAGCATGGGTTGGCCATGTCCCGGCATGTGTCGTGTGCATGTTTCTCTGCTCCCCTGGGGGTGGAGCAGCATGCTAGTCCCTGAGCTGGGCTGCAGCCCTGTGGCCCCCACCCACAGAGGACCCCCCATTCCTGTTAGGGAGGGGGCATGTACCTCCTCTCCCTTTGTCTTGGATCCAGCCCGATGCCATCCACCTTGAAGTTGTGACGTTGCTGCTTGGCAAATAGCTTTAAACAACAAACTTGAATTGTTGTGAGAAAGGCAAAAACCCTGTGAGACAAGCCAATCGATCTCTACAGGTAAAATTCCTTCCCAGCCCCATCAACCAGTGGCTGGCGGTCATGCAAAGCAATAAACCACCTTACCTAAGGGGAGGGTGGGTTGGGAGCAAGATCTCAATGGCTCTGTGTGCAGGGGGAGGAGGAGCCCAGGCCGCGGTCCCCTTTTTATAGCTGCAGAGCAGCCTGGAGGGAAAACTACCTCCCAGCTCACTGACTGGGCTGCGGGAGCTGAGACCTGCCCTTGCCCACACAGAGCTGCTGGAGCGCAGCTTCCAGCTGCACCAGCCTCCTCCATTTCCTGCCACGGTGCCCTCACCATGGCACAAACAGGGGCCCCTGGCTAACAGGAGACCTGAGCTTGTGCATGAGTTAATGTGGGCTTTGTGTGTGTGTTTGTGAGATGAGGTTGGGGTTTGTGTGTATATGAGAGAGAAGAAAGTGTACAGAATATGTATTGGAAATTTTAGGAATGGGTGAGAATCTGCCTTCCTTTTTTTAATCTGCATGAAAAGTTGTATGTATTTTCTTATTCATTTTTAAATACACATTTTGTATGCATTTATTTCAAATGTACACATTTTTAAGCAACCTTCCAATGAATAAAGCATTCTGTTTGCCTTTTTTCTAATATATACATGTTGTTCACATTTTTTTAAAATGAACACATTTGTGTGCATTTAAAAAAAAATAATGTATTTTTTGTTTATGTGAAGAAAAAGTGTCAGAGTTTCCTGCACCACACACACACAGGCACATCTCACACGTGTAAACAAGTATAATCCCAGCTGGGGGCTGGGAAATGCAAAATGTACAGTTACTCCTCTGATGGCTCCTGACGCCTCCGAGTCTCCCATGTCTTTGATGGCCAGTGCCACAAGTATTTGCATGCAAATGCGGCCCAAGCACTATATTCATGAGCAAAGAACCACCCCTCTTCTTCCTAGCTAGTGGTGTCCACGAACCTGCCGGGGGGGGCGCCTCGCCGCCGCCTTGACTCTCCATGGTGGCAGCCCCCCTGCCTCGATCTTCTGAGTGGCGCGGAGCAGTTCTCCGCGCCGCTCGAGCCACCCGTGCTGGTCCCGTCGCATCACTTCTGGCACCGGCACAGGCACAGGCACCGGCACAGGCACAGGCACAATACGTGGCGCGGAGAAAAGGTAAGCCCGTGCGAGCCTCGCTTGGGCATGAACCGCTACGCCTGCACGTACATCCCTAGCAGATGAAGTTCATCCTGATTGGCTAAAGACAGCTGGGCTACTGAAAGGAGGGGTGGGGGGAAGAATCTATACTGCTGCTGTGGCTTCTTTGCTGAGGCCCTGAAGAAGACCAACCCCCAGACAAAGGAAGTAAGTCCCTGGACCCTGGGTAGTCATATAGTAAAAGAACTAGTTTTGTTGTTTTATAGCTCTACTTGTATGTACCAAAGTGTCTCCTCACCTTTTTCCCTCTTCCCTCATTCCCCACCTTTTATTGTTGCCGGCCAGATGAGCGATAAATAAATAAATAAATAAATAATAATAATAATAATAATAATAATAATAATTGTAATCTGTTTACCTTAAATAAACTTTCCTGGTTTTACCCCACACGGTGTGTGTGGTTCCTCTGTGGTTCAGTGCTAAATCCAGTGTATAGACCCAGGGCAAGGCCCTGAGAGAATCAAGTCAAGACGGCAGAGCTAAGGCTAGCAGTTTTGCACCTTTGATCTCTGATCTTGAGTAAAGGACCGGTTGGCAGTCCTTCACAGTTTATTTTATTTTATTTTTGCAAACTTCCAAAATGTATGGATTCTGTCTGCAAACTGAGTTATGGTTCAATTTTAGGGAGTATGAATTGGGTAAGTTTGCACTGAAATATGAACTGAGCAAATTTCTCACCCATCCCCAATTCCACTTGTATATACATAGTACAAGATGAAAGTAATATTATAAAGTTAAAATACAACAATTTAATAAACCCAGCCACAAAAACTCAGCTGAAATAAAAAAAGATCATAATGTTTCTCATGGATGTTCAGACAGATTCTAATAACTCTCTGGGAAAGGGCAGGTCCATAGCTGGGGGGAACCAGCAAGAGTGGTCTTTGCTCTTGTTTATACGTAGTCTAAATTGTATCTGGTTTGGGAGCAGGGGCAGATGCAAAAGGGACAGGGCTAAACCAGTTGAAGTTCCCTCTTCTACACAACTACAGAAGGTGCAGGAGCCCTGTCCTCTCTTGAATCTGGCTGCTCTAGTTGGGTTGGATCGAGACTTGCAGAGAAATCCTATACACGTCTATTCAGCAGTAAGTCCTACTAAGTTAATTGAAACTTGCTCACAGGTAAGCGTGCATATACGTAGGACTGCAACTTAAGGCTGGTCATAAATCCCATTGAACTTAGTTGGGCTTACTTCTGAATAGACATATATAGGATTTCACCGTAAGTTCATTTAACTTAATTCCCATTGAAATCAATGTGACTTCACTTGATCATAATGAACTTTTCACATTGATTTCAATGAGACTCAGTTTGGTTCCATCCTATTTTCTTCATATCTGTGAAGGACCACCGCCGGTCCTTGTGTGTGAGTTTGGGAATTAAAGGGTTAACCGGCCCGGTAAAACCCTGTCTATACAGCTCCCATAAGGGTTAAATCCAACTGTGAGGTATATTGACACCGAAACATACTGAATCACTAGGCAGGACTTATGTTTATAACACCGTTAATGGAGCAGAACAAATATACTACTAGGAATCTCACACTGTAAACAAGGAAGCCCATAAAACTAAATGAGGCGTAACACTGCAATACACATCGCCTGCAAAAGGTTACATAGAGAGAGGCTTGCAAGACACAGCTAGCATTAACATCAAAGAACCTGACTTACTGTTCTAACCCTGTAGATTGTTCTGCCTTGCAGTCGGTCACCGAGCTCCGTACCCAGGGTTGAATTAGCTTGGTCTCTGGCCGAAATCAGAGACCCAATCCGTGCACTCCTGCACCTTTCCAACAACCACTGGTGGAAAAGATGTTCCCTTTTTACCCCTTCTCTTGCCCCCTCCTCTTCTTTGATGACAGGCTGGACTGGCTCTGTCCAGCAGGGTTGTGGCACCTTTCGGTACTTGGGGACACTTTGCAGCAATTTGAGACTGCACCCCTCATACTTGTGGGTGTTTTGCACCTCCTTGGGGTAAATGTAAATGTGCCCTATTGAGGTAAATGCAAATGTAGCTTATGCAAACCGGTGTGCTCAGCACTGTGTCTCGTCTGCCTAGGGTGGGGATTATGCAGATAGAGGAAGGAAAAACGTGCTTTGGGTCAGAAAAGAAAATGTGTGGCCAGGCTATCACAGAGAGGAAAAGGTGTGATCAGGCTCTCTCTCCACAATATCAAAAGAGGCTTGGTATAAATTGAAAATATTGTGCGTGTTTTGAGGGGGGGGGGAAATGTTTCTCTGTATGTCCGCTCTAAGCCTAATGCCAAGAAAATTGCTGTTTTTCAACCTGTACAGTGGTAGACCAAGAACATCCAAAAGCTGTGAGCCTGAGCATCCAGGGGAGACTGAACTTTGAAGCCTCTTTAATGTGACTTTGCATATTACATTCAAGTGGTGGGGGCAGAAGTGTTACTGGTGTGACCTGCAAAGAGGTAGTTTCTACTGCACATCTCCCAGGCAGTGAGATGTATAAACCCCACAACATGTAGTATCTGAAGCCTATGCATCTCACTTATAGGGTTGTTGGGGGGCAAGCTCAGGGACCAGGACAGGAGGGCACTGGATCCCACAGATCAAAGGCTTACCCTGATCCACCAATGCCACACACCCTGATCTGCCTGATCTCCTGATGTCGGAGCTTCAGTGTCGTGGAGGTGAGTGATGAAGAACTTTCTGCTGGATCTGGGAGTTGGGATCCGAGATTGGATCTCCTCTGCTGAGGTTGGCGGTCTCTCCCTGACCTCACAGGGGGAGATCCAGTATTTCCTGTGACACCCCCCCCCCCGGATGCCCTCTCAGGGGCCATAGGATTGCCCTGTTAGATGTTAAATCCATTTTAAAGTATGTTACCTCAGTGTTCTTTGCAACAGCTAAGATATAATTGGCACGAAATGTAAAATCACTATAACGTTGTTTCCTATTGTACAGTCTAATATATCCATAAGGTACATTTATACAACAGTATAGGTTGCCTTGCCATTGCCGCAAGCAGCAGAATGAATAATGCAAAAGAGCCTTGCATGCAGCAAAATTCACAAAATTTGTCTTTTCTCTATCCTTGTGGAGCAAAGATGCCAATATTAATGTCTGCCAAGACATTTGGCATTCATTTAGATTTAACAATTTCAGTATAAATGATATGGGTGTCAAGCAGCTGTATCACAAATGAGCTCCTACTCTTTAAGGCAAGGGGCATCATGAAATGTGCAACCACGGAGAGGTTTTCAAGGGTACATTTTTAAACGAGTGAATATAATGACACCTGAATGTGAAGCTTTGATAAATGGCCAAGTTGCACAAGCATCAAGGAAACAAGAGGAATATTAATCATATTGGTGTCCCACCCTTCCTCCAACGAACTTAAGATGACACACGGCTTGGGGCTATCTTATGCTGACCCTCACAATAGCCCTGTGAGGTTAGTCTTGTCTACACATGCAGCAGAATGAAGTAGTTGAATCCTAAGATAGTAGAACTGTATCTACGGATGTCTGAATCAGCAAAACTCAAGCTCACTGAAGTCCTCTGAATTCCATCTCAAAGCTCATTCCAGCTTGTATCAGATTGCGAACTTTGTTTTTTTCCCCCGCATGAAAATCCATGCGTATTTTCATGCATATTTTTCCTAATGTACACATTCTTCTCCCATTGATTAAAGCGTATTTTTCAAAAGTACAATTTTTTAATGTGCATTCTTCAAATGTACACATGCTGTTGAGCACAGTGTGTGTGTGTGTGTGTGTGTGTGTGTGCACGCGCGCGCGAATCACACTGCAAGCTAGGAAATGTATGGACTTTGACCGCTAATTGTGTTCAAGTCTGTGTTCAGTGTGGTGGAAAGTGTGAAGTGAGTAAATCCGGATAAAAAAAATTAACTGAAATGAATTTCTCATACATCCCTAGGGAGGGCACCCATTTTTGAAGTCTCCCCCATGTTTTAAAACAAGGCTGCTAAAATCCTAGCATGTCAGGGACAAAGAAATCTAGCTCAGCCTGCCTCTTGCTGTGCTAGTTTTCTCCCCAGCCCTGAACTCAGTAAAAAATCCCCCTCCCAAATTTGCATTAGTACCAGTGCAGTGTTTTCTCATGCTAATTGCCACATAGTGGGCAAGTTTTACTGAGACCATGGCATTGGAGGGAAGACTTACACCTCCCTGCAGACTGCACTGCTGACTGATGACTATCCTGCCCCCATCCCCCTGCCTGGTATCTTTTTTTTTTTTAAAACCCCAAAAACCTCACCAACAAATAGCTAGGCCTGGGCCATAATCCTAGCTTTCTTGGATCAAAACCATACGAGGTGTTGGCTATAATTGGTGCTAGCCTAGTCACCTTACAAAGAAAATACATCTCTGATCCTTGCAGAGGCCCCATTTAGGCAGAGTAGGGGGGCAGTCCCCCACCACATTTCAGACAACATATCTTCATGCTATAGTATAGGAGCACCTATATCTCTGTTTTACACACAAAATTTATTTTGCTATTTATTTATTTATTTATTTATTTTAAAATGCATGGACCTTTGCATTAGAAATGAATACCTTATACCTTAAATTCAAAAACAGTGGAGGAGATGTTCTCATTTTTATTGATATACCACTGCTATAGTTATTATGAGGCAATATAAAGACAATAAGGGCACAATCCTATGCATGTTTAGACGCAGAAAAGGTCTACAACTCCCAGCATAACCCAGCCAGCCATGCTAGCTAGGGCATGCTGGAGTTGTAGGCCTTTTGCGTGAGTAAAGGGTGGAAATAACGAGTCGAGACACAAACTCTGGTACAAATTAGGGGTTGTCAGTAGCTGTTTTAGGGAAATGCATCCAACCCTGAGGGGCAGCACCTATAAAATTACCACCCCTCAGTTTTACACCAATATTGGGAGGCCTTCCCCTGTCACCTCCTCCCAGAGCTTCAAAACTCTGAGCAGGCAAGGTGAGTCAGCCTCAAAGGCAATCCATATCTGCCCACCAGGCTGCAAAACCCTGAGTGAAGAGCCTCGGGAATGGCCAATCACCTAAAAGGTGCCAGCGGATGCTCACCAACGCTAACCCCACTGAATATTCCTGCACTTACAGTACCTGCGTAATGTGACCGAATTAAGCCAAACAAAAACAGCCAATAGACAGTGTAGAGTAGGAGAAACACGCACATTGCCCCATACAGCCAATCGAGGCAATGAGCCAAAATTCCTACTTGGGCCCCGAAAGGTGACCAACAGAGCCCACACTGGGGATGTCCTGATGCCTGGAAGTCCAAGTTGTTTGAGTTTGATGGACTTCCTGCTCGCTTCTGATCTAATAATCAGAAGTGGACTGAGTCGGGGGGGGGGGTTCCATGGACTTCCATCTCTAAGATAGGCCACAGTTCGCACATTTCCCCCCAAACACTAAGGAAATTTGCACTAATTATGCTATTTGTGGCATTTGCATAAATTTATGCAAGTTGTGTAACTTTATGCAAATTGTGTCTATTGTGGTATTTTGCATATTTTTACAATCAGCACCCAAAAAGCACTTGGATCTAGCATGATTTGTATAAAATTGGCCAATCCATGTGCTTTTCTAGTGCTGATTTGTGAAAAACATGCAAAATACCATGATTTACACAAAGTTTCACAAATTGTGCCAAAGAGCACCATTTGGCAAAAATTCCGTAGTGTTTTTTTAAATGTGCAAACTGCAGCCCGTCTTTAGTGGTGTTCACGAACTGGGGGGGTCGCGGCTCTCCGCTGCCTCGACCCTCAGCAGCGGCACCCCCCCGCCTCGATCTTCTGAGTGGCGCGGAGCAGTTCTCCGCACCGCTCGAGCCCGCCACGCCAGCCGCGTTGCATCACTTCCGGCTGGCTGGAAGTGACGCGACAGGACCCTGCACCGGTGCGCTGGACCTCCGCACTGCGTATTTTGCGGAGAAACAAGGGCAACAGGGCTTAAAACAGCCGGAAGTGATGCAACGGAACCAGCACGGCCGGCGCGGCGGGCTCGAGGCGGTGCATCGAGGGAGCCCTGGACCTGGTAAGGCCCCGCGAGCCTCTGGTGGGCGTGAGCAGGGCCGATTTTGGCCCGCTACGCCTGCCACGAGGCGAGCGGGTACACCCCTACCCATCTTACAGGCAGAAGTCCGTGAGCTGGCTTGACTAGCATCATAGTGAGTCAGCATCAGTGCAGGGCATGCGGAGCAATATCCGGGGGGCTGAATTGTGAAAATCCATCAGATTTTCACACACACACCCTTAGATTCCTCACACATCCCTAGACCACACTGCTAACAGGGAGCGAGGGAGCCAGAAACGAAAGAGGCTGAGGGTGGGCATTGAAAGCATTGAAGCACATGGTTAGCCCCTCTACCCGCCTTCCCCCCTACAGGCACAGTTCTCCCCACCCCTAGCTACGCAGCAGCAGGGGAAGGGAATTTTCTGTCCAAGTATACATAGGATTGTGCCTTAAAACAATATGCAACTTAACTTTGAATATATTCAGATGTGGGTTTGAATAGTCCTGTGGACTTTGATTAATCTTGCCTCCCTTCCCCCCACACTGAAATCTCTTTCTCCTCCCGCCTTCCAAAAACTAGAAATGACACACCTAGTTAATTTTCTACCCACAGGGGGGTTGGCATATGGGCTGACTTTTGTGAGTAGTGGCACCACATACCTCAGCTATGCCAAGTATCAGGCAGTGGTAAATAACCCGACCCCTGGGAAAGCCAACAACTGCGGGTGGAGGAGCTTGACCAGCAGGCTTGTGGAGCCTTGAGGAATTAAATTCCCTCTAAATTCCACCTGACCTTGGGCAGCAGCAGTGTCAGTACTGTTCAGAGGCCAAGGCAAGGGATGCCGATAGGGCTTCGGTGTGGAAAACTATGGGCGAGATGGTTGCCATCGTAATCGGCCATAGCACTGCAATGTGGAAGGCAACGGAAAAACACCACATTATATTTTCCGAGTATACTCATCCTGGCTAGACACACATCTAACGATAGTTGAGCCATGATGAAGTCCAAACTCCGGTAGGAGAGGAACAAGATTTTCTGAAGAAAATAGATTTGAGAATTGACATTCAGGCTCTATACTGAGTGCCGCTACTGATGTCTTCTGCAACCTTTAAAAATTCTATATAAGTAAGTTCAAACATCTGTGTAATCCAAGTCTATGATTAAGACCACTGCTGTTTGCATACAATGGACCGGATACAGACTTAGTGATACTTAGAATAGGCTCATTGATTTAAGTTATTCATGACTAATGAGTCCCACTGATTTCAGTGGGTCTCCTCTAAGAAGGACTAACTCTTATTGATCCAACCCAATAAGATGAACACTGTGGTATTCAGGGAAGGCATGATTAATTTAGTTAATCCGGACATTTGAACATGAGGTTGGTATATGCTAGTTAAATAAATCAGAAATGAGCATGAAATATGCTAGCATGAAATAAGACATAATGATTATGGGTGCATGAAAGTGAGATCATGCATTGGTAACTTTAAAGGTCCTATCCTCTGTCTCTCCACCCTTTTCTGGGGGGGCATAGGATAGGGTCTGCAAAAGGCTGTGACCTCAGAAACCACAGCAAAAGGCTGTGACCTCGGAGTGCCCATCCCCCCACCTTGTAGCAGGTGCAGTTCTTTCCATGCCGGCAGGGGACCGAAGACAGTCTTCCGTCTTCGGTTCCGAATTGGGGGTGTTCCTGGGGGCGGGAAGGGGAGGAGCAAGGCTGCCTCAGCCTCTTCTCCTTGCAAGGAGAGGAAAAACATTTAGATGACAGAAACCAGCTGTCTAGATGTTTTTCAGGGCAAGGGAAGCATGGCAGATATCCCATCTTCCGTGCTCCTCCTGCCCTGCATAGGATGCCTGCAATCCTCTGGGTTTGGAAGGTTGTGGGCACCCTCATAGGATTGAAGCCCAAGAGGAACTTTTCAACAATGCATCGTTTGGAGAGCAAGGGCACATAAAGAAGTATTCTTGGTGGCTGACCCCCAGCTGTGAATTTCTCTTCCCTGGGAATTTCACCAAAGTTCATACCAGCAACCTTGCAGAAAGTGTTGTAAGGGTATGTGTTCTGAGAGGCAGGGATGTTGAAGAGTCCTTGGTCTCGAGTTACAAGTCGAGTCATGAGTCTTTGGACCTGAGTCTCGAGTCCGAGTCCGAGTCCTTGGTCCAAAATGGTGACTCATGAGTCCCGAGTCCCGAGTCACTCACAAAGCTGACTCCACGAGTCCCTATTAAAATCAATGGGGGGTTTTCCCAACAAAATAAGGCTACTTCAGATGTGTGGCTTAAATAAATTCTAGGCACAAGTGTGCCTTTTTATTTCAAAACTCTGCAACTGATTTTGGCAAGAACAGACCAGGCAGACAAACCCAAAATAACCAGGCAGGCAGAGGAGGCAGGGAACCCCAAAGCAGGCAGGCAGGCAGGCAGAGGTCTTTGTCTTAGACAATTCAACTGTTGAACTGGTCAAGAAGAGACCAGGCAGGCAGAGGAGGCTGGGAACCCCAAACAGGCAGGCAGAGGCAGCCAAACCCAAAATGTCTGAAAGGTTGCATTTTAGGAAAATGATTTTAAAAAATAAACTTGCTGTACTTCCTAAAACTTATCCATGTTGCATTTGAGGAACACGATTTTTTCTAAATGTTTGTCCCCCATTCTGAAACGGTGAGGTCTCATCACAATTCCACCTCACTGAATACCCGCTCCACTGGTGATGAACTTGCTGGAACCAGAAACACAATCAGAGCAGCCACACAGAGTAATCTCAGGTCTTTCCTCTGCCTCTCCCAAGTACGCAACACATCAATCAAAATAAATCTCGACATACTGTTGGGGCTGCACTCCTGGTAGCCGTCCATAGTGGCCGAGCAGTGGCACACCTCGCTTCCATGTGCTCTTCGCCGGCAATCATCACGCTCCTCTCCACTCCTTCTGGCACAGCCCAGGGATGTTGAAGAGTCCTTGGTCTCGAGTCCCGAGTCGAGTCTCGAGCCCCATTAAAAATATTGGGACTCGAGTCTGACTCGAGTCAGAGGGGGGACTCAGTCCAACTCACGAGTCGAGTCCTGGAGTCCGAGTCCCCATCCCTGTTGAGAGGTCGTTATATCTTTCATCTACTTATTTATTCATGCCTATTTTAAATTACAGTTGTCCTATCCCTCCACACCTTCATGTACATGTTGTAATAAATACATTCATCTTTATGGAGCAAATATATTGTAGTTGTAAGTGCTACATACATACATGATGAGGACTGAAGTAAGAGCATTGAAAGCATGTTGACAACATTTCCAAAACTATAGCATTCAGGAGGCAGCAAATATATAGGCTACCTGCTCCTTCTCAAAGTCTACTGTAGAGCCCATCAGCCCCTTTTCTGTCCATTACTCATGCTTCTCCTTTTCCCTATATCTTCCCTTTCCTAAAACCTCAAATATTAGTTTTAGATAAAGCATTGTTTAAATTGACTATATGAAGGTTTAAATAGACTATATGGAAAATAAGCATTACACTATATATATATATTACACAATGCATTTTGAGCATGTCATTTGTATTGTCCTGATGAATAATCTGTGTTTCCTTCAAGCTAATATAAGCAAGAATACATTTATCCTGATTCTTAGCCTCATTTAAGCTATCCAAATGGTAAAAGTAGGTTGTAGATGTAGTGTTGTACCAATGTTCCAGCAGCAAGAAGCATTTTATGGTTCTAATGCTATTTTATGTGTTTTATTGTCTCATTCTACTCATTAACTGTTTCTTTCATACATACAACAGGTTGTGCAAGTAGATAACTCAGGTTTTTTGTCTCACTATAAATTTAAATGGAAGCCATTTAAAGCATGCTATTTTCTTTTTGCCTGCTATAAAAGGCAGAGGTTTGTAAAATATTTTGCTTATATCTAACTGTGATTTATGTATGTGGTAGTTTCTATTTATATGTATACGATGTTTATTTCCCTGTGCCTAGGGAAAAAAATTATTTTACATTTTTGTCTTACAACATTGCAGTACATTTCTTCTTGAAGTGCCAGCAAGTGTTGTTTTTTGCCTGCTCTTTAAAACTACTACAGAAGCCTTTGTTAATACATATGAGAAATAACACTGTGAAACATTCACCTCAAAGGTGAGAGGTGGAAGATAGCATTCCGAAATATTGCATACCGAATGCAGACTGAAAATAAGAGAAAGGTGTGTCAGAAGAGTTTAGATGTAACACTCTGTAAGAAAGAATGTCCAGGTTCTAGTCCTCACTCAGCCATTCTCACTGGGCGACTTTGGTCCAGTCACTGACTCTGAGCCTAACCTACCTCACAGGGTTGTTGTGAGGATCAAACAGAGAGGAGGAGGAGGAGGATTATGCAAGCTGCCTTGGGCCTCTTGCAAGAGGGGAAAAGGTGGGCTATAAATGCAATAATGAATGAATGAAATGAAATGAATGGGACTTAGGAACATAGGAAGCTGCAGTATATCAGATCATTTGTCCATCTAGCCCATATTGTTTACCATGACTGGCAGTGCCTTTCCAGGGTTTCAGTCAGGGTTTTTCCGCTCTACCTGGAGATGCCGGGGATCAAACCTAGGACTTTCTGCATGCGAGGCATGTGCTCTGTCACTCAGCTATGGCCCCAATGTTTAGTGATGGCTACCTTAAGTCCCATTCAGATCAGTGGGTCTACTGTAACTAGGAGTTACGTTGGCATACAAAGAAAATGCCTAAGATAGCTCCACAATATTTCTCATCTCTTTAGTCTGAGAAGACTGAAGGTTTCCCAGGAACAAAAAAAAATATTATCATTGAATGCATGACAGAGTTATTGACTGTCTGTAGAACATTGCTATTGCTTTGCAGGAAGGAACTGGCATCCTAACCCCCCCCCCCACACACACACACACACCTTTAGAAAATGCAAGATGCTTATCTGGAAAAGACTTTATCTGCTTTTACTGGGTAAAGAAGCATAAAAATAGGTGTACAGAGTGATCCTATCATCAAATTATGTTTGCTGACTGAGGGTTGGATTATTCTTAAGTTTGTCCTGTGCCAGCACCTCACAGCATTGGATCAGTAGAAAGAAACAAAGAAGGAAAAAAAGAGGAGAAAGAGGGGGGGGGGAAACTGAGTCAGCATAGTGACACCCTTGCACCAGTGGGAAGCTACCACTGGTGCACCCATTATGATATGGAGTGCAAAAGAAAAGAAAAATGGGTGGAACAGAGGGAGAAGCAGAGTTTAGGAGGAATTCCAAGCTTGCTCAGGGCATGCTCTCCCTCCCAATAATTGTGTAACATTGTAAAAGAGGTGGTTTACCTTAAAACTTCCCCAGTGAATTCAATGTGCATTCCAAAATAACTGCCCTCTCTCCATTTTATCCCACTTGGCCTTCCTTCTGGTCACAAAAAGAAGATAGTGCTAGCAGACTGCTTGGCTAGAATTTACTAGGTCCTGCAGCCACCCCCTCAGGCTTGACTTAAACATAGCAGGCTGCCAGGCTACTCCAGTGGCCCTGGGTCAGGTACACAAGGCGAAGCATAACATTGTCTTATCAGAGTTGCATCAGAGTTGCATGATAGTCTGAGAGCCACGAGCTAGGCAGGATGTGGTATAGGCCCATACATACCTTGATATATGAAATCTGTGTTTCGTGCTTGGGTGTTTTATATTTATATTTGGAAATGTGTATTTTGTGACAAAACACATTCAGAAATGTGTATTTTATGGTGAAATATATTCATATATATATAGAATCATAAAATAATAGAACTTGTAGAGTTGGAAGGGGCCTACAAGGCCATCGAGTCCAACCCCCTGCTCAGTGCATATATATATATATATATGAATGAGAGACTGTCATTTTATAAATATTTCCATAAATGGGATTTTTAAAAGTTTTTTTTAAAAAAAAAAAAAATTCAAACTAATCTAGAAATAGAACAGAATGGATGTATGAATAGAGAATGTGGAAGGGACATGGACCAGAAATTGACTGATCCATCTATCCCTATACCACACATATTTTAACAATCCTAGGACTGGGGGAAGTATTTTCAACTGCCAACCGGCAATGCCTAGGCATTTAAACATTTTAATATTTTATAATGGTAACATTTTTTTAAAAATACTATTTAATTTATTTTTCATTTCATTTATTGTTTTTGGGAGGGGGTTGGTTGAACAGTTGTTGCCTTTTCTTTTTGCCTTTTAAGTTGTGATTTTAGGTTGTTGTATTGGATTTGTTTTTGTTTTTAAATGTTGTGTGTACTGCATTTGGATCCCTAGTGAATGAAGAGTCCTTTATATATTATAAAAATACAGAAAAAGAAAGCAATAAATAAATAAATACAGGACAGCTATTTATTTATTTATTTATTTATTACATTTCTATACTACCCATCTGCTGAAGCTCTCTGGGCAGTTCACAAAACAAAACTTAAACCCATAAAATACAATAACGTAGTAAAACATAATATAAAAAGCATAAGTTTAAAACAGAATAAAACCAAAGCAGGAACCAAGATAAAAGCCAGAAGCAGTGCAAAGTTCTAAAAATGTGCTAATGCAGTTTTTAAAACAGAAGGGCTAAAAAGCCTGGGAAAGCAGAAAGGTCTTCACCTGTCACCTAAAAGACCACCATGTAGGTGTCTGCAAGCCTCTCTGAGGAGGGTATTCCACAACCAGGGTGCCACCACTGAAAAGGCCCTCTCCTTAGTAGCTCCTGGCCTCACCTCATTCAGCAAGGGCACCTGGAGAAGGGCCTCCAAGAATATTCTTAGGGTCCAGGCAGGTATGAGAGGAGATGATCCTTCAGGTAACCTAGCCTCAAGGCATTTACAGTTTTGTAGGTTAATATCAGCACTTTGAATTGGGCCCAGAAATGGACTGTTAGCCAGTGTAGATCAAGAAGCACTGGCGTAATATGGTCATATTTGCCGGTACTTTAAACAAAAAAAGTTTAATAAAATAGTATTTTCGTAGTGTTGAGAGAAATGCTCTTGGAAAGTTGACTTTTAAACCTGGTGAAATATCTTAAAGTGCTTTGAAGAGCTAAATGAAAATATAAAAATGGTATTACTGTATTCTTCCTTTCCTCCTGTTTACCTTTATGATGAAGTTCAGTTACCCAACAGCTTAGCAATGACACTGTCCTTATGCTAACAGAAGCAAAGATAGAAGAGAAAATAAAGAAGGATCACTGGAACATATCAGAGCTGGGAAGAGCAGCAAAAATTATTCTAGTTCTATGCTTTATTTTTATGGAACACTAATGCTAACAGCCATGAGAAACAGATAGATAGCTGTTTGTGATCTCTAAAGGGAACACACAATGGAGATTAAAGTGTGCATTCCTTTGAAAGCATCAATGAAAATACAGGCGGCACACACATTAAAATCAAAACCAGATGCTGGCAAGCTGATCTGGATAATGCTTAGGGGCGGGGTGGGGGGGAGTTTCTGTCTATTATGCATTCAGTAGAGAAAGTAAATAAAAGAGAATAGTCTTGCAATAAATAGCCACAATGTGGTTGATCCTCAGGAACACTTCAGATTTCTTACACAAAAAGCACTTCAGTGTATGAAAACCTACAGGAAACCTGTACATAATCACATGTAACATGAGCAACTACACTTGAGCAGATCTACAGGCCTGTGGCTCACGAGCGTGGAAAGCTAAGCAGGGTCAGGCCTGGTTATTACTTGGATGGGAGACCCCTCCTCTACTTTCCTGCATTGAGCAGGGGGTTGGGCTCGATGGCCTTGTAGCCCCCTTCCGACTCTATGATCCTATGATATCCTATGTTGTTGCATATATGTGGGCCTAGCAGAGAAACAAGGAAGATAGACTGTGTTGACTTTTTTGTCTTCCAGAGTATTAGCTGTTCCACCCAACTTTGTGTCATCTGCAAATTTGATAAGCATTCCCTGCACCTCCTCATCCAAGTCATTAATAAAAATGTTGAAGAGCTCTGGGCCCAGGACCGAGCCCTGTGGTACCCCGCTCGTTACCTCTCCCCAGTTTGAGAAGGAACCATTGATAAGCACTCTTTGAGTCTGATCCTGTAGCCAATTGTGGATCCACCTGATAGTTGTTCCATCCAGCCCACTTTTAGCTAGCTTGCTAATCAGGATATCATGAGGCACTTTGTCGAAAGCTTTGCTGAAGTCAAGATATATTATGTCCACAGCCTTCCCACAGTCCACAAGGGAGGTTACCCGATCAAAAAATGAGATCAGATTAGTCTGGCAGGATTTGTTCTTGACAAATCCATGCTGGCTTGCAGTAATCACTGCATTGCTTTCAAGGTGCTTTCAAGGTGACTTCTTTATAATCTGCTCCAAAATTTTCCCAGGGATTGATGTCAGACTGACTGGCCTATAGTTACCAGGTTCCTCCTTCTTGCCCTTTTTGAAGATAGGAACAACATTAGCCCTCCTCCAGTCATCTGGCACTTCACCTGTCCTCCATGATTTCTCAAAGATAATAGACAGTGGTTCTGAGAGTTCTTCTGCCAGTTCCTTTATTACTCTAGGATGCAGTTCGTCAGGCCCTGGAGATTTAAACTCGTTCAAAGTAATCAGGTGCTCCTTGACCATTTGCCTATCAATCTCAAGCTGCAATCCTGCCCCTTCAGTCTGCACTTCAGGTTTGCCAGGGGGGTCATAAACTCTCTTTTGGGAGAAGACCGAGCCGAAGTAGGAATTGAACACGTCTGCCTTTTTTTTGTCTTCTGTTATCAATTTGCCATCCTCATTGCGTGGTTGAACCACCATTTCTTTCCTCTGTCTTTTACTATGAACGTATCTGAAGAAAGCTTTCTTGTTGTTAGCATCCCTCGCTAGCCTCAGCTCATCATTCTCAGCTTTAGCCTTCCTTACACTATTCCTGCAGTTCTGTGCTACCTGCTTGTACTCTTCCCTTGTAGCCTGTCCTTCCTTCCACTTCCTATATGTGTCCTTTATGGTTTGAATGATCTAGAGCATGGCTATTGGCAAGGGATTCTGGGAGCTGTAGTCCAGCAACATCTGGGGACCCAAGGTTGGAGAGCCCTGATCTAGAGGAACAACACACAAAGGACAGCCAGAGCTACTGCAGTAGGGCTGAAGTGAGAGATAGAGGATGTGTCTTGGAATACCCAGAACTCACTCCAAGACTGTTCTCTCATGGGGATCTGGAGTGGCACAACTCCCGATCACAGTTTACCCGCACCTTGGCTTCAAGTGTGATTGCTTTTCTCAAGCATAGGGAGTCTCCCCACCTTCTTTCAGTATACAGTGTGAGCCCGATATTGTCTCATTTCATGCCAACCCCCTGGTGGCTATGGAATCTCTGCATTTGTTGTTTGGGGGGGGAGGGTTGCCCACAAACCTTAGGTTAAAAGTTCTCCAGAACCCAGCCCTGCAATATTTTGGTAGGACACCCAGTTGGTGTAAGAGTTTGGGGCTGCCTACAATTTGCAGTTTTCGCCCAAATTTGGGCCTCAAGTGGTTCAAATGACTGGAAGAGATCCACAATGTATTGAAGTAATTAGTGGGAGCATCATGGGAAAAAATGCCAAATATGCCATGCAAAGTACGTATAACATGCATGGAATACATTTTGCTTTTCAGATTTCACTTCAGGAAAAATAGCTTCAAGAGCCCCAGGGCCTGGTCTTTCAACTGAATATTATACACCATTTTTTTTTTCCATTTAGCCTGCAATCTGATATTATGTAACAATCAGACAATCCACCGCTATTGGGATATAATTGGTTGGACAAATCACGGTTCTTTTCCTTTTCTACCAGCTGCGACATTCACACTACCTTGCAACTCCATTATATTCAACTATTTATGTACCATCCTGGAATTAATAATGAAGGCTGGTCTCATAAATAAAGAATCACTTGTGACATTTTTTATTCCAAGTTGAGCTTTAATATTTTTAACATCTGGATCCTGTAACTCTTGCTACCAATGAATACATATTTATTGCAGGGCCATTATCACTATTCAGCATCACTGGTACAAATCATGACATTATTCACCAGTGACTCAGGCCAGTAGCATGTAGTCTAGCATAGATCGGTATCCAAAGCGAAAGTCAACATGCCTGCAAAACTGTTCTGTCCCTTCAGGTAACTCAGGTTTTTCTTCCATCATTTACCTAGCCGTGATACTAAGGGCACAATCCTGTGTCCCTCCAACCTTGTCTGGGGGACACATAGGATTTGGCCTGGAAGGTGCTGCAACCTTGGAAATCTCGTCCAAAGTCGCAGCGCCCCAGAGCGCCTGTCTCCACACCTCATAGCTGGTGCAGTTCTTTCCATGGTGGAAGGAAACTGCAGGGAACTGAGCACGGAAGACGATGTTTGGTTCCTCCGGGGGGGGGGGGCATTCCTGTGGGCATACTTGCAATGCCTAGGAAACTAGTATTAATCTTTTCCTTACTGCCCAGTAAGATGACTAGGCCAGATCCTCACAACCATTTTTTTATCTGTGTTGAACTCGTGATGAATTGGGGTAGACTTTAACCAATGATATTGGTTCATGAACAGTTCAAAAGGTATCTTAACCACAATGGTAGTAAAAAAATCTAAGCATAGGGTGAACCAAAATATCTACATGATCTGGACTTATTCACAATTTGTATACCTTCAAATTCCCTGCTCCTCTCTCCCCCCATACACCCAACCTTACTTTATCGGATTTGACTGTTACAAGTTTTATAGATTTCATAGAGTTGTTTATTTATTGCAGACAATTCTTTACCATTACTGTATTTTTAAAGATATTTAAGACTTTCCACAAAAAGCATCCATGTGGATCAACTTGTCAATGATACAGTTATTGCTTCCAATTAAGCCAATTTCCCAAAGCTTGTTAGAGTGCAATCCTATGGTCCCTGGGCAAGCATCCCAGGGACAACAGGATGCCTTGGAAAATCCCTTCCAATGTCGGAGACTGCACCCCAAACTTGGAAGGGGGAATTGGAGACCTGCTGCCTCTCTGAGGTTGGAAAATCAACCTCAGAGGGGGGGAGGGGGTTCTGGTGGGTGGGGAGGGTGGGAGACCAGAGAGGCCAAGATATGATTTATCCTGTGCCTCCTTCAGCCTCCTTCCCTTCCCCTCCAAAATGCCCTCACTAGATGGGCTGAAAAGCCCACCTAGCTAAATAAAGGAGATCGGAGGACAGGGAGGCAAAGATTGCCTCCGCCACATCTCCCACCCTGCTGGCTTCAGCCCAGCAGGGCATAGGAATCTCAGAAGCCTCTGAGTTTGAGGGCTTCTGAGCAGTGAGGGCACAGTCCAAAGGATTGTGCCCTTAGCCCGCAATCCTATCCACACTTACATGGGAGTAAATCCCATTAGACAATGGGATTTCTGAACAAACATGCATAGGTTTGCATTGCTCACCACACAAAGGCTAAGTTAGTGGCTCCAACTTTGCTTTCCAGTACTCTGCCTAAGTCCCCCCCCCACACACACACACACCAACTAGCAAAATAGCTATAAAATGTTGATTACGTTTATTAACTCTTCCAAGTATTATTTATTCATTTTGTATATTTGTATGCTGTTTTTCTACACTAAGCTGCAATGGCTCACACAATATATATTAACTTATTAAAAGACAATATTTAAAAGAACAATTGCTACAAAACATCAGTAAAAAAGTCAAATACAAAAACATTGCAATAAATAAATGCAGTATTACAGTGAACCCATCTATGGCCCTGATAAGGCAGGGTCTGCAGCCGCATGAGGGTTCTGCTCATTTTCATGTAGACAAGAGTAGATAGAACTCTTGTTCAAACCTTGGCCGGTTCAATCAACATGACAAGGGCTGAACTGAGGGGGGCAGGGCCCATATGCCCAGAGAGGGGAGGGGCAGGGCAGGGCAGGGCAGGGCAGGGCAGGGCAGGGCAGGGCGGGCAGGGCAGGTGGCCCCATCCCAGAACACACTTTAAGCCCTCACGCTGTGTCCCTGTAATAATGGGGAAGTTGAAACCGTGGGTCACGTTCTTTTATATTGTTCCTTCTATCAGGACATTTGTAAAGAACTTATTCTACCTATTTTATGTAAATTCCCGGGTAGATCCGAAGATTATTACATATTGCTGCTACTTTCTGACAAGGTCCCCCACATTACTAATAAAGTGGCCAAATTCTGTGCAGCTGCCATAGCTTGCTGCACAGTTCCTTGTTAACACAGTGATCTTTTATCCTGGTTATGTGTTTTTTTTAATATAAAAATCTTGATATAAATTTGATACACTTTGGGATGTATTGTTGATGTAATGGTGTTATGTACGTTATATGTTCTGCTTTGTCTGATACTGTTTTATTATTGGGTGCTGGTCGTTGACCGTAATAAATATATTCATTCATTCATTCATTCATTCAAGCCCTCACACTGTCTCTTGAATGCTTGAGCAGGGCTAATTGCTGAGCAAAATCAAAATTAACAGGCCAAAAAAAGAAAAGAAAAAAAAATTCCCAATAAAGATAAACCACATTATGGATTAGTAAAGTGTAATAAAACCACACTATGCTGGTCTTACTATACTCCAAGAGGCTATAGCAGCCTGGCTAGATACAGTTCAGAGGGGGTGGGGAGTTTTCGCCAGGCTAGATGCCTTTTTTCAGCTCTCTCACTCATCTCTCCTCTGGAGCAGGGTGGTCACACGGAATTGGGATAGGTGACAGCATCAATAAAAACAGGTTTTCTTCCCCAGGTGTTCTGATTGCTAGTGCTGATCTGGAAATACAACTTTAGGACACAGTTTTACAATCCATAAGCAAATTTTCATAAAGTTAGCATATACCAGTGCATTTCCAACAACAGTGGCTATTTGTTCTATAAATGTTATTCAACTTTGCGGTCATTAAGCAGTACAAGATAGAGATTTTTTTCTTAAATCCAGATATAATGACAAAGAATGGCACTTGCAAATTGCTTTCCATACTGTGGTTCCAATACAGATCCTAAATCATTATTCCATTTGTTTATAGAGTAACCTTTATTATCATTCACTTTTAAAAGAATTGCATCAAACCTAGATAGTGCACTTTCCCAATGTAATCCAAAATTCAATGTAATTCAAAATCTGTTAAGTCTCTGATACATATGTAAACCTTCAAGAGATAGTAGACTCCAAATTGCAACTATCCAGTGAATTAAAGTCTGTCAACTAATTATAGTTGGGAATGTGTTTTGTTATTCAGAAAATGGAGGGGCAGTCCACTAACCACTAATATTGTCTGTTAAATCTTGACTCCTTGTTCAGGTTTCTGTTGGTAACGTAATTTTTAAAGTGTTATATATAGCTCTTTGGCTGGGCTCTTCAACACAGGCCTGTAATGGGGATTTAAGTCAAGGGAAGAGAAGGAGGGGAAGTCTGGACACTAAGTTGTGCTTAAGGGGACAGTGCACAATTAATTTGCTGTTGCTGAAGTCAAAATGTTGTCTGTAGTCCTAGGTCTGGAGTGGAATAGATGATAATACCACTGTAGCAATCTTGACCACTAATGTTTGAAGTAAGTAAATAATACTGGCTGTTGTTGTTTTGTTATTTTGTTTCTTTTGTTCTCTCTCTTCTTGGGGATGTTTATTATGCCTCCTTGTGGGTTGCATGTTTCTTTCATTTAAGTTCATTTTGGTGGGAATTTTTAAGGTGCAAACCTATGTATGTGTAGACAGAAAAAAGTCCTACAACTCCCAGCGTCCTTCCAGCCAGCCATGGCTGGATCATGCTGGGAATTGTAGGACTTTTTTTCTGTTCAAACATGCATAGGATTTCACCCTTAGTTGGAAATGTTGGTGGAAATCGTGGAATATCACCTGTAGACTTTGGAACCTAGATCTTGTGGCAGAATAAAGCCATAATACAAGGATTACATTTTACTCCTGTGTCCCATATGCATATTTTAAAGAAAGCATTATTTGAAGGTATTTGTTGTGTTTTATCTTGCATATTCACCTTTGCTCTCCCAAGGGAATTATAGTGTTGTTTGAGTTAATGTACAATCTTTACATCAATCAAATTAGTTTCCTAGAGAAAGATAGGCATGACACATGGTGAACCATTCACAAAACTACTCCTTGGTATTTGGGTAGGGGGAAGGTATTGTCTTCAACAAGTGAAAAATTATTGGAAGTATCCAGTCTTCCTTCATTCTATGCAAAGATTACTGAAATGAAAATACAATATGAAATTCTTGATAATGGAGTTGTGTAGCAAAAGACACACACAGCGAGACAAGGTTGAAAACCCATAAAGATATTTTTGATGACAAAGAAAGTCTTAAGTACAGCATATTATCCCAAGCTTATTGCTTGAGGCAAAACACACATAGAATGGAGACTCTCCATGACATTTCATTTCAAGAGAAGTCATTAATGAATGTTTCAGTCCAAGGTGACAGGATTATTCATTGTAAACTGTTATAAACAAAACATCCTGTAAGACTACGTTCCCTGATGCTGCCAAACAGTTTTCCCATCAACTTTATTGTTAGCAATTACAACTACACTTGGGGAAAATATTCTCTTGTTAATCAGTTTAAACAGCTCATTTTCCTTCTCCTGATGAGGAATATCCTTATAATTAAATCCCTAAATTGATATTTTAATGAGGTTATTTTTCCTATTTTGAAGTAAATCTTTCATACCATTGTGCAACACGGCTGGGAATGGGTGAATCAGTCTATTTCTACTCCATGCCACTTACTCATGCGTCATAGAATCATAGAATAGTAGCATTGGAAGGGGTCTATAAGGCCATCAAGTCCAACCCCCTGCTCAATGCAGGAATCCAAGTTAAAGCATCCTTGACAGATGGCTGTCCAGCCGCATCTTGAATGCCTCCAGTGTGGGAGAGCTAGGGATGTATACTCACTATGTGTTGTGCTTGCCGGGAGCTCGGCAAGCACACCCGCCATGTGATATGTCTCGCGGCGGCAGTGAGGCGCCTGGCGGACTTTCTGGAGCCAGGAAGTGACACGATGTGTCCCGGCGATGTGCCAAGAAGTGACACAACGGGACCCCGGTGCTGCATTTTTCACGTAAATACCATAAAACAGCCACAATTTGCTATTTACGGCTGTTTTAACCATTCCAGAAACAAGTGTTTCCTCTCATTTTGGGGCTTGCCCACAGAAGCACTAAATCTCCATTCTGCAAGCCAGCTAGGCCCTGTAGTAGAAACACAGAAAGCAATTGTCATTGCGAGAAGTTAGTGGTGCACACAATTGCTTTCTCATGTCTAGACTTCTGCTTGGGCTTGTTTTTAGTGGTTAGCTATGCTTCTTCTTCCCAGGGCCGATTATCTGTTGGTGACTGTACAAACTGTGAGACTAGTATTTACCTTTAGATAAGCCTCTGGTGAGATCTCATGGTTGGCCACTTGTTGTGAGAGTATCTATGTTGGCTTACTGCCAAGCATTCTCAAAGTTGTTGGAATAGACTTATTCTGAGTAGAGTTTCAGAATAAGCAGTGGGATTACTATGAGTATAATAGTATATATGAATCCCTGAGACACTCCCAGGGCAGAATCTCAGTACAGGCCAATCCAGAAAGGTGCTGCTGCATGCTTATGGCTATTATGGGAGTAATGTCCATTGGGCTCCCCAGCAACTGTAGGAATGTAAGCTTATGAACTTGCTCCGTAGTTGCAGCAATCATTGCGTTGCAGTGTTCTGCTTTAAACTTCTGCTCTGTTACTTTGTTCCTGCTTAATAAAATCTTTAGCCTCCACCCATTGCTGTGTTCATTGTATTCTGACTCCTAAGAAGAACCTCTTGGCAACACAGGCCCCGCCCGCAGATGGGCAGCATTGGATTCTGCCTAGTACCTTGTGGACATGAATCATTACACTGAAGCCAATGATGTGATTGTACAAGGGTCTGTCACGGTAGCCACTGCTTGCCACTCATGACAAGCCACATCTACCACAAGTGGAAGCACTCTTGCGAGAGGTGATGGTTCAGAACGATATGCACATTGTTCGTTAGCACACTAAGCATGCTACCACGAAATGGTCATAAGATTTTTATTTAGTTGTGGGCTCCTAGTTAATAACCAATGTGAGAGCAAGTGTTTGCCCATTAAATCTTGAAGTATGTATTGTGTCTTGAGTCTACACAGCCTCACCCCAGGCAGATTCAAAGAAAGGGTAGGGGAAACAATGGTTCTAGTTCTAAAATATTAAACATATCACTGTTCATTTGTAGTAAAAGCAGTCAAGCATTTCCAGAGTATTTCAATTCCTTGTTACTTCAGATGTCTGTCTTTTTAAAAACTATATTTAAGCATGTAAGTGTGTAGATCCTGAAAATGAAAAGAAAATGTAATCCTGCCATCTTCATTTTAGCACTCTCCCAGATCTAATTAATATGGATTTAGGCTGAAGAATTGACTTAGCACCTTAAAAAGGGTTGCCTGCATGCAATCTGCTGTGTTTAACTGTACTAAATTACAATCCTTCTTAAGTATTTTACTACCCCTCATAAAGCATCATCCCTTACTTTTAATTAAGCACTTTCAAGCTTTAACAAACACAGAATCTTTAGTGTTTTCAGCAGGGTAAAATGAAAGCACAGTGAAATTTAAAATTTTGCTTAATCCCTACTAATCTTTTCCAAGCACCAGATTTCTAAGCATTTTTACATTGCTAAATCATTATTTGAATAACTCTTTATGCCTGATATAATAATATTGGGTTGAGGAAGAGAGGGGAAATATTTGATATGACATTTTCTGGGAATCCACAGTCATGCCTTGGATTGAGAGCATAATTCATTCCGGAAACGTGCTTGTAATCCAAAACACTCTTACCGGTATATCAAAACGAAATCCCCCCCCAAAAAAATTGTACAGAGATTTTTAATTTAAGCCGTACTACAGTACTTGTATTGCAAGACGTCGCTTGTATAACAAGTAAAAAAGAATTAAATAAATATTTAAAAATTTGCTTGTCTTGCAAAACGCTCTCAAACCAAGTTACTTGCAATCCAAGGTATTACTGTATTGTTAAATGCCACCAAGGACTTTTTGTCCATATAAAAGAAATAATGGGAGTTTGGTAATAAATAAATAAATAAAATGTATCATACATGTAAGCAGCAAGCACCATTTGTCTATATTTATCCAGAGACTTTACATCCTATCATTCAAAAGTACTTCAGCAGTGCTAATCGGTTGTGAGGAAGTAGAACATCAAAAAACCCTTGAGCCATTGTTTCCATCAGGTTTGCTACAGTCAGTAAGTGTTCAGGAAAGTGCTCTGAAAAAACAGAAGCAAAACTGGAGGATCACAACATCATCTAAAGAGCCCATAAACAACCGTGAGTAAGGAATCACAAGCGCACAAAAAATGCTTCATGTAGAAAAGCCCTCAGTCCTGCCAAGTTTGGGTTAATGACAGGAGGTTGGGAAAGCCTCTATTTCCCCCAGGGAAGTAGTGAGAGTCATCCTAAATGGACTGTGACTTAACCCTTTGACCCATCCGGGTGTTGCCCTTGCCTCAAAATAAAGTAAGCAGCTGCTGCCATCTCTTCCTCATCTGCCTTTTCCCTTGTACTAGAACAGGGCTCTCCAACCTTGGGTCCCCAGATGTTGCTGGCCTACAGCTCCCAGCATACCCAGCCAGCATGGCTAATGGCAAGGGATTCTGGGAGCTGTAGTCCAGCAACATCTGGGGACCTAAGGTTGGAGAGCCCTATACTAGAGAGTGGTGGTGGTAGTAGCTCCTTGTCACCATCATTGCTTGCCCACCAAACCAAGTCAGTAAGCAAGTAGCAATCATTTAAAGTAGTAGTAGCAACATTGGTGCCACAGAGATCAGCATTAGTTCTTTCTGATGTGTTGACCCTCTAACATGCCACAGAAGCCAAGTCTGAGGACTGTGACTATAGATTCTTTCTTTGACATTATAGCAGATCAGCCAACAGCATCAAGAGAAGGTGGGCAGGTGGAAGAATCAGAGGTCAAGGAGGAGAATGCAAGGAAGAAGAGGTCAGGACATGAGGGAAGATAGTTGGAGGAGGCTTGCAGAGGCAGATACCATTAATAGTTCCCAATGGTTGAGCAGAAGAGTTTTGAGAAGCACAGGGAGCATGGCGAATTTTACAATCTCAAATCCTCCCCCCCCAAATATGGAGAGCTTTGTGAATTTTGGTAAATTCTAATCAAAACACAACTGAAATGAAATTCTTACCCATCTTACATCATCTGAAATGAAATTCTTACTGCAGAGGCATTGCTCTTCCACAATAAATGGGAACTGGAGTTAAAACTGTGCTCCACACATCACTTAATATAGCGCCATGAACCCCATAAACAGTCCTGTAATGCCCCACCCCATGGGCAAGAGCCTAAGTAGGTATGTCTATTCAGAAGTAAGTCCCATTTGGTTCTAGAAAGCATGCTTAGGACTGCGGCTTTCTGTCAGCAAAGGTCTTACCATTTGTTGTGGTTTCATGGACCAACCAGCTCTTTAAAGAGATGGGAAAATAGAAAAAGTGCAATCACATGGCAATGTCATCCAGATGCTCTATAATACCTGATTGAGCAAATGATGCCAATTCCAGCGAAAACAGGTAATGTTGGGAGCAACGTGAGTCTGCCTGTAATATATGCTTTGAAGCTATTTACTGTCAACTTATTCTAAAGAATTTAGTGAGGTAAGAATCAGACTGCTTTGGATTTTATATAAGATTCCCCCCTGTAAAAAGTCTATGTGTACACATAAGGTCCATTTAATTTTTTCCACAGTTTTCTTAATGTTAGATTTATGAATTCTGTAGGAATATGTAGCTTTGGACATTTTGTACTTTCACTCTGTCTTGCTTGTTCTTTCTCATTTGCCTCTATCTCCTTCTTGGAATTTCATTTTTTCCCTTTTTATTTAGCCTTCTCTTTATTTTCTCTCTTGATTTCTGGTCAGTTTTCACCTTCCCGTAAGTAACAGCCAGATGCTGTAATATGAAGATGCTTTGAGATTATATATGCCCTAATGAAAGAAATACGAGAAATTCTACAGGAGCAGAGAAGCTGTAGTATAATGCTATGTAAGATTGGAACCAGGCCTTTGGATTCCAGCAAGCAAAGCTGTATGTTGCCAACTGAAATTACTTGTCCCCAAAGATTAAATTTATTTAGTTCAACTGCATATTTACATGGCAACCACAGATTCTCACAGAAATTTCATTGCCGAGGGATATGACTACAAGCCACTATAGTGTAAGCATCTAAAAAGAGAATTCAAAATATAAACCTGGTTAATTACATGAATATGAATTTGTACACAAAGAACTGCACCTGTAAAAGGGAGAATGCCAATAACAGAGTGCAACACAGCTTCCAACACACACACGGCAGTGTTTTTCTTCTACAGGAGATCCTTCTGAAGGTCTGTGAAATTCAAAACCACATGTTCAGGAACTGTAGTCCATAGTCAGTAGTAATGAAAGGAAACACAAATAGGGTATGCATTGCTTCTTAGCTGTGGCTTACGCTGGCTCAGTTTGTCTGAGTGTGGAAAGCTAAGCAGGGTCAAGCCTGGTTATTACTTGGATGGGAGACCACTCCTCTAGTTTCCTGCATTGAGCAGGGGGTTGGACTTGATAGCTTTGTAGGCTCCTTCCAACTCTATCAGATCTATGAATCTAGGCCACAATTCTTTACATGTTTAGAAAGAAAAAAAGTCCTACAATTCCCAGCTTTCCCCAGCTAGCATGCCGGAAGTTGTAGGACTTTTTTTTCTGTCTAAACATGCATAGGATTCCACCCTTAGTCTGCAATTCTATACACACTTACCTAAGAATAAGTTCCACTGTAGTCCCGAGTGTGGATAGGATTCCACTGTTAGTCATTCATTTCAAGTGTTGTGAACATCCTAAAGGACATCTTCCTGAACTGTGCTGTAGATTACCCAAGAAAACTGAGGATCAACTACATCGGTGAAATATTACCAGTACTGTAAGGTGACATTTATGACCCAAAAGATTCTGTTGTTATTTGTACAATCTATAAATCTGTATGAAAACGTATGACCTTCTTTAAAGCATTATCTGAAAGGCAGGTGACATTCAGACTGATGAAAAACCAAAATACCAATGGCTAATTCTAAAAAGCATTGCTCAAAAGAAAATTTCAAAATGTCACTTTGTGGTATAGATAATATATAAATCAAGATGCAGACTCCCTGTCAAGTAATACATTTTCAGCTCTAGTCATGTATGTTTTAGCCAAACATTGATTATACTTGTAATAATGCTATCATATTTACATTTAGTAAAATTTCCAGAGATACTATTAGCAAAATGTTAAGAAAATATACAGAAGCAAATATTTTTGTAATCAAATATCACCAGACATCCAGGAACAAAACAAAAACAAATTAATAACACAAACAATTTCAGAGGGTTCATATAGTATGTGAGCTATAGCATAAGGAATTGTGAAAAACAATACAGCGCATTTCCCAGAATGATGGTTGGTATTGGTAGGTGAGTCATACTGCTGCGCTGAGCAATTTGGTTGCCAGGAATCCTTTTGCTCTGAGGTCCTGGCGATAGCTTTGTGGAATTCAGGATATCCCCAGCTCAGGAGCGAAACAAAGAAAATATTGCAGGAGGTGGGGCAAGCAATCTTCATTTTACCCTGCTTCCTCCCATTGGAGCTGATGGCAGGGAAACTGGAGCCAAGGGGAGGGGAATTGGAGTCAATGGGAGGTCCTGTCCTGGTGTAAATCCCCACCAGGGATTCATGGGGGTGGGGTAGAGACTAGCATAGGTGTGCTGTTCCCACATGCCACCCATGACCCACACCACACCCTGTTCTCAGCCACTCCACTATCAGGATTTGGCCAGGAGAGCCATCCAGCTAAAACAGCCCTTCACCATCTTTCTGGGGTGGGCGGCCCTGATCTCATTCCACCACCATAGTTCCCTCTACACCACCAGAGTGGCACTGCCACCATTTCCAAGGGTTGCTCATCTGGCCAATCTCACAGCAAAGTAAATTCAACCAGAGTATCAGCTTTACAAACAAATTCTGTCTGTTCATGGGTGGGCATGGGATAAATTTGGCCCAGAGTATATATGCTGGTGTATATCTGCACACAAGATATTGCACACATTTAGTAACTGAACAACAATAGTAACAACAACAACAACCAGGTCTCACTACTTACAAACAAGACAGCTGACCTTATTCACTCATCTGGATAAGGGGAAGTCAGTTAATAAAAGGTTTATTGAAAGACAACATTAAACATAAGTACAAGAAAGCATCATAGAAAGACAGCCACAATGAGTCCTTCACAGGGTAACACAATCACCTCAATGATTTAACAAAATTCCTCAGATGTCCATGGGTGGATTGGCTACACAAGTCCCAAACCAGAAGCTTCCTAACAAGCAAACAAAGAAACAAAAAGCAGGATAATTATTCTCAGCATTGACTCTGGGCCCAGAACAGTCACATATTCTGCAGAAGCCACCAAGTCCTGGTCTCTGCAGAATGAATTGTAGCTCCTTCAAGAAAAGAGCCTAACCAGCTCCTGGGCCAGACAGGATCAACACACTCTTCCTTCCAGAAGGAAAAACAATAATTCTCAGCTGTCAGGAGTAATCTCCCAGCTTCTTGTTGCAATAAACGGCACTCTATCCATTTCAGCAATTCTTGATTCAAAGATCTTTAGACAAGAACTAGAATAGGCAACAAAGCACACACACACAAACAAACACACCCCTTCTCTAGCAATATGCCCTCATGGCTTAGCATGTGTAGTACTCACCGTAGTCAAAGTGAGCATGTCCACACTGACTCCGTATGCAATAACCCCCTCCAAACCATGGCACAATGCAATAAACTGTGCATTCACCTTTAGATTTTTACAAACCAAAACATTTTAACATTTAAAATATGCAAATTAATCCCCATCACCCTTTCTAGACTCTGTCCCCACCCCACCCCACTTAATATACTCCACTGGATGACAAATGTCTGAGGCCTTATATGTCACAACATCATCATAAACAATACAAATAATTAATATTTATAGAGCACTCTGAGTGTTCAGAGTGTTTCTTATGTATTATCTCAGTAATTGCAAATGGAGGGCTGGGGCTGAGGAAATAATGGCTTACCTAAGGTTACCTGATGATTCATGGCTGAGATAAGATTTGGACCAGAGACTTTATTTCTCACTTGGACCCAGTTTCAGTTTATTGCTTGCTAGCCAACCAGGCTTTTGCATATACATCAGACTAAAAACACGAAGTAAGAAAGATGAGTGTCAAGTAAGAGTGTCAACATTGAGACCTGAGAGGATGTGGACAAAGTGCTTGGCCAAGTCCTGTTGACAACTTATGTGCTTGACCCTTGCCTTTCGTGGCTTATTACATCTAATAGGGAGGGGATGTCCAGCTGGATCCAGGAGGCTGTACATTTCCACCTTGATAGAGTGGGTGGTACCAGCCTCTTTAAAGGAGCTGGTAATTAGGCATTGCTGAAAAAACCTAACCTAGGCCAGTTGTCAATATCCCCTTCCTGGGCAAGGTGCTTAAGCAGGTTGTTGCCGGTCAACTCCAGGCACTCTTGAATGAAACTGATTATCTAGATCAGTTTCAATCAGGCTTCAGGCCTGCTTTTGGAATGGAAACTTCCTTGGTCACCCTGTGGGATGACGTTTGCTGAGAGAGGAACAGGGGGAGTGTGACCTTGTTGATTCTCTTGGAACTATCAGTGCCTTTCAATACCATCAACCATGGTATCCTTCTGGATAGGCAAGCTGGGCTGGGAGTTGGAGGCACTGCGTTGTGGTGGTTTCAGTCCTACTTGGATAGCCAATTCCAGAAGGTGGCACTGGGAGATTTTAGTTCTGTACCTTGGCAGCTATGCTACAGGCTCTCTCCTATCACCCATGCTATTCAACATCTACATGAAACCACTGGGGGAGGTTATTCAGAGGTGCGAGCTGAGGTGTCATCAATATCTAGATTACACCCAGTTCTATCTCTTATTTTCATCAAATCCAGGTGAGGCAGTGCATGTTCTGAATCATTGCCTGGGCACAGTAATGGACTGGATGAGGGCCAATAAACTGAGACTCAATCCAGACAAGACAGAGGTACTATTAATGGGTGGTTTGTCTGCCCAGCTAAGTGATGTTCAAAATATTCTGGACGGGGTTGCACTTTCCCTGAAGGATCAAGTTCATAGTTTGGGGGGGTGCTCTTGGATCCAGCATTGTATGGGTGGACTCGGAGATGTGCAGCCCCTTTTATAAGCTTAGGCTGATTACCAAGTGTTGTCCTTATCTGAATAGAAATAGCCTAATTACAGTTATCCATGTTCTGATAACCTCTCATCTGGATTACTGTAATGTGTTATATGTTGGGCTGCCTTTGAAAACAGTCTGAAAACTTCAGCTGGTCCAAAGTTGGGTAGCAAGATTGGCCAATCCCTGTTAGCAATGTGATCATATTATGCCAATACTTTTCCATCTGCACTGGATGCTTGTCCATTTCCAGGTCCAATTCAAAGTGCTGGTATTGACTTCCAAAGCCCTAAATGACTTGGGGTCAGGTTACCTAAAGGATCGTCTCCTCCCATATATAACTGCCCAGACCCTAAGATTGTCTTCAGAGGCCCTTCTCTGGGTGCCCCCGTAAAATGAAGTGAGAACAGTGCCTACAAGGGAGAGGGCCTTTTCCGTTGTGGCACCCCAGTTGTTGAATGTCTTCTCCAGAGGATATCCTTAACCCTTTTTTAAAAATCACCTGGCCTTCAAGCACTCTGTAGGCAGCTTCCCTCATCTGGCATGCTTCCAGAGATGCCCATGGAAGGACACATCCCAACCAAAAAGAGCAGAAAGCCAGGTAAGTGGCACTGCACAAGTCAAAGATAGTTTTTTTAAAAAAAAAAAGTTGAAGCAAGAACACCAGTACCCCTTGGTCACCTGTCTATTATCAGTACACCCTTATTTTTTAAAAAAAGACAATTAAAAGCATACATCTGACAGCAGGGGTAAAACACTCAAATCATGAGATAAGCTTGGAAAAATAAAATGTCTTCACAACTCATGAAAAACTAAAAAGCCATTAAAGAGGGGGATAATTGGGCCTCTTGAGGAAGGGAGTTCCACATCCTGGAAACATTTCCTTCCTCAAAATGTGTGTGGAAACATACTCTGCTGCAATCTAACAGGGAAGATAAACACAATCCATGACAATGTTACACGTCTTACTCCTCACATCTTATATTAAATACTTCTTAGTTAAATGTTTCTCAGCAAAAAAAAAAAAAAAAGCGCTCCCCCCTTTTTTAATACCAGTTCTAATTTTTTTACTGCAAAATATGAAATTTATTTCTTTGCATTGAAATGGCCTTATATAAGGGACTGGACCCTATGGGTTGTAAATAATGGTGGTTTTGCTTTAGTGAAAAGTACTTCTGCTCACACCAGTTGGGGCACCTGGTTTTTGCTTATCCCCAATACTTACTGCAGCCCTCTGTACCATATCTAGTGATGGGTGAACTTTTCCTGGGTAAAAATTTGTTATTTCCTCAGATAATAATGAACTCACTTCTGTAAGCTTGGAAGAGAGTTCTCCTTTAAAACAAACTCCTGTTCCGTGTAAATGAGCTTTTGTGCATGCACAATATCAAAGTGCATCTTGGGACCTGTAGTTGGAAAGGCATAGTGCATCATGATGCCATGCATCGCCACACTATGTACCCCCTTCCTGCCTGGTTGTTTTCACGGGGCCTGCCTATGTCATGTGATATTTACTCACCATCGCTAATCACCGGTATATGAAGGGAAGGAGAAGAGGGTGAACCCACAGAGCCCCCTCCTTGCAGAGCCAGAGCTGCAATAATGACAACGTTGAGCAGCGATGGGCACACTGAATCTGTTAGTTCCAGGTCATGGGTGGCAAGGGTCTTGGGCAGGAACACTGGGGCCAGAGGGTAATGGAGGCAGGAGCAGGCCAGGGGTTAGCAGAGTCCAGAAGCCAGGCCAAGGTTGAAGCACATAGTAAGTGAGGTGGGGGCCAGAGGCAGGAGGTGAATCCAGTAGGCAACCAAGTTCAGACGAGGGCCAGAGGGAAGAGGCAAATCCAGGGGAACAAGCAGAGCCCAGACAAGGGCCAGAGGCAAATCCAGGGGAACAAACATGGTCCAGACAAGGGCCAGAGGCAAAACCAGAAAACAAACAGAGGTCAGGCAAGGGCCAGAGTCAAGCTAAGTTCAGGCACATACCAGTTAGAGAAGGGCCAGAGGCTAACAGCATAGGTCAAGAGTGGTCACAGGTCAAACACCAGGCAAGGTAAGCATCAAGATTGGTTGCTAGATGCAGGAACCAGCTGCAGACAACACAAAGGCTTGCGTTGCTGTGGCAAAGGCTGGAGTGATGAGAAAACCCTTAAGTAGGCCTTCCTGCAGCTCCTAGATGGTCTGCTTTAGCAGGCCTGAGTGCAGCTGGAGGTATGGGGCCAAATCCTGCGAAGATAGGACTGTTGGCTAGGTTGCTATCTGAACAGCAGCCACCAGATGGAGCTGTGGTGCTGTGCTGGCTGAGTAGATTCTTACAGAATCATTCAAGGGTTAGACTAACCAACTTAGTGCATGCACAGAAACAGTGTTGTTTAGATACAGACTGTGCATGCTCAGAAGCTCGTGATCAATTCCAAGCTTAATGGCAAATTCATAAAACACTGTTCCAGGATCTTTAAAAAGGTGAGCATTACGAATGATGAGCATTATGAAAATTTCGCAGAATTACTAACCATATCCTGTTCTATTTCTGAGGCTCCCTCAACCCTCAGGAGCAGCTTTTCAGAGAGGACAGGGGGCTTAAATGGGTAGGGGGTGGTAGCAAAGATCAGGTCTCCCAACGTCTGTGACAAGGAGCCCTTTGTGCTTAGGGAAAGCCACCATTGGTTGCAATCCCCTATGTACAGTGTACTCTTCACCTGGATGCCTGGATTTGGTCCTACCCTCCCACCGAAATTAGCGAATAGCAATGTTAGAGCTGATCCTGCTGACTGTACAGCTTAGTCCTCTAATGCTATCCAGCTGTGGTGTTAGTATTCCGTCACTTGCATAATGTTACAACAATATCCTTTTGGATTTGAGTAATTTGCCTGAGTCGTAAGATTATTATACAAGCTGAGGATTACCAGAGCAATCACACCTTGCCAGTGCCTCTCTTGTTGCAGGTTGTAGTAGTTTCGCTCCCCAACACACACATAAGCTCTTAAGAAAACATCTTCTTCATGATTTATATGTGCAACCTTATGCAGGGAACTCTCCCCACCCCCGCCCCGCAAAATGATTTAGGCAAACATCTAAAACAAATATTGTCCAGAGAAACAAGATCATCACCCCCTCTTGAAAAATGTTGTGGGATGGTTGATGCATTGTTCTTATTTTTACATATTGCCGATAGTTTGAAGGACAACCATGAATGAAATTGATATTCGTCAAAGACCTTAACATTTTTATTTTAAACCATATAGCATGACACACTGTGTGGTTCCAAGGATTCATTGTTTTATATACCCCTAGGGACTTTTGTTTTGGAAAATTTAACTGCCACCTTCTTTCATGGCCTCTGTGATATAAAACGGTGGCTTCAATCTAGTCCCAAGTGAAAGAATAGAAATAACATTCTATCAGTACAGGAAGTATATGGGGATGATGCCTTGGGACTTGCCAAACACCAGTTTTCCCCTCTGAAGTCCTTTTCTCAGCTATAACCATTGCTATGCAAGCCTTTGTTTTCCTACAGAGTAATCATGCCCATCTCTCCCAATTAAAATTGTGATGGAACCCAAAAATCCTTTCCAACTCAACCCTAATTTATGTTTAAGCCCCATTGGATTATACCAGTGGTGTCATTCTGCTAGTGCAAAACTTCTACTGCATGTAGAACCCTCTTTGGGCCAAACTAAACATTTGTGTAACTGTGCATAGTATAGCTGTGCACAATCAACTTTCTTACTCTCCTGCAAGTGTTTGTAACCCTGATTCAGACTGGGACCATGGTGCTCTGGGACAGGAGGTTAAATCTTCCCCCATCCATTTTTGTTCCAAAAGTTCACCCCCTGGGGAGGGGGTTAAAAAGAGAGAGAGAGGAAAAGCCTGCATTTTATTTAACTCCCCACCCTGTTGGGAGGGGGGGAAAGGTTTTCACCCCTTTCTGGAGAACCATGGTCCCGATTCAAATTGGGACTATATGCACTTGCAGGAGAGTAAGAAAAAATGATCATGCATAGCTCCACTATGCCTGATTAGCTGCACGCTTGAGCAAACTGTTGTGCAAGTGTTTGTTTCATTTCTATACAGCCCAATAGCCGAAGCTCTCTGGGAGGTTCATTTTAAAAAAGACCATAATACAATAAAACACCATAATTATTTTCCTATATACAAAATTTTAAAAAGAACCATTTAATGGCTAAAATAGCTAAGAGAGCCTAGTGAGTATTGTCAACTCTTGATGGTTGTGGCTCTCCAGCTGAAAGCAGCAGATCTTGTTCTGAAATTGTTTTTGGAATTTAAGCAGTAATAATCCTGGAAGGAATACCAAAGGTTCATTTCCTGTCATACTACTTTGTCAGTGGTCCTTTGTAACTATGAGGATTGTCCTATACTTCCATTATGATGATGACAACTTGTGAGACTACGGGTCATACCTCAAGGGAATGGAGAGGAGAAACACACTCAATTCAAGAACAAAGTTGTTTTCATGTGGGAGGGAATACCAGTTGGGGCCTCTCCTTTTACCTTGGGCACGCATGTCTGGTGCAAATTGGGAGGAGCAGCACAGAAAAATGCACACTGATTGCCACCTGACCCCGGCAATCTCATACCAAGATCTTCTCTGGAATCTAATCTGAAAACAGGCAACAAAGTGTTTTCACAACTCTTTATGACTTCATTACACTAGTAAATGACTTCATTACACGTAAGTCCCATTAGTTTCAATGGGGCTTACTCTCGTGTGTACAGTATTGCAACCTTAACTTTTGGTTTGTGAAGTATCCCACTGCTCATTTGTCATTTGTCACATAGTTGATAGTTATTAGTCTATTTTATTATATTCCATATAAATGTCAAAGAAAAATGCAGGTCATATCAGTGGTTAGCTCCACCATATTGGGAGCTCACTGACAATTTATTGTGACAGACAGATTCATGTTTGCTGTGGGTTAAATTAGCAGGAAATATTGAATGCAGCATGTCACCAAAGATGTGAGCAGTATTATAGATGGAAGGAATGTAATGAGAATAAGATTGTATAATAAGAAATTATAATAAATTTAAAATGACTAAGAGTGAAGCCAACAAGAAAAGAATAACAATTAGGCAGGGAGTTCAGCCAAAGTAAGGGAATTCATTTCCTTTTTAAAAAAGAGGTAAGGTATTTCTTCTTCTTCTTCTTCTTCTTCTTCTTCTTCTTCTTCTTCTTCTTCTTCTTCTTCTTCTTCTTCCTTGAACGGGGACAATAAGTGTTTCACCAAGCACTCAAGAACTCTTTGTGAGAACATTATGTTTATTTCTTCATTTTTAGTGAAGTCATCATTAAAGGATGAAAAATATCTTATCTTCTAAAAGCCATTCAGTTGTACAAGATTTAACAAGCCAGAAAAGGACCTTTAGAAATCTGGAGCAAAACAGATTATTGGCAGCTAAAATTTCAAAGGCCTTGCAGTCAGAGGCACTCTGTGGAAAGGTGCACCAGCCACCAGTGCAGTACAAGGCAAAGAACAAACATTTGTTAAAATAAACAATTAAGTACAGATCTAGAGAGATATAATGACGCCTTAATGCCTTTCTTCAGAATATTTTTGTCAGAGCAGCAGGTGGTTGTGGTAGGTAAAGATGGGAGATAATTTTGTTTCATTCATGTTTTTATGTGAGCAAGAGCTGTGAAGGCAGGGGTGGTGCTAGGTACTAAAGAGACCCAGGGCTCACTGGCTCAGGCCCACAGGAGAGAGAAAAAAAGCACACATTTTCATATGCTAATTTAAAGTCTGTACAGCTTTCTACTATGGCTGGAAATCTTTCGTGGTGGTTTCTACCAGTTTAAAACCCTTCAATGTATATATATGTGCAATTGCTTTTTCTTTTATCCTAAAGTGCATCAATCTTTTCTGCCATTCTGTTGCCCAGTTTGTAAGGATTACTAAATGAAGTTACAATTCTTTCAACTAAGATGTAGTAGCATTCTGAAATTACAATGATCCAAAAACCTGTTTAAAGCAAACACAGAAGATCATGAAAAAGAATCCATATTAGCCTAATACTTTTACCTTGTTGCAGTTCGTTGGACTAAACCACTGCAAAAGGTCAATGAATCACTTCTTAAAATCATGTTTAAAAGAAAATGAGAATAGAATTTACTTAGAAAATAGAAATTACATAAATGCTAACAATTAGAATGACAGGTTTTCTATTGATTTTCTGTCCAGTTCTATGGTTGTGTGAAGGTATACTTCAATACATATAGTATGCAAAGCAGACATTGTTCACTTAAAGATTTGCAATACATTGGCAAGCTATCATCCTTGAATGGATAAGACTGCAGTCCTATACACAGTGACCTGGGAACAAGTCCAGGCAAGTCCAAGAACTCAGTCTTACTTATTTCTGACTAGAAATGCAAAGGATTCCTCTGAAAGTGGTGGTAATCTCGCTAACTCCAAAAGAAGGGAGGGGTTTTGAACACCTGCTTTTAAACTTCTGTCCCTTCCCAGTGTGATGATATTTGGTTTGCTTGAACTACATACATCATTTTCCAGTGGAAAACACCATTTGAAAACAATCAGCAAAGCTTGCTAAATGATCAGGGTTAACTTATATATTTGTATCTTAAATTTCCTGTGCCTTGACCCTCTCTGTCATATAGAGGGAGTTAGTATGTGGATTATGTCTGGTTACCTGGTGAATATCAGTTTTAATGTCAACAGGTTTGTTGTCTATCAGACATGGATTATTCTAATCAGTTCTGGTGTATAATGTCCTTCATGATTTATCCAGCTCTGATTACCCCAGGGCTTGGGGGTGTGTACAGGTATGGTCTTATTACCAAAAATGGGATGCTTTGGGTTTTTTAAAAGTAGGGGACAGTATTCTTCTTAAAATCATGTTTAAAGTATTCCTTCCTTAGTTGTTATCTGATGTGTGATTCCTGGAATTGCTCTACATTGGGGGCAGGGCCGGAGTAAGGCCAGCTGATGTTGTAAGCACAGCCCAATAATGGTGCCCCCTTGGCCCTTCCATTGCTTAGCTGGCAAGACATTAAGACTCAGTAAGTGCTGAAGGTGAAATAAGACATTAAAAACTCAGTTTTCTTCAAGCCCATCCCCCACACCAGAACACACAACTATATTAAATATAAACTGTTTTTTTTATTATTATATACAGCCAAGATATATAAGTTCCAGTAACATTACTAATGACAAAACCCTGATATAGTTTACATGACTTCCATTCATAACATGCTTTGGATCTTACCATGGGATTTTCTGCTCTCCTTGACCTCCAATTAAGCTTTTGTACATTTAAACAAATCATAATATGAAATGAATTTAGGCTGGATAACTGATCCTGTAAATAGCCCCTACTGACCAAGTAAAGCCTATGTGTGTGATTAATTGTTCTTTGAATGTCTGGTGCTTTCTGCTGCTAAGAAATGTATCCCATTTGTTAAGAGGGAAAATTACCTTCCCCCCCCCCACGATCCTGTGGGGGGGGAGTTTGCGCGGGAGGGGGAGTGGAAGACGAGGTGGAGATGAGGTGATTTCACCTCCCAATCAGGACTGGGGCAAATTGCTTGCCCGTTGGGGATTGGCACAAGGGGTGGGCTGAGGCTGTTTTAAGCACAGCGGACCCCACCCAAGGCCTCTTTCATCACTGCTCCCTCCCTCCACACCCGATGAAGCAGTGTGAGCTCCTCTGGTCGCCTTTTTTCAGGGCCGAGTAGGAATTTTGGCTCATTGTCCTCATTGGCTCGGAGCAGTGTGCGCGTTTCGCCTACTCCATACTGCGTAATCGGTAGGTGGTTTTGTTGTTTTGGGTTACTGGTTATTTCTGTCACATTGGATTTAGTTAGGCGGTAAGTGCGGTGAATAGGCAGTGGGGGTTAGGGTTTCGGTGTGCATCCCTTGGCGCCTTTGAAGGCGATGGGCAAGAACCCGAGCCTCACGGATGTTGATGCCTTGTGGCTCCATTTGTGGGAGTTAGGGACGCCTTTGGGGTCTACCCTTATTCACCCTCCTCGGTTGTACGGTGGCGCCGGGGGGCGGTGACTCAGGGTAGATCCCCCAGCACTTCGTGTGTGGAATTCGAGAGTGGCGAGTCACTGCGCCACTCTCGAGTTTGGGATGTTTTCGCCCTGATATGCTCCACTGGCCTTTGGGCCGGCCTTAGTTAATCCTGCACTTCTCTCTTCGCAGACCTTTGAATTAATAAATGTGGCCCTGATTTAAATCCATTACTGTTGTCTCGTCTCTTCATTTCCCCCTTTACCCATGCAAACGGTTACAATTTTTAACTGTCTTTTTACATGGTAAATCATGATAATTGGGGGAGGGGGTAGAGCCTGTTTTTTCTTCAAAAATAAATTTTCTTCTGTACCTTCTAAGGTCTAGGTATGAGAAATAAATACCTCTCTCTCTCTCTCTCTCTCTCTCTCTCTCCACACACACACACACACACACACACACATAGTGGTCTGTGTGTGTGTGTGTGTGAGAGAGAGAGAGAGAGAGAATCTGGGTTTTATTGGATTTTTATCCTGATGTTTTATGTGTTTTGCAATGTTGTTGTTGTAAGCTGGATTCCATACTGAGCCATTAAGATATGGTGAAATAAAATATAAATAAACAAAGAGCTTTGAATTAAATTGGAGTATTGTTCCCCCCATAGGGCTTTAGATAGGACTATAAAGTTGTGATTCCTGTATATCATTCTTACGAGTCTAGTATTTCCAGTAGACTCCTTTTCAGCAAGTATTTCCAGTAGTAACTCCTTTTTGATAATGAGAATTTTGCAATATGTGAAGAAGAATAGAATCCCACAAAACACACACACACACACACACACACCAGGTAACACCTTCTTTACTACAATAAACTATAGTATAAATTAACCATCTTTCCATTAGGCCCATAGCAAATCACAGGGAAACATGAATCAATCCTATTTCTATCAAATGACTACTAAAGGTTGCAAACAGCAATAATTGTTGTGTGACTTCCAGCCCCTGAAAATACTGTAAGAAGTGAAATTTCTTTTTTGACCTTCATAGCTTCTCTGTACTGAAATCCATACAATATTTATCATTGGGGAAAGGCACCTTTCAGGTAGGATACTGCATGGATTTAATAGTTTCTGTCATTTTGTTGAATATGGTTCCTGATAGTATAGTAAGGTATTTCCATTTATTTTCCAACTGCTTTTAGTACAACAACAAAAACAAAACAAAACAGAAATGAAATGTTTTCCTTAGCGATTATGTGAGGGAATGAGGCATTGAATTAAATGTTATGAAAGGCAAACACTATTCTAATATAGTTCTAATCTATGCTGGCTGGGGCATGCTGGGAGTTGTAGGCCAAAAACATCTGGGGGCCCAAGGTTGGAGAACACTGTTTTAGCAGAAATAAAGGTGGCAACCGCATGCAATCCTCAAACATTTTTATTCCAGAATTTCAGTAACACTTTTTTGGACCAACGGTCCAAGGAATAACAAACAGTCTTATAGCACCTTAAAAAGTAATTTACATTTACAGTAATACCTTGGATTGCAAGTAACTTGGTCTGAGAGCGTTTTGCAGGACAAGCAAATTTTTAAAATAAAGTTTGACTTGATAAACAAGCGACGTCTTGCAAGACAAGTGTAAGGATGTAACCGCTCACCTCGAGCAGGCATAGCGGGCCGAAATCGGCCCCGCTCACGCCCGCCAGAGACTCGCTTTGATATAAGAGTGTTCTGGATTACAAGCACGGTTCCGGAACGAATTATGCTTGCAATCCAAGGTATTACTGTATTATGGCATAAGCTTTCATGGAATGCCACCTTCTCTGTGGGATGATTCACATGGTTACAATAGCCAGTGCTGGCTCCATGATCTGTGGGGGCCCCTCAGGCATGGCACCCTCAGTGACCCCCCCCCACAGTTCTGGAATACATGCAAACTGAGAATTTTATTAGGCTTCATCTGATCTTCTTCGATAAGCTGTGTAAAGTGGGAATGGTAGCACTGCAAGAGCCAAACTACATGTTAAGCTAATTGCATAGTTTGTAGCGTGTGTACGTGTGCAATTTTTTTCTAGTATAAGCCTGCATGGCCCTGATTCAGATCAGGACCACCATGTTTTGGGAGGTGACTTTAAACCTCCACCCCCCCACACACAATTTTCTCCAAAATCTGCCCCCCTCCCATGTGCTGGAGTTAAAAAAAGAAAGACATCTCCACTAGAGTCAATGGATACTTGTTTTTTTAAAAACCTCACCACCACCAGCAGGAAGGGAATTTTGGGAAAAACAGTGGGGGGAGGTTTAAACCTCCCCTTCCAGAATGCAGAGGTCTTGCTCCTGCTGAGCACAGAGTAAAAAGAGAAAGAGAGGGAGAGGGAGGGGAGAGAGTAGGGAAGGGCGCCCAACAATTTCTGTAAATGCGGCCGTTTTTAATGTATACTACACTATACTCTACGTAAACGGCGTATCTTACGCCATTTTCTACGTAAAGAACGTAGTGCCCAAAGCCGAGAGCACAAGTTGAGCTGGTAGGTAGGTCAAGCAGAGCTCAAGTCTGCTGAGCTTCCACACACACACCTCAATCGAGCTCCGTGCGCATCCTTAATTAGAGAGAGAAGCCTCAACTACATGCTACGCAGCTAGTGTAATGTGCAGGACCGGTGCAAGGCAGTTTGGTGCCCTAGGCAAGATCAGATATTTAGCGCTCCCCTTCCCCACTTGAGAGTGCTGTATTTTTTTTCAAGGCGTTTCTGGCACCCCCTTTAGCCCTGCGCCCTAGGCAGCTGCCTAGTTGGCCTAATGGTAGCACCGGCCCTGGTAATGTGTACTTTGGTTCTTAGGCTGATAGGTCCTCTGCTGGTCTGGGGGCCCTGGAAAGGCCCAATCTTGTCACCCCCTGGAACCAGCTCTGGCAATAGCCCTGGGAAACTGCTAAGGGGTACAATCCTATGCATCTTTAGACAGAAAAAAGTCCTATAACTGGCTGGGAAATGCTGGGAGTTGTAGGACTTTATTTTTTGGTCTAAACAGGCTTAGGATTGCACCCTAAGAGAACAACTTCCACAGTGTGGTTGCTGCACATGGTGTTTTGGTAGGGATTTTGCCTGGAATTTACAATTTGGAATTCTAGTTGATGTTGCTTTCCTCGGTATTCTGCTTGCAGTACACATTGCCCTAGTGGTGTGAGAATTGTGCCATCATATAGTCTCAGCGTGACCTTGCTTGGTGATGGTTTTGCTTCTCCATCTTGCATTATGTTGAGAAAGTCTCTGTAGCCCATTACATTTACAGATGCACCACTGTCTATTTGGCATTCTGTTTCTCTTGCTTGAGCCAGAATTACAAAGTTTTTGTGCACGATGCCAATACAGGTTTGACAAACCATTTCTCTGTCTTAGTGTGCACTGCTTTGATGTCATGCATGTAGAAAACATCACTGTCTGAATGACTGTAAAGATCATCATTCTCTACTTGTTTCACATGCTTTGCAGGTTTTGCTTGCTTAGAGTGTCTGCAAACTCTAGCATAGTGATTTTTTCTGCCACAGTTTCTGCATATAGTTCCAAATGCTGGGCATTTGTCAAGATCATGCAGTTTGCCATAGTATCCACAACTCTCCCTCTGAAATCTCTTGGGTTCAGCATTGGTTTTGCATGATGGCGTATGCATGTTAGATAGTTTATTTTTGTTGATATAATGCATGCTATCAGCTTCCGAGGGGTGCATTTCTTGCATTTGCATTAGGGTTTGTTCACTAGCTTTGCAGATGTCTGTGGTTTCCTGCAGAGTCAAGGCAGGCTGTCTGAGCATTCTCATCTGTGCTCCCTTGTTCTTAATGCCTATAACCAGTCTGTCCCTGATCAATTCTTCATTCAAAGTAGTGTATGCACATGAATCTGCCATTCTGCGCAATTTAGCAACAAATTGATCTATCGTTTCATCAGGTTCCTGTGTACATTTATTAAAGAGATAGCATTCATATATGATATTTCTAGTAGGCTCAAAATACTTTTGAAGTGCTTCTAGTAATTTGGAGGGTTCTTGCCTGTTTGTTGGTGGAATATCAAGGTGTTGCTGGAACAAGTGACATTCATTCCCCATTACAGATAGCAGTGTTGCAACCCTATTTTGTCTTTGCCATCCAGTCCTGTAGCAACTTCATAATTCTCCCACTGCTTTGAAAAAAATCCAATTAGTAAAAAGATCACATGCCATGTCCATGGGCCCTGGAATTGGAATCATGCTTGCTGCCATTGCCACAAAATCTTCTTCTGCCACCAGCATGTGTGTTGTCTTTGTAAACGTGCTGCTTGAGCCCTCTTTCTGCCTGGATCTTCCTCTCTTGTACCAACTGGAATTTCTGTAGGTTCTACCAAGACAGATGAGAAGGGAATGGTAAGAGTAGCAGACTTTCGGAATATATCATGTACCTCAGTGATCATATACATTATTCACTGTCAACTCACCAAGAAGGGAGGGGCCGAGTGACATGCATACTAGAACTACTTCCATGTGATTAGGGATAGATCTATTGTAATCAAGAAAATGCAAATGTATTGTATAAAAGGCTGTGTCCGCCTCTTGCTTTCTGTTCAGCTTCTGCTTTTGGCACGAGCCTCAGTTACCGTAGCTGATCCATTCTGCACAGAATAAAGTTGAGTTGAACTCATTCTGGTGTGCTGCTTCTCTTTTTCTGAGCATTGGTCCCTCTGGGAAAAGAACCCTGAGCATATTTGTGCAACAATTAGCCACAAGAAAATTTATCACGAGGATTACCCAGGTGGTATCTGAACTTGTTGACCTGTGTAGTAATTGGAAATGCTTCAGGATTGGGCCATCTTTCCTGCCAAGGTCCTGGTTTGGCCAATTTAAAGGTACCCTCATGGGTTTGCTTGCTGGGCTGTGGCTTGGAAGCCAGGCTGGCATTTCCCTCTTTCTGTAGTTACATGGAGCAACTCCCTTTAGTCTAATCAATGGAAGGAGCACATGTACAATTACTCTGGCCCCACATCAACCATCCAGGGTGTTATTGTCATTCCTGGCAGCTTTCCATGCTGCCTCATTCCAGAACAAAAATGGATTCTTGAGCCAAGGTAGTAGTAGATGATCACTCATGACCGAGCCAAGGTGTCAGGGTAATGTCAAGAGCAATACAAAGCACAACTACACAGGTACAGAGAACTGGCACTTCTGATCTCCTCTGTTACAGACCCATTTCACTTCTGAAGGTGGGGAATATAGAACAGAACCTCAAATGTTGACCTGAGCATGTTGACCTGAGCATGTTGACAGGTACATGTGAGATGAGGCAGCTCTTCAGGTATCCTGGTCTCAGATCATTTAGGGCTTTATCTTTGCTGGTGGCTCTGCCTTTGAGAATCCACAGACATAAATTGAGTGTCATTAGTTTTTCTGTTTGACACAAGTTGTGCATTGTTTTGAAGTAGATGCATTGGATTACCAGGCAATTATACCTTTTGTAACTCAGGCTCAGGGGTGGGGGTTGTTGTTTTGTTTTGTTTTTAAAGAATATTGTTTGGAATCTTGGTACAATTCCTTTTATCACTGTGAACTTAAAACATTACATTGTCCTGGATCATGAGTCATTTCCCACTTCCAACCCACCCCTCTGGGAATCTTGAATCTTTTCAATTACAGTAGTACTTGTAAGGTACAGCTCAATGAAGGACGAGGCTGTTTAATAGCAGTATGACCTCTCCGACAGTTTTAATATACCTGCAGATGGAGGCATTATGGCTGCTGAAAGATAGATTGGCTATAAATATTAAGTGATCACTGTTCAGCTCTGGAATCTTATTTTCAAAATGCTCCCTTGGCATGAGTTCAGCTGAGGGGGAATGGGACTGAGGCCTGGTGTGTTTTGAAGATCAGGATGCAATGCTAATGCTATGGACAGTCTTACTGGATGGATACTTCAAGCTGATGATCCATTAGGATGATAAACATGGACAGAGTTTGACCTTCAAAATGTGAAGAAAGGAGCAGGGGCAATCTATCTGATACATTGGGAGAGAGGAATAAAGACACAGTTTTGTGTTCTGTGTGTGTTTTTAAGAAATTTAAATTGCTATGCTAGCTTCAGGCTTAAGAGTTTTACCTGATCTCTTTTAGCTAAATAAGCACGTTAAAAAAAAAAAAAAAACAGTAAGAAAGCATTTAGCTAAGAGAAAAGTAGACTAGCACTTAATATAATTGGATATGAATGTATGTTAAACTGCAGTGGAGTTTCTCTGTCAATAATAGCCATGTGAATACCATCTGAGTTCTTTGTGAACTTTGTGAAATGCCAAAGAGGTTCCTCCTCCACAGCCGATAAAAGAATAGCCACCTTTAGTAAAGGAATGCCATTTGCAGTATGCAAATTGGCTGCTTTGAAGATCAGATATGAAAAACACCACCAGAAGACTAGCTCATTTGAACAGGCTGAGAGAGAGTCACCGCTGCGTAAACAACAGGCCTGCCATAATGCATTAAGACTAATGGGTGTAACACCTTTAATACAACAACATACATAGGATATCAGCAACAGATTTATAGGGCCATGAGAGTTGCTTGTCTTTGAATAAGAAGTATAAAGCTGGAGATGGGAAACAAAGTATAAAACTGGTGACAAATTTTCTAGTCAGTGTACTATCTATATATATAAAAGAAGAAGTCCTGACTGACTCATCAATGCCCAGCTCAAACCGTTTAATCTAGGAATGTGAAATTTTGAAGGAACATTGTTTTTATGATGTAGACACCCACTAAGGAAGGATTTTTGGAAATTCCATCCCTAAGGGGGAGAAAAAGGGGGGAGAATCACCCCACTCTCATATCTCCTATGGGCAAAACAACAGGGGAGCAGTTATGCAAATCGGCCTCACCTCATAATTGCTGCAGGAGCCAATAGGAGCAGTTATGCAAATAGCCCATACGACACTTAGAATGTTCGTATGGATTCCTGCAGGGGCCAATAGGAGAGGGTATGCAAATCTCCCCTAGGCCATTTAGAATGTTCTCTGAGGGGGTGAAAAGGGAGGGAAACTTTTTAAATGACTGACTGTTGTGTGTGTGGGGGGGGGCGTCGCATAGGCTCCATCACGTTTTGACAGATCTACCCCAAACTTGGCACGGTCACTCTTCATCACCTGTAGACTCTCAGGATAAACCTGATTTTTCTTTAAGATCAGATATTTCTGTCAGAAAATATTTCTGCTGCCAGCACCCAGCCTAAACATTACACTTTCAGTCAGAGACACTGCATCTTTTCCATACAGCTCTCACAGGCCTTCAAGGAGAAAAAAAACAAAAAAACCCTTTTCATTTTTAAACCTGTTTTTTTAATTTTTCTTCTTCTCCATAAAAAAGAATTCAAAATGTAAATTGAAAATTTAAATGTAAATGATGTGATGATACCACACACAGTCGTACCAATTGTAGGCAATGGAGCGTGCCTATTCTGGGCACTAGATTTCATAGATTATAGAGTTGGAAGGAGCCTACAAGGCTATCGAGTCCAACCCCCTTCTCAATGCAGGAAACTAGACGAGGGGTCTCCTATCCAAGTAATAACCAGGTCTGACCCTGCTTAGCTTTCCACGCTCAGACAAGCTGAGCCAGCATAAGCCCACTATCTTTCGTTATGTATGGCAGTCAAAATCTAGGTAGGGAGGTACGTGAACAAATAGTTGATCATGTCGCTGAAAACTGGGATGAATGGCTGCCATAATCAATAAGATACTTATTGATTCTTTCAAAGGAGTCCAAATGGAGTACAAATCTGTAGACTCAGTGGTTCAAAGTGATGATGCAGTTCACTACCCCATTGAGTTTTTGAACACTTTAAATCCTCCTGGTCTTCCAGAACACAGACTTCTTCTCAAAGTGCGAGCACCTGTGATATTATTGCAGAACCTCAACCCACCTAAACTCTGTAATGGAACCAGATTGCAAGTGAAAGCTCTCCACAGAAATGTGATTGAGGCTACAGTGCTAACCGGTTATGGCCAGGGGGAATCGGTGTTCATACCACGAACACCTCTTATTCCATCAGAATATCTGTTTGAATTCAAAAGACTTCAGTTCCCCCTAAAGGTTTGTTTCGCCATGGCCATCAACAAGTCGCAGGGGCAGACTTTGAAGGTAGCGGGGATTGACCTAAGGGAAGACTGCTTCTCACATGGGCAGTTTTACGTGACCTGTTCCAGAGTGAGCTCACCTAACTCTCTGGTCATCCTAGCACCTGAAGGGAGAACCACTAATGTCGTTTACAAAGAAGTACTGAAATAGGGTTTTTTTGTAGGTTGCAGATGCCAAATAAATAATTTTTAATTTTTGGTCTGTCTCATTGTCTGTTTTTAATTCCAACACGAAAAAATTCATGGTTGCATATGAATGGAACAACTATCTTCGTTTTGTTGCCAATACACCCCGACTAACCTCTGTAATAAACATTGCTTATTACGTTAAGACATAAACCTGTAAATTATATTTCGTATAGTTTGGACAAAAAACTGATGTTTCTTTTAAAAACAATTGTACCAAATCCCAAAATCCATGCGAGCGAAGCCGCGGGCAACAGCTAGTAACGTTAGAGTGTTGAACTGGGACTCAGGAGATCCGGATTCTAGTCTCCGCTCGGCCATGAAACTCACTGGGTGACTTTGGACCAGTCACTGACTCTCAGCCTAACCTACGTCACAGGGTTGTTGTGAGGATAAAATGGAGAGGAGGAGGAGGGAGGATTATGTAAGCCACCTTGGGTTCCTTGCAGGAAAAAAGGTGGAGTATAAATATAATAAATAAATAAATAAATAAATAAATAAATGAGTTTGTTCCATTTTCTCGTGTTAACTTGTCATATTAACATGCCCAGATTATAAAACCTGCACATATTTCAATCCTTAAAAACACAGATAAGATTGTTCCTTTGCTGTGGAGGAAGATGCAGGGCCACATTTTGCTTCTCATTCAAATGGATCCAGGACTAGTCTCCTAGCACAAGTACAGCCTTATGTTGGTAAAAGCTGCAATGAAGCCAGTTAGAAGTCTCTATAGAAGCAAATGGGAATGGGACAGAAACGTCAGTGTCTCCTACAAATGCCTCCCACAATGGCCTCTTCTTGTCCTGCACCAGCTAAAGTAGGAGATAGGATGGGCTGCCTATCAATGTGATCAAAAGATAAAGCAACTCCAGATATAACTGATGTCCAAGGGCCAAACTACACTTTATGGTGAAGACCCAAAAATGGATCTCCTGCCCTTTTAATTTTGCCCCACTTGACACACACACACCCGAGCTCTGTGCGACTTACCATTCTCCAGCTCGACTCACGTCCTCACGAGCCGAGCCGGGGAAAGGAAGTTCCGGGTCCCCACCGATAAGTTATTAACGTAAAAACAAGGGAAACTTCCTTAAAATGGCCGTGATTTGCATAAGCAATGCCGCTTACGCAAATAGCGGCCGTTTTAAGGAAGTTTTCTTTCCCTGTTTTTTATGTAAATAATGTAGTGCTGGGGACCCCGAAGTCTGGTGAGCGCCTCGGCGAGCACTTCAGCTGCCACTCGCGGGGTGCTTGGGGCGGATTGCGCGACAGGGGTGCTTGCCAAGCGCCCCGCGAGCCTAGCGCCGGGGTAAGTGCACATCCCTATAAAAAAATGCCTTACATGCATAAAGGGTGACAGATGTGATGATGGAGAGGGGGCAGGGTTGGAGTGCTCCTCTCTTCACATCTTATTTCAACACAGTAAGTAGAATGCCCAAAGAGCATTACTTTACTAGAGGAAAGAAGTGCTACTTCTAGGAGTGGGGAAGACAGAACTTGTACTAGAGGGTTGGGATGTTGTAGAAATTTGCAGTGGATTCAAATGAGTTTGGATTTCTATGAATCTGACCTGTGGATTCCTCAGTGGACTGGGGATCGAACCTGGGACCTTGTGCATTCAAAGCATGTGCTCTATCACACTGAGCTATAGTCCCTCCCTACAGCACCTGGTATTCCAAGGCGGTCACCCATCCAAGTACTAACCAGGCCCGACCCTGCTTAGCTTCCGAGATCAGACAAGAGCAGGCTGTTGAGATGTTTGCCTGACAATCCGCAAAACACAGAAAGAATAGATTTAACAAAATCTGAGTGTACATCCCCACTAGAGAGTTTATTCTAGCAAAATGAAAACCATAAATAACCAGGGCACTGTGATTAAAACCTTCCAGAGGGTAGTGGGATCTGATACTCTTTTTCTTCAAGAGAATTATTTTGGATTAACCATCATTGTTACCATGTTGTAAGAACCTGGAAGAGCCATACTGGGTCAGACCAAAGGCCTATTTAGTACAACATTCTGTTTGTACAGTGGCCAACCAGACGTCTACGGGAAGCCACAACAGGACATGAATGCAATAGCACTTTCCACTAGATTCATGACTAGAAAAATAATTTCAATTTCTTCATTCTGCACTATTTTACTAAGTTCTCTTTGGTCTACTAGGAAGCAACACACTGCTTATTTATGAAGAACCCGATACTTTTTGAAGAGCAGAAAGGAAAGCATCACAAAAATTCCATTTCTAAAATATTAAAATGCAACTTTTTTGCCCTAGGCAATTTTTTTAAATGCTTTTGTAGAAGAAAATAGAATTTTACTTATTTTCCTCATGGATCATTTTAAACATAATGGTTATGGCATTGAAACACTTGCAGTGCAAAATTGGTGATTTCATACACTGGGGTTTCTTTGAGTAGAACATTTTCATTTACTTAGGAATAAAAATGATGCTACAGGGAGCAGCAGAAATAGGACTTTAACTGAAAGACACCCTTGAGGGATTCAGAAAGGGCTGATGGGAAATTCTAGATATTAAAACTTCAATATGCACTTGTATAGGCTGGTGTCAAGTTAATTTTTTAACCCAACAGGGTGGTATTCAAAGCTAATCTCTATAAACTTTTCAGAGGGAATGGGCTATTGCAGAGCTTTTCATTTTCAGCACAGCAACCGTTCAGTTCTTGAGAGAAAGGATGTGTGCATATACATTTCATTGTCTTTTCAAATCACTTTGTTTCTTCTAGGGTCACCATTGTTCAGCAGGTTAACTGCAACAATAGTCTAACACATACTGTGTACATTCAAATTATATTTCAACCACCATGCCACATTACTTTTCTTTTCTTACAGAAGGATGAGAAAATGTATGTGAAGAAACAATTTCCCAACCACTAGAAATAAAGGAAATGATGTATGTCTAGTTTTTGGTTTCTGAATAGAAATAGTATTGGGGGGGTGATATTCTGGGCTGCCACCTATTCTTTATGGTATAAATGTATGAAAACTCCAAATGTTCCTCTTCAGGGGGAAAAGGGGTATATAATTTATCTTTCACATGAATTCTGTGGAAACAAAACACTATATTTTGTTTCTACTATAGTTATACAAATATGCACACCTAGAATTTGAAAAAGGGCCAAAAGTGACCACTGTCAGAGTGGTGTATTCCAGGGATCCTTCACTGGCAGCTCACTATTTTCAGAGATGATTACTTTAAGCCATAGAGAGAAGGGTTACTAAGGAAACCAGGAACTATGGTAACTCAGGCAACCTTACTGGTCCCAGGAAACAAGAGAATCAAACCCCCCTCCATTCATGCAATATCCCTTTATCTCTGTGTTCAGCTGCAAGTGTGGTGGTCATCTTCCTTTCTTTAGTGAACAAATGTAACACTATTTTATTCTCTTTACTTCCCCTTCCGAGATTCTATGAGAATCTCATGAATCATATAGAGTGGAAAAAAGGGAGAAAATGGACACTGTTTAGGTCTACCTGCTGAGTGAAAATTTCAGAGTTTTGTCAACCTTAACCAGCTTAATTGAAAGATGTCAACAAAATGTACAATTATGGACATATTCATATTAAAGTAGCTAGCAGTGTGATTAATCTAGCATGCAGTTCTCAAAGTTCTCTAATAAACCTTTTCTCAATGCATGGTCTATTATAGCCCTTTTCACATATTATACTGAGCTTGTAGGACTGTCATGCATACAATTCCCTGTGCTATGACTCATACCCCTACATGTGCATTACTGCACGAAAAGGGCTATTGTGTACAAAATGCCAGCTGTTCCTCTCCCGGGGAAGCCTTCATCTGCTGGCCCGAGGAGGAGCGGGGCAAACTGCAATGTAGACTTACAAGCCCAGCCAGCATTTGGGACACTTTCCAGGGAGGGAGGTAAGCTGGTAACTTACCACCTATCAGCCAGCTTTTCCCTCTCCCTGGCTGTTCCTTGCTGGACTGGGGCCCTGCTTCCAAAAGATTCAAGGTCTTGGGATGGGCGACCCGCCCGGCACTCGACTCACGGCGCACAAGCCAAGCGCTCCCACCACAGGAGCCGAGCTGAGCGCCAGCTGAGGTGCTCACCGGACCTCCGGGACCCCAGCACTACGATGTTTATGGCCTAATTGTGCAAATTAGGCCGTTTTCTATGTAAACAACATAGTGCCGGAACCCAGAAGTTGCTTTCCCAAGCTTGACTCGTGAGAACACGAGTCGAGCCGTGGAAAAGGTAGGGCGAGCAGAGCTCGGGGGTTCGAGTGTGGTGAGTTCGCTGGACCTCCACCTCCCAGTCGATCTCCACGCACATGCCTAGGTGGTTGACCCTTCCAGGATTAACGTGTGACTTTTAAAATCTTTTTTTTTTCCTCTTAAAAATTTTGTATGGCTTATTGAGGAGACAGAAGTACACATTGCAGGAGATGTGCAGGTGCCAACAGCAACAGCAGCTCTGCATCTCCTTCTCTCCCTAACTGTTTAGTACAACAGTGTGCATGATGAGGCCTCATTGCTTCTCATTTTCCCTTCTCCTGTTCTCCTTCAGTATTGCTGCCCTTTGCCTTTACCTTTGATTCACTAAAAATAATAATAATAATGAAATCTAAAAAAAGTCTGGTACATATATGTATAAAATGCTCACACTGCCAATTTTAAAATAGCCATGGCAGGTCGTCAGAGGCATGACCCAGGGCAAGCAGAGCTTGGCAGTAGGTTGTAGCTGGCAGCAGCTTGGGGGAAAGGGCATGAACTCCTGAACCACTTTTGGGAAGTGGTTCACGGAGTCAGATCTGGGAGCAGTAACAACTTAATTCAAGTCTTGTCTTACAATGCACGTAGATCTCTAAAACTGTCTCAGAATGAAGCGCTTCCAAGCTGAGTACCTAAAAAATAGATAATGTGAAAGCCAATTTTCCCAGAATTGTGCCTACTGTTTTAACGTACAGCTGCTTCACATGTACTACTCAGCTTTCTGGTTAGGTAAAATTCAGGCATGGGCTGAAGGTTGACTAAAATCCACCATTGGACTACTGCCTAATTTCTGATAGGCCATCTAGTACAGGAGTGTACAACATCAGACCTGGGGGCCAAATCCAGCCCACCTGGGCTCCTAATCCGACCTTCCAGGGTTCCCTAGATGGCCACACATCCTTCCCCACATCACCAGGTGGTTCCCACCCCAACTGTTCTATTCTGTGGTCCCTTGAGGCTCACAGGGATAGCATCCATGATAGCCAGAACAGGATAAGAAGAAAATGGGACCTTGGACAATTCCAAATGAGTCCTGCTGGCTGGATCTTTCTCCTACTCCAGCAATAGAAGGATGTTGTCTCAGCAGGGGGCAAATCCCAATGAAGCTTTATGAAGGCTGACAAGACTTGTAATGTGGTCATCTCTGTCCTTTTCAAAGAGTGCTGGATCAGCTCTGTCTCTCCTAGAGAAGCTGACTGGACAGTTAAAGTGCCCCCACTTGATTTTGTAGCCTGAAAATTCTGTGAGGCTGGGGAGATGGAGGTTCTACTGGGGACTTATCCTCTGAGCTAGAGGACAATGGCAGGGCTGTGTCCTCTGGCTAGAAGGGCCCTGAATAAGGCACTGACTGTTCTACTCCTGAGGAAGTAGCCTGTGCCTCATCATCAGAATCCTCTGCTGCCCACTGGAAGCTCTGAGAGCTGGGGGTCATGATGACAACCACCATCAATTCTTTGGTTGTTTCCAAGCTTTGGTGTGTTTCCCGCCAATTCTAAAGTTGAAATGATATTATTTTATTTATTAATTTAAAAAAATGTCTAAAATGTATTTTCTTTTTTAAAAATAAAAATCCCAAAGTGGTTTACAATGTAAAATCATGATAAAATACAATAAAACCAATAATTAAACAATAAAACAAAGATCATCTCAATAAAATGCCTCTTCTAAGCTTAACTTACTGGCAGTAAGAGCTTAGAGCTATGCAGCAGAAAGGTGGGCAAGGGATATGTGGCAAAGAAGACAGGATGGTAGAAGGAAGGGAGACAGGGTAGGGAATAGACTAAGAAAGGCAACTAGTAGAAGGCACCAGGGGCAACTGAGAAAAAACAAGACAGAGTAAATTCTCTTATAAACAGTCTGTGGACAAGAGGGAAAAGGCAGCAGTGGATAGAAGGCCAAGAGGCAAGGTGATTGGTTGTTGTTGTTGTTGATAATAATGATGGTGGTGGTGGAGACATGAAGTCTTTCCCCTCCAAAAGTGGCTAACAATATCATACAAAGCACAACAGTATCAAATAAAATATCAAAAGACAACAATATTTCAAAAATTATCTAACTATAAAAGTAATACAATAAACCCATAAAAAGTTTCAATTCAGAACTTAACCATTAAGTCAGTTAATTAATACAATATTCATAACTATATTGAACAAACAAGGGGATGATAAATTGAAACCCATATTTTAACCAAAAATACACACCACCCGAGATGCCAATATAGAAATTGTTTGGCTGTACCATTCAGGGTGTAATCATATGCATGTTTAGACAGAAAGAAGTCCTACAATTCCCAGCATTCCCCAGCCAGCCATTATTTGACACTATTGTATTTTGTATGATGTTGTTAGCTGCTTTTGGAGGGGAAAGTAGGATATAAATAAATGATGACCATAATGAGAAGAGGTAACACTGCCACACATTTCCCTGGGCCCATGGCAACTCCACCACCACCATCATTATTATCAACAACAACAACAACCAATCACCTATGGCTAGGAAGCCAAAGCTTTCAGTTATAATCACCCTGCAGGTTTACCAGAAACTAATGAAGTGGGGGGGGGGGACAGGACCTTGATACATTCTCCAACATTTGTATTCTTGCATGACATATCTACTGATGTACAAACTATCCTAAATGCTTTTGCAGAAGCATACGAAAAACTTGGTCTCTCACTTAACATCAAAAAAACCAAAGTGCTTCATCAGCAAGTGCAAGCTAACCCTTTGGTGATGCCATCTATCCAGCTTGGCGGGACAATACTGGAAAATGTTGATCATTTTCTCTATCTTGGCAGCTATCTTTCTGTTACAGCTAACATCGACAGTGAAATCCAGCATCGTTTGAGCTCCGCAAGTGCCGCATTTTCTCGAATGAAACATAGAGTGTTCGAGGATCGGGATATTTGTAAGAAGACCAAAACACTGGTTTATGAAGCCAATGTATGCCTGCGAAACATGGACTATCTATAAACGTCACTTCCACCTCCTTGAAAGATTTCATCAACGTTGCCTCCGGAAAATCCTGCAAATTACTTGGGAAGATAGGGGAACAAATGTCAGTTTGAACTTCCTGAACAAATGTCAGGAAGAAGCAAAGACTACTAGTGTTGAAAAAATGATCCTTCAACGCAAACTTCAGTGGACCGGTCATGTTGTTTGAATGCCTGACTGCCGTCTCCCAAAGCAGTTACTTTATTCCCAACTCAAGGATGGAAAGCGGAATATCAGTGGTCAATATAAGAGGGTTAAAGATGTTCATAGGGCTAAAAAAAATCTTTAAAAATGCAATATAAACATCGAAAACTGGGAAGCTCTGGCCCATGAACGATCTAACTGGAGGTTGGCCTTTCACAAAGGTTCTATGGACTTTGAAGAAGCCCGAGTGCAAGGTGAAAGGGAGAAACGTGCTAAGCGAAAAGCACGTCAAATGAATCCTTTACAGGACCATCTTCCATCTGGTAACCTGTGTCCTCACTGTGGGAAGCTGTGTGGATCTAGAATTGGCCTCCACAGTCACTTACGGACCCATCGCTAGAGTCTACATAATTTTCTTTAGAATTTCCTCCTTTTAAAATCTCCTTTTTGTACATTTTTATCCTGGAAGACAGTCTTACTTGGTCATGAGTGATCGCCTGATGATGATATACAAACCCTGGTATGCAGTGTTTATTATAACCCTCCAAGTTCTTCTCTGGCTCATATTAAAATCGAGACCAGAGAACTCTACTCTTCTCTCTCTCTCTCTCTCTCTCTCACACACACACACACACACACACACACACACACCAGCAACCCCAAGAGACTTCAATCCCTAACCAGCTGCAACTCTCCAACCCTTCACTTACATGAGAATCTCAAAATCCCCTCCCCTCCTTCAAGAAAGACACACTGAGGGAGAGATGGGGATCTCCAACCTCTTACTCCTCCCACATACTCACTTACCTTGCTGTGAGGGAGTTCCCCCCCTCTTTTTTGTCTCTCCCTTCCCCCAGTACTCGGCAATGCTATACGGCAGATACTAAAGGCAGTGGGTGGAGATTAAGGTGGGTATTTACATCTGGCAAAGGGCATGAATGAAATAGTTCATCCCCCTCACCTAATACAGTACTATGGTCCCCATCCAGATCAGAGGCTTGTGTGGCTGTTGCTTGCCAAAACATAAAGGGAGATCTGATCATGGAATTCTGCCATGGTCTATTTTGGCCCTTAGCACTCTATCCTCCACTGTGGCTCTGAAGACAGAGAAGAAGGAGGTGGGGACTCGGGGCCTGTCCATTGTCTTAAATGGAAATATGTTAACTTAAATCACTTCTTTTGCAGACATCATTTAGGGTGGTGCTAACTTCTGAACAAGGATAGGAACTAATCCATGCTCCTTCTCTGCCATATCTCCAGCTCCATCCGTTTTCCTCCTTGCATCAGTAGTATACTACCAATATTGTAGGTACACTGCTGGTTTAATGTTATTCCAGTGAAACTGTGCTGTAAAACTGATGTAGAAGACCCACTGCATCAGGGACGTGTCATCTCCAGCCTGTGGGCCAATTTGGCCCACCAGGCTGGCCTCTGGGCCTCAGAAGAGCCCCTTCCCTGAAGCCCCACCCCCTCAGAAAGGATAGAGACAGGGGAGTGACTGACCAATGGGCCATGGATTTGTTTCCTATGCTCCTCCATTTCTTTCTGAAATTTTTGAGATTGTCAGGATTCTCCAAAGATCATTTCATCACTCATCTCATGCCTAATCCCTGTTCGTGTTTGCAATTGCTGCTCACTCTGAGCAAATGGGGAAACTGAACAAATCAAGCCATGATCAAACATGAAATTTGCACAAATTTCCTAATTTCTGCAACTTTCCTCTACAGACTAAAGTGGAGCTGATTCAGTTTATGGGGGAAATTTGCACAAATCGAACTGGGAAAGTTGTGCAAATCATACATGAGCCCATGTTCTGTCATTGATGAATATTGTCCACGGACATGTGCTTGCAAGCACAGGCCTTTAAAGAGTGCATGCTCACATGTTTTGCAGGAAAAAGCAAAATATTCATATATCACTATGACTTCACTCTTCCCTTCACTCCTCCCACACATTCCTTGTGCTTTGGCCAGAGAAATAGATGATATGTCATGGGGTGGGGGCCCACTTTCTGATGTCCCTCCCCCCATGATAGTTCCCCAACCCTGCACCATACCAACATATCTTCTGGCTACACTTAAGAAAGAGGATTTAGTAACAATCCCATCCTTGCCCAGTGGGCCTAGCTTCAGGATAGGATTTTTCTGTTATTCTTTAAAAATATACCAATAATATCACTCATTTCTTTTTCCATGAAATTGAATCCATATGAAAGGAAAAAAAAATGAAATTCATGCTAAAATTGGTGAAGCAGTTCCTTGTACAGTAATACCTTGGATTGCAAGTAACTTGGTTTGAGAGCATTTTGCAAGACAAGCAAATTTTTAAATATTTATTTAAAAATTTTTGACTTGATATACAAGCGACATCTTGCAATACAAGTACTGTAGTACAGCTTAAATTAAAAATCTGTGTACAAATTTTTTTGGGGGAATTTCATTTTGATATAAGAGTGCTTTGGATTACAAGCACGTTTCCGGAACGAAATATGCTCTCAATCCAAGGCATGACTGTAGTTTGGGAATTATCTGCTCCATTTGCAGGCTGGGGCTGGGGGGATGTTTTACCAGGTCTACAACTCTTGTTAGGGGTTAAGAACATATGAAATGGCTTTGATTTCTTCTTTCAATTAATCTAGATGTGCAAGACAATTTAAATCTCATGTCATAAGATGTGCTCTGACTTTTAAACAATTCGATCCTGCTGCATAATTATCAGGTTTACTTCATATGTACATATTCTGGTTACTTCTTCATGTGCACTTCAGCTAAAATAACAAGGACGTGCTTAAAGTTCCAATAACTTTTATAACTTGGAACAGTAGTATGTGTTACACGCACGCATGCACACACACACTTGTGGTTTGTTTTTTGGGTTGTTTGTTTTTTTTAGATGACATGCACGGCTACTTCTCTGAATGACAACCTGAAAATGCAAGCACACGATCTTGAATGAATTCTTGTGTAGTCCGTGATGAGCTGGATGTAAAATTCCTGGATCTGTGGCAGTCTGGTGTAGCGGCCTGGAAATTCTAATGCAGCTTAATTTAAATTAAAAATGAAGGTTCTTAATGAAATATGAAATTGAATAATACAGTCTCTATAGTAGCCTCGTTGCTGCTTATTTTGATATTAAATTGATTTTATGCTATCTCTACAATTCCATTTTGCAGTGTGTCTATTATTTTGGCACTGGCAATCTTTCACAGCACAAAGTTTGTCAAGCAGACTCTAGAAAATTAGGGAGGGTCAGCTTTGAGTATGGCAGTCAAAGTGACTGATAAGGCTCAGCTTTAGAAAGGACATAAAAATTGGAATCCCAGCTCAGTGGGAGCAATGGGAGCACAGAATTCAGGAGAGGAAAATGGTCTTTACTAGGGCTGGCAAAGTTACAGAAGAGAGGCACAAGATCAAGAAATGCCAACTAAGAACTACAAGGGGCATAGTTTACATCAGTAGTTCACTAGAATATCCCGAGCATGAGATGGTATATTACACTGTAATATTACATTATATCAGACTTTATGATTACTTGTGAATCATAAAGTTTTACTACTACATATTATTATAGACCTCCTTGAGCACTTCAGGTGGGAAGCTGGTACAGTAATTGCAGAAATAAATAACTGCATAGTTATACTGAAGCACACTCATGGCCATCTCATTTCTGGACAGAAAGAGAAAACAAACTGTTCAAAAACAGAATCTCATGAAAATTCAGTGCATAACTAAGGGCAACCTGCCCTCAGCAACTCAAAGTGTTTGCCGACCCCTACCCCTCACCCTTGAGATTAGCAATGGCAGGTATCAGCAACTCAATTGATTTGGGAGGTTCTTGTCTATCTGGGAAGCTGCATGCAGAAGCCTACAACCCCATCTACCACAGGAGTTTACCACAATTTGCAACTAGACACACTGCCATTTCAGGTAATGAGATGGGAGGGGGGAATTCTGCTAATTGAGAAAGCAACAGCAATGCATGTCTTAGAACTCTAGAAATGGGGGGAGGAGCCTGCGCTGGCTATGGAGCAGTAGCTTTTCTGCCGAGCTCCCGGAATGATTTGAAAACATCTGCAAATACACAGGAGAGACAAAGCGTGAGTTTAAATTCCTTTGCTGTTTGCTTTCTGGAAAGTATGCAGATATAGAGCTAATAAAGAAATAACAAGAATAGCTTTCTTTTGATGTGCTTCGCTCCTGATTGTTTATGAGCTCCAGACGGGTGAAAAAGTCCCTACCCCCTCTTTGGAAACGCGATCGGGCGCATCCCTCGGATAACAGTTTGAAAAGGCTAATTAGGATCCTTGACACTAAAGATAGTGAATGTTCTTATCAAACTGTGCAACAGGGTCCTGATAAGAAGCCACGAGGTAGTGAAAGTTTCGAGACAGCGAGGGGGAAGGGCGGAAAAATGGCGGATTCAGCTGGCAAATTCCCTGCTGGTGCCAAGCCAAAGTCAATATCTCCAGCCAAGCTTAAAGGGGCAGCACCAGATTGGGAGAAAATTCTATCACAGTTTCAAAGCTCTATGGAAGCAGGCCAGCAGAAACAAATAGAAGCAATTGAGAAATTTCAAAATCTGCATCAAGAGGATATGAAGCAAATGCGAAATTCCATAGATCAATTAGGGGTTCAAGTTAAAGAGCTGCAAGCTAGAGTGGATAAGGTGGAAAAACTCCAGGTGAAGGATGAAAAAAGTTTTGAAAAGTATGAAATGAAATTTAATGAGATGGAAATACAGATGATTAACATGCAAGACAGGCAACGTCGTTCCAACATTCGGATCAGAGGCTTCCCCATGGAGATGGGGGAGACTGGATATAAGTTAAGAGGCAGTATTTTGGAATGGATGAATGAAGCTGTCTCTGGAGAAACAATTTTTTGGGATGATATGGACATTGAGATTGTGCATAGAGTGGGAGCATTAAGGCGTGGTATGACATCCAGAGATGTTGTACTGAAATTTGCAAATTTATACAAGAAGGATGTCTTCATGAAAGAGATTAGAAAGAAAGGTCAAGTAGCTTTCAAGGGGGCTACTTTGCAAATCTACAATGATCTTTGTCAGCAAACAATAAAGTGGAGGCGAAGTGTTAAACCGTGTACAGCAGTCTTGATCAGAAAGGGATTACAATACAATTGGGGTTACCCAGTTTTTCTTACTTTTGTGTGGAACAGTAAGAGATACAAGATTTCATCATGTGATCAAGGCATGGGCCTGCTGGGAGAGTTGGGGCTTCATGATGATGCGGAGGGTCCAGAATCGATGGGTCAACTGGAAGAAGAAGGAGCCAGTGGAGGAATTGTATAAGAGGTCGTTTCAACACGAGAAGAAAAAAGAAATAGAAAATGTTTTATAAAGAAGTTATCCGGGAGGGAATGAGGGGCTGCTGTTCGGGCTGGTGATGGGTCCTTTCCCCCCCCCCTGGGATAGGTGGGTAGGTTTAGGGTGGGGCAAGTTGCCCTGGCTAAGCAGGGGGGATAGTTTAGATGAATGTGGGGGTGGGTTAAGGGGTATGTTATTGTGTATTATTTTCACTTTTGGGGACCAAAAAAGAAAAAATGTTGTTAATAGATGGATTATAAGTTAAGAATTTCAACTTTAAATGTTAAGGGGCTAGGGTCAGTTACTAAGAGAAGGCGAATAGAAGCACTTCTTAAAAAGGATAAGGCAGATATTATATTCTTGCAAGAAACGCACCAGGCAAGGAAAGGAGTCAATGAATTGAAATTGAGGTGGTCTAGAATATATGAGATAGCATGTGGATCATCTAAATCGCGAGGAGTAGCAATTATAATTTCAAAGAATTGTGGTTTTAATGTTCTAAAGGTGAAAAAGGATGATACAGGTAGATATATTATAATGTATGGGACCTTGGGAGGGGAAGAATATGTTATTGTTAATGTTTATGCTCCCAATCAAAATCAAGGAGAATTTTATCAACATGTGTTTAAAGAAATGGGTAATTTTCAAAATCAAAGGGTTATTATGGCTGGGGACTTTAACATGGTATTGGATAGAAGAAAAGACAAATCCAATCCGACGAGAGAAGATCAGAGAAATAATCTAACGATCTTGAATAAGTTAATTAGTAAGGAAGGGTTGCTAGATGTTTGGAGAGGGGTCAAGGGGAATGAGGAAAGATATACATTTTACTCATCAGCAAATAAGAATTATTCTAGGATAGATTTTATTTTTGTGTCCAGGACACTGTTTTCAAGGGTCCTGGGCACAGAGATAGGAGTGATAAAAGTTACAGATCATGCTTTGGTTAACATGGATTTGAAGATACATAAGGATTATAGAGAAGCGAAAAGATGGAGATTGAATTGTAATATTTTTCGTTATAAACATTTAACAGAGAAAATAGAGAAGGAATTGAGGGAAATTTGGGAATTTAATCAAACAGAAGAATGTACTGAAGCGATAATATGGGATACAATGAAGAGTGTAATGAGAGGAATAGGATTGAGAGAGGCAATAAATTTGAGGAAACAACAAGAAGTTTTTTATCAAAAGCTAGAGGGGGAGATTAGGGATTTGGAAAAGAAGTATTTAGAGAAGAGGGATAAAAAGATTTTTGCAGAATTACAGGGTAAAAGGAAAGAATTGGAGAATAAAGAACTGGACAGGGTACAAAGGAATTTGATTTACACAAAAAGGGAGTATTTTGAGAATAGTAATAAAAACTCTAAAATGTTGGCTAGATTAGCACAAAAAAAAAAAGAAAAAAGCTTAGTGGGGATGATTAAGGATAAGAGGGGTAAAGAATATAATCTAGTAAAGGATAAATTGAAAATTTTTCATGAATATTACACAGAGTTATATAAGGCAGGAAAATGGTCGGAAGCTGAGAGTAGAAGATATATCGAGAAAAATTTAAAAATAAAAATCCAGGATGAAGATAGAGAGAAAATGGAGCAACCATTCACAGAAATTGAAATAGAAAGTGCTATAAATAAATTAAAACAGGGGAAAACGCCAGGACTGGATGGTCTGGGGGCGGAATATTATAAAGTCTTTAAAAAAATGTTAATTCCGAAGTTAAAACGGTTGTTTAATGATATTTTACAGGGGGGAGAGATCCCCCCGTCATGGAAACAGTCCTTGACCATTTTAATCCCGAAACCAAGGAAGGATTTAGCAGAACCAGGTTCTTATAGACCAATATCATTAATTAATCAAGATGCTAAACTATTGACAGCAATTTTAGCTAGAAGAATGAATAGTTTTCTAAATAAGTATATAGGGATAGATCAATGTGGGTTTATTCAAGGAAGACAAATGGCAGATTTAACAAGAAGGGTTCTGAATATAATTTATTTAATAAAGAAAAATAATTTGAAAGCGGGGGTTCTTGCATTGGATATTTTTAAAGCCTTTGATTGTGTGGAATGGCCTGCATTAAAGATGTTAATAAAAACTATGGGGTTTGGAGAAAAATTTATAGGTATTACTAACCAATTATATACTCATAATGTCACGTCGGTAATTGTAAACGATGGAATAACAGAAACTATTAGCCTAGGCCGGGGAACTAGACAGGGTTGTCCCCTTTCCCCAGTATTATTTGTGTTAGTTATGGAATTGTTAGCGAATTCGATAAGACAGGAGAAGAAATTATTGGGGATAGGAATAGAGACCAAATGTAAGATAAACCTTTTTGCAGATGATATCTTGTTAACATTAGAACGGCCTATAGAAAATTGGGATTGGATAGAGAAACATTTAGATGAATTTAGAGAAGTAACAGGGTTAAAAGTTAATTGGGATAAATCGGAGATAATGACATTTAATTATAGTAAACTGGAGGAAAGGGGATTTAAACAAAGGGGAGTGGATATAAAGATAAAAAATATAATTAAATATTTAGGTATTGATATATTAAAAGATTTGGATAAAATAGGGGAATGTAATTTTAAAAAACTAAAAGATGAAGTTAAAAATCAAATAGAGGATTATAAAAAATTGGGATTATCGTGGTTTGGTAGGATAGCTTTGATTAAAATGAAGATTTTACCGAAGTTTAATTTTTTATTTAGAATGATACCATATAAGATATCAGAGAAAGAAATTAAAGAGTGGCAAGTAATGTTAAATAGCTATTGTAATGGGGGGAAAAAATCAAGGATTACTAAGAATAGATGGTATAAAGCTCAAAAAATAGGGGGACTTGGTCTCCCTAATTTAAAATGGTATTATATAGCTAATCAACTTAGATATATCATGGATATTATTGTTAGAAAAGAATTTATGTGGTGGGAAATAGAAGCATTTGAATTGGGTAATAGGGTGGATAAATTTTTATTTACAAAACAAGGACATATTATGACAAAAAGATTAGAAAATCCCTTTTTAAAAAATATGTTAGAAATTTGGGGTAGAAATAAGGAAATATTTTTACCAGGTATATCCCCGCTTACTCCAGTGGTGGTTATGGAAGATTTTCCCGAGAATGTTAGACATTTAGAACGAATTTTTAGAGAGAAAAAGGTGATAACTTTAATGGATTGGCTGGAAAAAATGGAGACAAGACAGCAAATAATTGATAGGGTTGGGGCAGGAAGAATTTCTTGGTTAAATTTAATTCAATTAGTACAATGGGGTAAGAAATGGAAGAGAAGACATGAGCATGGAAGGGATTTCACTGCATTCGAGCAGGTGGTTATGTCTAGAGAACTTGTAGAAGGAAATGCATCAGCTAGGGGTCTTACAAAGATGTTATATAAAATGTTGCAGAAATCAGAAGAGCAAGCAGAAAATCTTAAAATAGTTTGGGATACAGAGTTTGAAGAGGAAATATCAAAGGATGAGTGGAATAAGATTTGGGATAGGCGAATATTGAAAAATATGTCTGTAAGAATTAAAGAGAATTTTTATAAGCTGATTTGGAGATGGTATTTGACCCCAGTGAGATTAAATAGAATAGATAATAAATGTTCTCCAATGTGTTGGCGAGGATGTCAGGAATTGGGTACATATGCTCATATGTGGTGGAGTTGTAAAAATGTAATGGATTTTTGGAAAATGATTTTTGAGGAAATATCAGAAATTGTTGGAGTTGATTTAGAGGTATGCCCTAAACTAGCTTTGCTAACAATAACGGAAAAGGTGATCGGTTCACAAAATGTTAAAGAATTAATCATAAATTTGTTAACGGCAGGTAGACTAATGATAGCAAGGAAATGGAAAATCCAGCAAGTTTTCACTATTACTGAATGGTATAAGGAAGTATGGGATATGGCTTTGAATGATATGTTGACTTGTAATATTAAATGCAAAAGGGGTCAATTAAAGAAAAATAATTTTAAGGATATTTGGGGTTTATTTTTGGAATATGTGTTTAAAAGGGGGAAAGGGAGTTTACCCTGTCAAGATATATTGTATTTTTGGAATAATGAACAATTATAGAGTTATTGGATTGTTTGGTCCCATGGTGATGGGAGCACAATATTAGTTATGTGTGTATGTTATTTTCTTTGTATTGTTTAAAAAAAAAAAAAGAATAAAAAATATTAAAAAAAAAAAAAAAAAAGAACTCTAGAAATGTCTTCAGTATGTGCCCCCACCACCAACTAATGAAAGTTTAGATTATAAAGCATAACACCCCTTATTAATTCCATGTGCATCTTTAGTGAAGATCCTGCAGAGCTTCTTTTTCTCCCCATTTTAAAAAAAAATCATCCAAAAGACAAATGAGGTACATAGAACGTAAGATCTGATAACTGCACCTATTGCTCGGCAGAACAGTGTGTTGAACAAGCCTACTGCTAAGGACCAGAAAAGTAATAGTAATACCTGTAAGTCATTCATCCACAAAAATGACTGTGAACTTGGAGATAACCTAGAAACCATAACATGGAATTAATGCATTAAGTAGGAGGCAATGAAGCATTGAAGATATTCACTTAAACTAAAAGAACAACTAAAAGCTATATTCCACCTAATTTGATGTTGATTTAACTTCAAGCTCAATTTCTGAGGTGCTGAACCCCTCATGAAATATTTAGAGAGCTCTCAGGTTCATTGATTTCAGTGGGAGAAGCAAGCATTCATTATCTCAGTGCAACAGCAGCTCCTGTGGGGGTTCATGTCGTTGTAGGCTACTGGCTTCAATCACTGAGTGCCAGGGCATAGGGAATAGATCCAGTTGCCTTTAACAAAGAGTAACATGAGACAGAACTCAAGGCATGGGGGTTGCTAAGTAGTCAATGCTATGCAGGTGCCCAATGGCTTATTGGGTATCAGTTGAATTACCAAGGTCCTGTAGTAGTAACATCACTACTTCACTATGCCTTATGGACGGTAATGGTGTTAGATTCTCCTCTGTCATGGAGCAGGTCAAGGGAGCCCAATGGCAAAGCAGCTTATGAGCTGGTCTTGTTCAGTGCAGATACTCAGTACCTTGAGCAATTAGACTGATAAAAAAAAAAAAAGACAGACTGCTACACATGTCCTCACAGGCTGAGAGTTGATCTACTACAGGGGTGGGCAACTTATGGTCCTCCACAGGGTTTTGGCTTACAACTCCCATCATCCTTTATCATGAGCTATGCTGACTAGGGCTGATGGGAGTTGTAGGCCAAAACATCTGGAGTTGTAGGCCAAAACATTTGCCCACCCCTGATCTACTACTTGGGTTGCTACAATGGAAACATTTTGAAGAGTTGCACTAACTTAACTCTTACTGGCTAACACACATGTTGACCCATGAATCAAACATTATTTCCTTTAATGCCCAAACTGTCTAATAAGCTCAGTTCCTAGAACTGTGATGAGTTCAGTCCAGTAACTAGGATTAAGAATTTATAGAACAGCAACATCTAGGCCAGATTGTGCCAAATGAAGTAACCCTTTTAAAAACAGTTTTAAAAAAAGAAAAAGAAAAGGAAGATGGAAATGTGCAGAAATCCAATACTCTAAGTATGTAGCAGTTATTATTACACAGTGGGTCAGTGTAGGCCTTCCAAAGACACCAATTATATTTGCTCAGGATCATATGCCTGAAGTCTCTGTGCCCCTGGCAGGCAATAAGAACTTTTGTGAAACTTCCTGAAAAGTAGATGACTCTGTTGTAACTAGTGATGGCTGAGCTCCCACACGCTTGTATGACATTAACTCACCTCAAATGAGTTAATTTGGACTTGATTCAACTTCATCTTGATTCAATTCAGGCTTGAATTAAGCTCATTTAAGCTCAGACCCATTCCAAGCTAAGGTCCCATAGAGCATCATGCTCCCAGTTACGTTTTTAGGATGGGCTTCTGCCCCCGCCACTGCCATTACCCTTCTCTTTCCTGAAAATGTACCCAGTGGTGGCAAGGCCTTGCGAAAAGGAAGCCTCTCTGTTGGGCTTATTGAACTGGGACTAGCAGGGGTGCAACTCCACATCATAGGGCTCCATGCACTCTTCCCCAAATCCCACACAGATACCAAGAACTCAACTCATGTTGCGACTGCTTATACATTTATTACACTGCTACAGTAACAGGCCCAGTGGTTGACCTCAGCCGGATGCCCTGACTCACTTTCTTATCCCCACCTTCATGGTTCTGAACTGAGGCATCCACAAAGGCTCCGCTTTGGGCAATGTAGCATCAGATTTCTTCCAACTCAGATTTATCTCTTCATTAGCATGGCCCCATATTGCCTGGAGTTTCTGCCACACCTCCTCTCATCACCTCCAGATCATGGAGTGAACTCTGCTGGCAGTGGCCTTCATGCTCCTCCTCCAAGAGTCTCACTTGTGGCCCATCTTCCTCTCTCTTCAAATCTTCTTGCACTCCTACCTCTTATGCCTTACTCTCCCCACTTGCAGCCAACCCTTTCTTATATTCTGGAGCCAGAGGCCCCACCCACCTCCTCGCTTTTTCATCAGTTAACCCTTGGGTGACTGGGCTGCCTCAGCTGTTCTGGGTCTACCACAACCTCTTGCACTTAGCTAGCAACACTCCTTGTTCTTCACCTGGGAGTCCATAACTGCCCTTCTCTATCCCGATGCCCAGCCTGCTCGCTCCTGAGGCATCTATTCCCACTTGTCCATAGGACTTCATTAGACTTTTGGCACTATGACAGCATTCTGAAAATCAGGATCCATGGGAAATGTAACTGCCATGTATCTGGACTTCCTAATAGAGTCTTTAGTATCCATGTGAACTGCATCACTCATACTTCTTTGTGCTTGGAGCAGGTGGGATCATATGCAGCAGTGCCTTTGGTCAGGTGCAAGGATCCATGGAAAATATTGGTCCTGTGGATTCTGATGATTGTTTAGGACACCACCAGGATCCAAGAGAACTACATTTCCCATCGATCACTGTGGGTAAGGTGCTACCACAGTGCCAAAATGCCCAATGGGAGTCCCATAGCAGGACCTCCCTGCTGATACTCAGGGATACCCTGTGGATACCCTGCCGTTAGGTTTGGTTGAATAAGGGAAGGAGTGGCTAAATCGTGGAGAGCTGGCACCCGGACAAGTTCATAATGGGCTGACAGGTTCCAAAGTTGGGGAGTTTATAGATTCATAGATTCTAGAGTTGGAAGGGGCCTAACAAGACCATTGAGTCCAACCCCCTGCTCAATGCAGGAAACTAGAGGAGGGGTCTCCCATCCAAGTAATAACCAGGCCTGACCCTGCTTAGCTTTCCACACTCAGAAAGCTGAGCCAGCATTCTTCTTGAATCCTCCCAATTCCAAAGTTCGGCACTATCGCTAGCTGAAAGAAACCATGGGTCTTTTTAGAAAGAACAAAAACAAAAAAGCAAGAGGAATATTAATGCAGCTGCTCAAGCTTAAATCAGGAGCCACCACTGCCAAAACAGCTTTCCCTGTGGAAGCAGGTGAAGGAAGAACTGCATTGGATGTAATTAGTTTTTTAGTGGAAAACAAATCAATTACAAAAGCAAGTTTTCAATCCTGTGTCCAATGCAATAACGGAATGTATAAAATTGATTTTAGTTTTCAAGTTTCATTGTCTGTGCCAGGCACTCATTTCTATCAGAAAGGTAGGAACTTCGAGTGAATTAAGGACACCGGTAATCCTTATACCACATCCATAGAGCTGAGCTGAAATGTCCCAGAGGGCATTTTCCAAAGAACATTTCAAAAAAAAATTCTTTTTCTCACCTCACTGCCCCCAACCTCCACTTTGCCGTATTTTCTCTGAATTTTGTCCACCATTTTTTTGTGGCAGCTCCATTTTCCCTCTACAATTCACCGGAATGATGCCAGGTCCAGGGCACTGTGGACAACTCAGAATGATGGTCAGGCTGCCAACACTGTTGCAAAAACCTTGGTGGTGGGCGGGAGAAGAAACTGTACTACTGTCACTGCTAACCTCATCCCCAAGGGACTGTTGCAGAATTTATCCTCCCCATTGAATCAGAAATTCAATGAAATGGTCTCAACCATTTTCCCTGCCCATGAATAGAATGGAAGATTTTAAAAAGCCATTTACACACATCTTTATTAGATATATATTTCAAAAGCAACATGGGATAGCTATGTTGTAGCAAAAAATACCTGTGGCATCTTAAACAGTGTGTGGGTAACTAACATGAGGGGTGTTCACCCATTACGTTCAATGGATCTACAGCCTTTGTACACATGTACACAAACTGTCAATCTGCGCACTCGTAAATTATTAATATGTGAGATTCAACATATGTACAGTCTATGCATACTGTACATAGACTGCTGATCTGTACTCATGTACAGTTATTCACATGCAATGGAGTGTAGATGTGTTCCTACAGGGGCTTCTGGGTGATATAGCCCAGTATCCTTTTGCCCATCAAAGGGCATTCCTTTCAACTAGAAGAGCATGCCACAGAACACTGCATTGCTGTTGCAGTATTCAAGCTTCTTGATTAGCAAACAGTAGAAATGAGGGATTTTGAATCTTGAGGAAATGGATTATGCTTTTAATTCATGCAATTGCCCATAAAAGTACTCCTGCTACTCTCCACAGAAATATGTTCTAGTATATTCGATGGAGCTTTCACAGGATTGTGTTCTTTGGAAACATTACTACTTCTACCTAAACCATTATAAATATAAATAGTCCGGTTGTGTATAGTATTTTAAAAATTATCTATCCCCCCCAAAACACTGCAGAACTTTGAAAATGTACTGTAAATAAAAATGCTAGTGAAAGTCAAAAACATTTGCTGATGAGAATGTATTGAAGAAGGAGGGGAAGAGGGAAAGAAGCAATAGGTATAATTCAGATAACTATACAATTTAAAGTAAGTCTCAAAACAAAACAAAAAGTAGAATTGGATGGAGTCCAATAAATGGGTTGAGCACCAGTGAGTGATTATGGTCTCTCATCTCAGGCCTATCTGCTGATACACAGTCCTGGGCTGGAATGCAGCTGTAGGTCTCAGCCTATCACTTTCTGGCCTCAGAGCTGCTGCTGCTAGCTGCTGTGTGAGGGCATTTATTTGACTACAATTATCTCCTCCACTTTCTTCTCTAGTTGGTACTTTTTATTCACTCCCCCTCTGTGATCTCCCTAGCCTCTTTCCTCCTCTTTCAAATTTTCCACTCTCCCTCAGAATTGCCTCACCAAAACCTCCTCAGAATCTCTGAGGGCAGCAGTAGCACCTCAGGACAAAAGGCATCCTTCAGGGGGCTACACTTTACATAGTTCCCTAAAGTGAACATGTGTTCATCAATTCACAGGACTATATATGCAACCCAGTACAGCTGTGCTCATGAGTTCTATCCGGGATTAAGTAGGATTCTAGTGGCTGGCAGTGGCTACAAATCAGGTATGAACACATGTAGACAGAAGCCATATTCAGATGTTAAGACTGAGCACAGTACATTTATGCATGAGTAGTGGCATGGAGCTGTGTGCACTGATCCCACCAAAGTTGGTGTCAAGGGTGGGCATGGTCGGACGGCTGCCAAGGGCCCACATCCCAGCAGGGCCCCCCTGGAGTTGCTCGTCTTCTTCACCATTGCAGCCTGCTTGTTTACCTGCCTCTAATTCTGGCCCAGGCAATGATGGTGCTGAGAAGGAGGAGCAGCAGGAAGCAAGTGGGAGCAATGATGAGAAAGAGGTGGAGCAGCAATAGCAGCTGGTGTCAGTGACAGTAAGACGGTAGACTCACTGAGGCAGAGGGCCCACTGACAGTGTCTTGTCCTCGGGTACTCAAAACCTGGAGCTGGCACTTGAACCCCCTCCCCCCCCCCGATGTCCTTGCATGCTTCAGTCGCTGGCATCCCCTCTTTGAGCAGACAGCTCTGAAGAGCAGCTGTACTCACATTCACTTGAATGCAAGTAGGACACTCCAGATGATTGGGGATCCCGTTTTTATCAGGGTCCCCAACTGCATGGAGATTTCTACTCGTGTTCAAGCGAACACAAATTAAGATCTTGCAGCTTAACATGGCTAGGTCATTGACTGAGGGGGTGGGGGCTGCCTAAAGATGTAACCACTTGCCTCGAGCGGGCGTAGCGGGCCAAAATCGGCCCTGCTCACACCTGCCCGAGGCGAGCGGGCCTTACCGGGTCCCTGGCCCCGCTTGCCTCTCCGTGGCAAGCCGCCCATGACGGTCCCGTCGTGTCACTTCTGGCTGGCCAGAAGTGACACGATGGGACCCTGCGCCAGTGCGCCGGGACCCCACGCTGCGTCTTTTCCGTAGAAACCAGGGCAACAGGGCTTAAAACAGCCCTGTTGCCCTGGTTTCTATGGAAAAGATGCAGCATGGGGTCCCGGCACGACGGGACCGTCGCAGCCAGTGCAGGCGGCTCGAGTGGTGCAGAGAATCGCTCCACACCGCTGAGAATTGAGCAGCCGGGAGGGGCCCGCCGCAGAGAGGCGAGACGGGGCGGGGGGGCAGGTATGTGTACACCTCTAGGGCTGGCACACATGGGATCACTTTGGGTAGTGCTGGCATGCATGCCCCCCTCCATTTTATTTTTTAGCCCTCACATGATCATATGAATGCCCCTGAACAGGGCAAGATTCTCACAGCCTTCTGAACAAGCACACATACAGTGTGATTTCACATTCAGTGTAATGTATGAGCACCCCTTCTAACTGTCTAATTCTTGGTGACTGAGGCTCCTGTTAAGAAAAGTAGATATAAATGGACTTAAGGCTATCACTGTACAAGGCAGATCATAAACATATGCTTACTTAGGTTTAAAGCTTTTCTGAATCTAACTTATTCACTCCATTGCATATACGAGTGTTCAGTGTAGCCAGCTTTTGCAGTCTTACAGTGACCATTCCATAGCCCTCTGTTTGCATGCACAGAGACCTCTGCATGCATAAGAAAGCACAGGGGCCAGATACAAATGCAGATAGCACTGAAAAATACAGCACCCCTTATCTGAGCACAAGAAAGGCCTCCTACTGTTCAGTCATGCATCACCATGCCAATCATAACGTTGGTGTTTTATTTGGTTGTGAAGGAAGCTCAAAATCAAATGCAAGATCAAAACAACATTTTTAAAGAACTATTTCTCTTCTGTGTCACATTTTTTGGGGTTATGATTCTTGATTTTTGTAGTCATTTAAAATGGCTATGCTAAATAATATTGTAATTATATTTTGGGTGCAAACAGTATCTTCATTGTATTTATTACTCTGGTTTCCCCCCCTTTTCTTATTTTATTGGAACCATCATTTTAAAAGCTGAAATAGATATTAACAGTAACTCTGCTTGAGATTATGCTATTAGTGAGGGAAAATGCCAATGTCATGGAATGATATATCTGTACATAATATACTAACATATATAGTGCTGCGGAAATGCATTTCTGAGACATTTTCATTGAGCTTTCTCTGCACTTGTTTAAGTATAAATAAAATATATGGATATCATTCAACTATTTTCCTTTCTCTTCCACTCTGGTCTTATGACAGGTCGTATATTTATCGAACAATTGTATATTAGGCCATAGTAGGAGATATTTCCTCATATATATCTTGAATATTTGCATATAAATAATGGAAGACTATTGTCATAGCATATATGTCATTTGTAAGTCCTCTGGCATTCCCTTTTTTTGGATCTCCCTTCTTGGGGATTAAGTCAGCATGATAAATTATTACATCGGTCATTCATTCCATGACCATAGCTAACCACATATTAGCTAACCTCAGGCCTGGTTCATATTTGCATGTATAACACCTGATGGTGGCAGCTGAAGGTCTGTGATGACTCATGCACATATTTGAAGCTGCCTTGTACTGAGTGTGATTGGCTCTTGTGGGACAGTGAGAGGGCCACCTCGAATCCCATTGTGTTAATAGTATTTTCTGTAAATTCATGGAAGCAAGGCAAATATTTCCAGAGAAAGGCTTTTTATTTCCCTCAATTAATACCACTACGGTAAAAGCATGCACAAAGTACCCTACCAGTCTCTTCATGGCAGAAAGACTCACCTTAGTCCCACAGTGCCTTTAGAAAAGAGGATGTCTGGTTCAAAACTACTTACATGAGCACAAAAAAAAGTTGAAGGTGGATTTCTAGGTAGCCCAAAGAAAAAATGTTCCAAAAATTAATAAGTAATTCCCATTTAGATGCTAAATTAATATTAGTTATCCTCCTCCCACTACAGATTCTCATCAAATTTGTTAATATAATCAGTTCTGTAATTTCAACAGAATTTCAGTTGGAACATCTGGTGGTGATTTGCATCTTGCTGCAACAATTTCTATTTTTGCCAGTGTTAGATTCTAAATTTTCTTACAGAGAGGGGCAATGAATGCTTCACAAAAATGATATTTTCCCATTTTTAATCCATTTTTGAATCACGTCCTGAACAGTACTAACTAGAGAGCCAGTGTGGCGTAGTGGTTAGAGTGCTGGACTGGGACTCAGGAGATCCGGGGTTCTAGTCCCCGCTCGGATAGGAAACTCACTGGGTGACTTTGGGCCAGTCACTGACTTTCAGCCTAACCTACCTCACAGGGTTGTTGTGAGGATAAAATGGAGAGGAGGAGGATTATGTAAGTCGCCTTGGGTTCCTTTCAGGAAAAAAGGTGGGGTATAAATATAATAAATTAATTATTTTTTTAAAAAAAAACTAGTGATGGGTGAACTTACCCCAACAGAAATAATAATTTGCTCACCAGGTTCTTCTGTCCAAACTCAGATAAAAGTTCTCCATTAGTCTGAGTTTTTTTGTTTTGTCTATACGAAATGCTACTGAAGCACAGATCTCTTCTTTGCCCACCAGCCAGCCACCTGAGGCTGCATTGCTCCCCTCCCAACCTCCTTGAAATGTTGTGTGTGCATGCTCCTAGCAAGTGCCGCAGTCTTCAGAAATAGTGTTTCAGACCAGCAGCACTTCCTGGAATAGTCATGTGACCACACCAGGGCATGTCACATGAAGTGGTCATATGAAATGCTATTTTCCTTTTGAAAAAGAGACAACCGCCCTACTACAAGCACAAAAGGAGGTTTTCTAAAGTTGTAAGAGCTTTAAAAAAAGCTCCTTTCTGGATGAAACGGATGAGAAAACAAGTCACGCAGAGCAGACCATGCAAATCAATCATGCGAATCAATCTTGATTTGAATAAGAAAGTTTGTTGGATATCCATCCAGGCTTGGTACACATAGAGGCATTACAAGAATAGCAAATTCGACTTAAGAGCCACCTAATGTTGAGTTTCGCCAGCATCACTAACTAGTACCAATGAATTGCTAAAATGAATTATTGGAAGACAAGAATTGGTGCATCTTGGGGGGGGGGGAGAGAAACAGACACCTGTGGTTTACTACTTCATATGTATGCACCATTTGCATGATTCATGGTGAAAGAAATAAGATAAGAAAAAGTTAGCCAATGGGCATTAGCTCTCACCCCAAAGCTTCTTCCTACATCCCACAGAATGGAGGCTATTTGGTTTCTCTATAGTCCTCTTTTTCCAGGCTCCAGCAGAGATGAAGAAAGATCAGAGGCAGGGGGGCTGCAGTAAGACCAACATCAAACAAATTGACTATTTATTTCTACCTCAACATCAGGTCCTATACAATAGTTAAGTGACAATGAATAGGGACAATCTCTCCCTTTCCCCCTTTATTTTATATATCTGAGCTGTTGCAAATGAATAGAATATCTCTCAGCATTGTTTGTGGTGATGCATTTGCATTCTTACATTTAAGCACTGCTTTAACCAAATGTTGATGGCTGGAGGGGTTGAACATGGCACGTTGGTGTTCTTCCACCAGCCTCTGCTGGCAGAGAGAATCACCACCAGTGGGGGAGGGACTCCATTGAAGAGGAGGCCCCCGCTATGCCCAGGCAGATGCTGCCAGATGTTCCACTGTGGGCAGCAGCAGGCAGAATTGCCTTAAAATGGTGTGTTCTGTGGGTGGGTGGGTTGGTAGAGAGGACCTGGCTTTGGATCTGCTGTATCCAAAGCTGCTCTATTCCACCAGATGGTCCCAGTCTGGGCCCGTCCACTATGCCAGCCCTGGAGCTAGTGTAGCTAATTTACACCCCCCATTGCTGTGAATGGGGAGTATTGGAAATCGAAAGATCCATTGGGCTGAAAAGCCTGGTGAACCCCTCCCCCATCTTCAGCCTTGGCTGTGCAGGAGCCAGCAGGACTGAGGATGATGGGGGAGATCCGCATCACCCCACCCTTCCCCACTCAGGACTGCTCTGAAAGTCGGTAAGAAGTAGCTAGATGCATCTTCAATCATGCCATTTCAGTGGTACAGTCCTCTCATGCAACTGTAATATGTCAGAATGTTTTAAAATATTGCCATGTAAAAGGAAAGCTAATACATTATTTCCACATTCAGGGGTATTTTGACATGGGGTACTTAAGAAAGAGAGAGAGAGAGAGAGAGAGAGAGAGAGATTCTCTATGTCAGCCTTCCCATGCTAGCTGGGAATGCTGGGAGTTTCCATCCAAATGCATCTGGAGATCCCCAGAGAAGTCAGAGAAGTCTTCCCTACATACATTCTGACGCTATATACCCCTATGAGAGGATTGTCAAGTATGCATGGACAAATCTTTGGATCAGCCCTGAATACAGCCAGAAAGCACAGACAAACAACACTATTATTATTATTATTATTATTATTATTATTTTATTATTATACTTTAAATTTTTTCCATCTTTAATTAAATGACAAAGCAAAAGTCCAAGAATGCACAAACAAGGAACAATTATGAGCTCAATAAGCCATTCAGCTGTGATAAGAAAATTCTCAAACAACCTTCCAGAATAATAAGCCGGCACACTCTAGTAAGCACAACAGACCTTTATCAAACACTGAGTGTTCCAGGCAGATCTGAGGGGGCTGATGATTGTGATTTACATCTGCCTTAATTGTGTTGAAAGGTTAACTCCAGAAAGTGCATGGTGATGAGCTCAGAAGACCAAAAAAGAAAAGAAAGAAAGAAAAACCAACAAAAGAAGACAGCAAATGCAATTACAGCAACAAAACAACAGTGGATGGTTAGAAAAAGCAGCCTCTGCATCCTCGAGCCCTAATTCACCTATAACTCCAATACTTGAGGGAACTACTACAGGCTTAGAAAGTGTTCTAAATTGTAACAGGTTAAGATATGATAGCACTCCACAAATACTGTTTCCTTCAGGGGAAGACCCTGCCTGGCATACTGGCAAAATGATTGCCAGTATGGAGGCTTTTTATAAGAAGACAATAGTGGCTGATACAGACAATGGCACCTCCTGGCCATCAGCGAGCTCAAATTTTGACTGCCCGCCCCCTTCCCTCGGTGGAGGAAGAGGCAAGTGGAATCAGGTTAGCCCACATGATGGGGCTCTGGCCAATGGAATTGCTGGCACAGGTCACTATTTAAGCTGACCACACCTCCCCTTAGGCCTCTTCTTTCCCTGTGTAGCATTCCTCCCTCCTACCTGCCCTGTGCCACATTACAGGATTAACCAATCATCCAGTTTTGGAGGCAAAGTAGGAATTTTTTGCAGAAGCTCTGACAAGCTTTAAACACCTCTGTGAATGGGGAGTATTGGAAATCTCCAATACAGTATTGGGTGGCCGGTTGCCGGCCAGATGGGCGATTAATAAATGTAAATAATAAATAAATAATAATAAGTGTTTACTCAAGCTTCGCCTGAATTGTACAGCATTTCTGCAGGAGGCATTGATCATGCGCTCATCATTCTCTACTCACAATTGTTTATGGGCTCTTTAGATGATGTTGTGACCCTCCAGTTTTGCTTCTGTGTCTAAAGAGCACTTTTGGTGAGGTTTTTTTAGAGCAGGGAAAATGCGATATTTATTTGTAAAAGTGAAAGAAAATGCTTTTCTCACTTGTGCATTTACACTAGTTTGCTATACCACTATGCCACCTAGAGGTTTTGTAGCAGAAAAGCTGGAAAGGAAACACTCTTCTCGTAGTTCTTGGATCTCAATACTGCGCCAAACCCAAAAGTAAATAGAGTGGATTAACAGCCTTGTGTAGAAAAGTTCATAACCACACTACTCTGTTCTACTGTTTTTTGTGTAACATTTTAAATGCATTTATTATTTTATATTGATTTTGCATTGATTTTTATGTATTATATTATACTATACTGTATGTGTTTTTATGTAAATCACCTGGAGTTCTTGGGATTTCAAGCAGTATATAAGTAGTTTAAATCTATCGTTAATTAATTAATCTCATGACTGGCCACATAAATTTCTTTTTTTGCTGTTTTGGCTACTTCTTGCTGCTTTGAATGGATGTTGTTATTTTATTTGGTTGATTGGCTTTATTTGGTCACAAAATGGCAGGTAAGATGGGCACTTGAGCAACTTAGTTGTCCCTACCCTGTTGAACATGCAGAAGCTCCTGAGGATGTGGAGTGGCTTGGTCTGCCTACAGCTCATTGCCGGTCAGCTAGAGGGGATGTAGGAAGGGGTCACTCTGGGACCTTGACACACTTTGCCTCAGGGAATATTGGCCAGCAGTAGTGGGATGGAATTGTCAGGGACCACTCTGCACCTTCATGGCAGAAAAGTGGTGGGAGATGCAAAACTGGTAGACATTGGGTCCTCTGCCTAGACTCTACGGATCTGCAACTGTGGCCAAATTTGGGCACTTTCCAGCATCTGGCTAAGGGGCAAATCCACCCTGGCTTTAGGGCCTAGAGCCAGGGTGGATTTGCCCCTTAGCCAGATGCTGGAAAGTGCCCGAATTTGGCCACAGTTGCAGATCCGTAGCAGTTTATCCAATAGAGTTGTGACCCTTTATTGTCTCATCTTTCTTCCTGGATGGGGTGCGGACAACAATCTACCAGACACTACGATCAACTTCTGAGGCCTTCCTTTGAGGGCAACTCAGAAGGTGGCAACAAGGGGGAGGGCCTTCTCAGTGGTGGCCCCCTGATTATGGAATGATCTCTCCACTGAGGCCCGGCTGGTACCAACTCAGTTATCCTTTCAGTGCCAGGTTAATACTGCCCTCTTCTCCAAGGCATTAAGTGGCATTTAATGGCATAGGGGGGCATTTATGTCCATCTAGTAATACTGAAATTTTTTTAGCTGCTCAAATTGTTTTAAAATCTGTTTTAAAAATTGTATATTGGAATTTTATGCAGTTTTTATTGTATTTGTGTTTTGTTATGAATTGTTGTGAATCACCCAGAGAGCTTCAGCTATTGGGTGGTATAGAAATGAAATAAACAACACTGTTCATGCAGAACTGGACATGTTTTGCATGCTGTCGTGAATGTTTGTTAGCTAAAAGTTTGTTCAACAGTCTGAGGCTGTGCACGGTGGTGCATTTTCCATGAATGAGCCTGCCCAAGCAGGGAAGTGAGCAGCCACGTGAGCAAATTGAAAGCAACACATGCTACTGAGATTTATCTGTCTCACAGCCCAGGATTCCTCAACAAGCAATAATATTTCATTGTTGTCTTTATTCAGAATGTCCAGAATGCCCATAGGAGCATTTCCCCAACTTGGTGGCAAGTGTTGCTTTTTCCCCTTTATAGTTGCAACATTCTCTAAATAAATACCAATGTCCTGATCCAGTGATCCATGAGTGCATTTGTGTGCACGTGAATTGTGTTCAGGATACAGGCTTGCAGAAGGGGGAGGAGAATTGTGTCTAACTGCCCTACTCCTTGATGTCCATGTATTTATCAGAAGATCAAAACAATCGCTCATGTACACACATAGGTTCTCCCCATGTGATTGGGGATCTGCACTGGTGGATGGAGTGCACTGGTGGATGGAGTGCATCTTACTCCCCCGTGTTCATGTTCACACATTTATATGCATGTGAAGAGGAGTTAATGCTGCTCCTCCCCTAAAATACACAATGCACTTGGAGCTCCTGAACCCACAAATCACTGTTGAGGGGTGTCAAGGTTCCGCTACTGCAGGGACCCCTTAACCTTCCTTTGGGAGATCTCTGCCTCTCCTCAAAGCTCCTCCCATTCCAGGAGATCAAGTCCTTTTACAGCTTCCAATAGCATGGGTGTAGGCTGTAGACGTGGTGAATAAGTCACTCCAAACTCCAGGGTAAACAACAACACTTTACTAATAATATTAGGGTCTTTACTTAATAGAGTGGTTATAATTCAAAAGCAAGTATGATAAAATAAAACAAACAAACAAACAATCCAATGTTCTCTAGTTTAACTTCAGACTACCTATCTGCTATGCAGCCAGTTTCTCTCTCTGCTTCTCTCTGCTGTTTCTCTGCTGCTGCTTCTGGCTCTCTCTCAGCACTAACTGCTAGCTGACCACACCCCACATATATAGCCTTCCCAGGAATGGAAGGTTATATTCATGTGACCTTGAATAGGAGATCTAGTTCTTAACTTCTATTGGGTAAACTAAAACTCTCAAACTCCCCCTGCCATCCAAGTGTTTGGGCCTTCAGGCTTCAACTACTCGAGGGAAGTGTTTGGGCCTTCAGGCTTCAACAAACTCAAGCCTGAGTAGGCCTCAATCCTTTACAGGGGTCACTTTAAAGATCCATTATAAATCTCTACAGGTCTTGTGGAACCCAACTCCAGACTAGAAGCTCTGAGGCCTGTACTGTAGTACAATTTTAAAAAAGAAAGATTTGAAAGCTGTTGATAAAAGCTTTCTTGATGCTTATTGTGATAGCTAAAAATAGTGCATGAAAGATCAAGATAGGGCACCACTTTGTGAACTATTATGCCAAGGCACAGCAACATCTCCCTAATAAACCAACTGACCACTCTGTACATTTATGTCCAATAGCTTTATAGAATTATGGATCTGTTACTATACTTGAAAGAGTTTTAATGAAGCCATTAAAAATTAACCATTTTGTTATTGATTTGTTTATTTGAAATATGGAAAGATGCTGTCATCTTGTATTTTTCTTCTTTTCCGTTGGTCAGCTAGGAGCTTTGATAAAAGAAGACATGTTTAATAGCTTAGTGTAACTTCCTGCTCCAATTTCTCAGAGAGAGACTGTTTGCAGCACAAAATCTGACACATTTACTCAGAAGAAAGTTCCACTGAGTTCAACAAGACTAACTCCCAGGTATGTGTACATATGATCCCAGTCTTAATGGTATATCTCTGGGTTCAGTTGTCATGGCTGAGATCTCACACCAGTAGTTTGGACATAGGTTAGGACACACACCTCCACACACACCTAGAGATGTACTATGAGAAATTTGTTTCCGTTAATTTCAGACCAGAATTTATCCAGTTCATACCCCCTGCACTCAAATGTGGACTCAAACTCAATCTGCAGTTGAAGTCTATATAGTCCCATGTCCCATTTCCAAGCTTGTGATGTGATTTGTGGACAAAGGAAAGTTCCATTAAAAATGCATACATTTGAAAAGTACTCATGAAAAAGTATGTAATTTTGAAAACAAATGTGCACAAGCATGCTTTAATCAATGAGGGAAGTGTGCACTTAAATGAGCACAATTGATGCACACATTTGGAAAAAGCGCACTGAAACACATGAACTTTTGTGCAAGGGGGGGGGGAGCTTGTAGCCTGAGACAAACACAAGTCAGGGTGAGGTTCAAGGTGGAAATCAGAGAACCTTGACAAGCTTGAGTTTTACAGATTTATGCATCCCTACCACCACCCCGACACACCCACATTGAAACAATACGGGAAGCGCTTGTGGGGCAACATAGGCTATCCCCACCCCCCCTGCTACTGACACACACTGTGGTCACTCTCCCACTACTGATGTCCTTGGTGGAAACGCTTCTTCACTATCCACATATTTGGACAGTGTGGGAAAGGGTTTCATGTGCATACTGATGTACACAGGTAGAGCTCTTCCATGCAGTGGGGGAACTGGACCAATCAGGGTCTCCCTCATGTGGAGGAGCTCTCATTTATTTATTTATTTATTTATTCTATTTATTTATTCTATTTATACCCCGCCTTTTTTTCCTGCAAGAAAGTATGTATATCAGTAGGTATATCTAAGTATGTATATCTAAGCATGTATATCAGTATGCACATACAGCCCTTTCCCATGCTGGGTCAAGATGTGGATGGCATGGAACTGTTTCCACTGTGGGCATTGGTGGCAAAGCAGCTGTGGGGCCAGGTAGCCTATGTAGTTCCATGAGCCCCTCCAGCATTCTTTCAGTGCATGGGGGCTCATGCGGTCCTTCCTGTAATTTTCCAGGGAAGAGATGACGGATTCCGTGAAAAGATGAACTGCCCTTTAACTTGTTGACTGACATCACTAGACTAAGTAATAGACAATGTAATTTTGTGCTGTATTTTAGGGAGTCAAATACTGATCCTAAAAATCAGCATTGGGATTTAAGAGATATATAAGAGTATTAAGAATATATATTAAATATTCATTCATATATATATATATATATATATATATATATAATTAAAATCCTGTATTTACCTACACGCACATGTAGGTAAATACAGGATTTTAATTTACACAGATATTTTTATTGAACAAAATGAAAAAGGAGAGCAAGAAATAGCTGCATTTATAACAAGTTTTGCTTTCTATACAGTTGAGAATTAGCAACCTATTCATCCTAGTAAGTTCAGCCTTGGGAGCAAACCAGACAGAATTTGTCAAGATCACTATAAATAACTATGCTTTTTGTTTGTTTGCTTGTTGATGGAACACAGCTATATACTTGAATCTTTTCAAGCTTCAGAATAGAAACTGAACAGCATCAAGTCTAAAATCCAGGGTAGCTTGATTTGAGAGTAAATTTCAAATTGCAGATTTAGAAGTGTGTCTATTTTTATGGCATAAAGCAGATTTTAGCCTGAAGTTGATTGGGACCAGGGTTACTTAGACTCTGAAATGAGGCAGACAATTGCTATTCAAAAAAGAATAGTGTGAAGAATCCTAGTTTATTGGTATTAATCCAATATGGTGTTATTGCATTGCAAGTCTGTTTATAAAGATTGTGATTCTCATGTTCCTTTTCTTTAGTAGCCAGAGAATACACATTCACAATTGCATGAATTCATTTCCATAAATTAAGCTTGTGTCAGAGACTTTTTTGCAATCTTACAAATCCAATAAAACAGAAAAACTCATACAAGTGGAATGCCATAATGTTTATCATGAAAACCCAGACCTCAATCCCAAACATACTTTAAAACTTTAGAAAGCTGCCTTATTGCGGACTATTGCTTCATCTAGATCAGTATTGTCTACACCAGCCTTCCCCAACCTGGTGCCCCGATTCCCAGCCAGCATGGCCATTGGGGATTATGGGTGTTGCTGTCCAACATATCTCAAGGGCGCCAGATTGGGGAAAGCTGGTCTACACACTGACCTGCCACAGTTCTCAGGGAGTCTCAGACAGGAGCCTTTCCCAGCCCTAACTGGAGATACCAGAGACTGAACCTGAGACCTTCTGCATGCAAACATGAGCTCTAGCACTGAGCTCTACCACTTCCCCACTTATGCATGTGGAGACTCACTGTCCGTGTGTTGGGGAACCAGCAAGCTTATTGCTGTAGTGACATCTTCTGATTTCAGCCAACTATCTGATATTCTCTTCCAGTGAAGTTAAGTATAACAAGATGTGCTTATTGGTGAAAACATATAGTATTAAACAATATTCCTTTGTATCCAAGTATTGATCTCCCCACTTCTGTCCTTTCTACTGGTTCCATCTTAATATATCAAATAAGAAATCCTAATGAATTGTTCCCTTTTCCAAATTTATCAACAAAGTGAATCAGTTGTCAGTGAGGTTCTGTTAATGGATTCCCAATGGTCTCATCAGTCCGTAGATCCTCCTGAGCTTCTTTATCCATTCACTGCAGTATAGAACTATTGACCGCAGTGAAGAACACTGCATGAAGAAAGCTTTGTGAGCAATGAGGACTGGAGAAATAATTGCTAAAGAACTGATTGCTGGGGTTTACTGTTAGCTGCCAAAAAAAAATATCTCGGAAAACATTCAGTTGTTCTCAAAAAAGCTTGGAATATCCTTATGCTATCCCTATAGTATGAGAGTTGAGGGTAGAAATAGATAAAAGGCTGCAAACCTGTGGTCCTTGGGAGAGTGTCCCAGGGACATCGGATAGGTTGCATCTCTTCCTCCAAGTGTGGAGAGAGAGGTCCACCCTCAGAGGGGGAGATTCAACCTTGGATGCCTCCTGCGGAAACTTCCAAGGCACTTGCCTCTCCAAGATCTGTAGATGCAAAACGGGAGGCGTATCGGTGTGTGTTTCCACTGGATCCAAAACCCCTTTAGTCTCCAGATGCACTCCTGACACAGGGAGGAATGTATGTCAGCTATGGAGCTGGTGTACAAAATTCCTCTTTCATTCTCTTTTCCTATGGGAGCAAAATCATCAAAAATGGATGGAAAAGCCCAAGCAGAAGGGGAAAAAAACATTGCTCCTCCCTCTCTTCTAGCTGGCCAGTGCTAGTCTGGCAGGGGGCTTTGATAAGATGGTTCACAATTCCTATTGACTTCAGCATTTTTGCCTAATTGCAAAAGTGAAAGCAAAATATCATATGAAAGCCCACACAAGAAATAGTAATCAGCAGTATGGTTTCCTTTTTCAGTATTCTGTCCCATCCCCCCAATATATCATATGTTTGTCTTATTGCCAGCAGAGACCTGACCTTACAGAGAAAAGGACCTAGAGAAAATGAAACTGAGTTATTTTTTATATATTGTTGTAAGATTGGGGGTTGGACTAATTGGCCTCTCAGGGTACCTTACAACTCTGTTATAAAATTGGCTCTGCTAAACTGGTGGAGCCAGAAGGACTACCTTAATGCCTCTGGCAAGTATCTCCTTTGTTGTGGAAACTGCAAGTAAATGGCTCAAGATAACTCACTAAGCAATGAGCAAAGAGGATTCTGGAAAGAGGTGTGCTTCTTTTTCCCCAGTAGAAGCTGAAGATGATGTAAGCAAGGAGTCTGTGACCTGGTTCGCATGACATGACAGCCCACCATGGCTTAATTTACCTGTGGGTGCTGTTGCATCATGCCAAGTGCCCATGAGTGCCATATCTCCTGTCAGAGATACCTAAGGAGGATAAAATTATCCTCCTGGGCGATTTTAACGCAAGAGTCGGGCGTGACTCTGATTTATGGCCAGAAACTATTGGAAAAGACGGAGTTGGTAATAGCAACCCGAACGGACTCTTACTTTTGTCTATATGTGCAGAGCATAATCTCACTATTACAAACACGCTCTTTCGACAAAAGAATAAGCTTAAAACATCATGGCAGCACCCACGGTCAAAGCACTGGCATCTTCTGGATTATGTAATTGTCCGTGTTAGAGATCGCCGCGATGTACTTCTTACTAGGGCCATGGTGAGTGCCGACGACTGCTGGACAGACCACCGACTAATCCGGTCCACAATGGTTATCAACATTGCTCCCCAACGTAGGCTTCAAGGAAGGAAACCAAGGCGTAAAATGAACATCCAAGTCCTTCAAGATCCTATTAAGCAAACTCGTCTTCAATCACTTCTTAAGGAACATCTACCTACGGAACCTCCTGACAACATTGAGGACCATTGGTCTAAGCTGAAAACCTCCATTACTGCAGCTTGTGAACAAACTATTGGATATGAAACTAAGAAACATCAGGATTGGTTTGATGAAAATGATAATGAGATTAAATATATAATTGACCAAAAAAGGAAAGCCTTCCAAATATGGCAAAATGATATTAACTGCGCTGCCAAGAAAAAAACCTACGCTAGCGCAAAGGCTGAGGTCCAAAGAAGAACAAGAGAACTTAAGAACGCTTGGTGGAAAAAGAAAGCTGAGGAAATTCAACAACTTGCAGAATCTCATGATGCACGGGGCTTTTTTAAGGCCACAAGGGCCATTTATGGACCAAAAACCTATGGTACAAACCCTTTACAATCAAAAGATGGCACCAAACTCTTAAAAGACAAAGAGTCTATTGCACTGCGTTGGAAAGAGCATTATTATGATCTTTTAAATCGTAAATCTAAGGTGGATAATGAGATTTTTTCGCAAATCCCACAAAAACAAATTAAAGAGGAACTTGCAATACTCCCCACTTTGGATGAAGTAAAAAAAGCCATTAATCAAATGAAGAACAACAAAGCTAGTGGACCAGATGGGATTCCTGCTGAAATCTTTAAAGAAGGGGCCCCCGAACTTGTACAACATCTTCATAAACTCATTGAAAAAATCTGGATAAGAGAAGAGATCCCAGAAGACTTCAGGGATGCCATAATTATCACCCTCTTTAAGAAGGGTGATAGAACAGACTGTGGAAACTATCGGGGCATTTCTCTCTTAGCAACCGCAGGTAAAATATTTGCTAGGATTCTCGCAAACCGTCTTCTATCTATTTCAGAAGAGATCCTCCCTGAAACTCAATATGGTTTCCGCCCCTCTAGAGGGACAGTAGACATGATTTTTACTGCACGTCAGCTCCAAGAAAAATGCTGGGAGCAAAATCAACCCCTTTATATGGCATTTATCGATTTGGCTAAGGCCTTTGATACTGTAGACCGTACAGCTCTCTGGACTATCCTTATGAAAATTGGATGCCCCAATAAATTTGTGAATATCTTGCGACTTCTCCATGACAACATGACGGCAACGGTTTTGGACAACAACGGCTCTCATGGTGCTCCATTTAAAGTGGGATCAGGTGTTAAACAGGGATGTGTTATCGCCCCAACATTATTTGCCATTTTCATCGCCATGGTTTTACATCTTGTCAAGGGGAAACTTCCCACTGGTGTGGGAATTATATATCGAACAGATGGAAAGCTTTTTAATCTCAGCAGGCTGAAAGCAAAAAGTAAGGTAATTACAACCTCCGTTGTGGAACTTCAGTATGCTGATGATAATGTGGTCTCCGCACATTCAGAGGATGATCTCCAAACTATCCTAAATGCTTTTGCAGAAGCATACGGAAAACTTGGTCTCTCACTTAACATCAAAAAGACCAAAGTGCTTCATCAGCAAGTGCAAGCTAACCCTTTGGTGATGCCATCTATCCAGCTTGGTGGGACAATACTGGAAAATGTCGATCATTTTCTCTATCTTGGCAGCTATCTTTCTGTTACAGCTAACATCGACAGTGAAATCCAGCATCGTTTGAGCTCCGCAAGTGCCGCATTTTCTCGAATGAAACATAGAGTGTTCGAGGATCGGGATATTTGTTAGAAGACCAAAACACTGGTTTATGAAGCCATTGTATTACCAACTTTATTGTATGCCTGCGAAACATGGACTATCTATAAACGTCACTTCCACCTCCTTGAAAGGTTTCATCAACGTTGCCTCCGGAAAATCCTGCGAATTACTTGGGAAGATAGACGAACAAATGTCAGTGTACTGGAAGAAGCAAAGACTACTAGCATTGAAAAAATGATCCTTCAACGCCAACTTCAGTGGACCGGTCATGTTGTTCGAATGCCTGACTGCCGTCTCCCAAAGCAGTTACTTTACTCCCAACTCAAGAATGGAAAGCGGAATATCGGTGGTCAATATAAGAGGTTTAAAGATGTTCATAAGGCTAATCTAAAAAAATGCAATATAAACATCGAAAACTGGGAAGCTCTGGCCCATGAACGATCTAAATGGAGGTTGGCCTTTCACAAAGGTTCCATGGACTTTGAAGAAGCCCGAGTGCAAGGTGAAAGGGAGAAACGTGCTAAGCGAAAAGCACGTCAAATGAACCCTTTACAGGACCATCTTCTATCTGGTAACCTGTGTCCTCACTGTGGGAAGCTGTGTGGATCTAGAATTGGCCTCCACAGTCACTTACGGACCCATCGCTAGAGTCTACACAATCTTCTTTAGAATTTCCTCCTTTTATCCCGGAAGACAATCTTACTCGGTCACGAGTGATCGCCTGATGATGATGTGGGCACCTGGCTTGCCGTGGCTTGACATGTCATGCAAGCTCAGGCAGCAGGGGTTGTTTGAGGGTTAGAACAGGATCTCTGTGTGAAGAAGAGAACAGAATGGCACCTTAAAAAGTCAGACTTAGAACAGAATTAGAGAGATGAGTTTTAGGACTCTGGAAAAAGCTTATAGCATCTTGGAGAATTTGCTCTCTCCCTGGAGATCTTATCTCTACTGGGAGAACTGGGTTTTGGGCCATCTGTTGGCGCATCTGTTGGCACATTCAAGTTGTTCCTCTAGTTATGCACAATCTGTATATTTGTAAATATATGGTTTCAAATATTACGAAACACCATCCTCCTCCTGTGCCATCCTTCCAAAGGAAACCAAACCCCAGTAAAAGCTGAACCCCTAAATCTTCTTACCACCTGAACAGGGGGCACATAATAATATATTTAAAGTTACTCAAATTGCAAATGACATGAAAATGCTATCCCCAAACTATTTGGCCTGCATTCATCCTAAAAGAACTCATGGCAATTCCAGAATTAGTGGTGAGTAAACCTATATATGCAGTTTAACTGCAGTTCTTGAAGCAATCACATCTAGACTAGTCTTATTGACAATAGGGTAGTTACTTCAAGCTGGCTTAACTGCCTTCAGGACCAAAGTTTGGGTCTGGCTCAACATCACATCCCTGGTCCAACAAATAACAGTTGTTTGGTTAGAAATGAGCACTCCCCCCCTCAAAAACTCCCCCTCCTCTTTCCTGGGAAACTGTTCTTTAATTGCCCCTGAAACCAGGATTATAAACCACAGTTTGATTATAAAATACAATTTCCTGGTTGCAACAAACCTGGAGGCCTTTTATGAAGCCAGGCATAGGAGGGGTGGCAGGTGAGAACACTTAAGTTTAGCACTTGTTCCTTTATTCAATAAACCAGTGTTCTCCAACCTTGGGTCCCCATGTTTTTCTCCTACAACTGCCAGCATGCCCCATCCAGCGTAGCTGGCTGGGGCATGCTGGGAGCTGTAGGCCAAGAACATCTGGGGACCCAAGGTTGGAGAACACTGCAATAAACCATGGTTTATTGGACCAAGAATGTGATCTCCAAACTATGATTTCCAATAAAACTCCTCTGTGATAATTCCACATGACCGTTCAGTTACACCTTCCTTACACAGGCATTTGCACGGGGCCGGTGTCAAGGGGTAGGCATGGTTGGGCACTTGCCAAGGGCCCACAGACAACAGCCTGCTGGAATCATTCATGCTCTTCACCATTGCAACCTGCTTGTCCACCTTCCTCTTGCTCTGGCCCAGGCAACAGTGAGGGTGTGGAGGAGCAGTATATGCCACTGCACACTTATTCACTGGCTCTCTGCCTGTCAGTCAGTCAAGCAAGCAAGGGGAGCACTGATGAGAAAGAGGATGAGGAGCAATAGCAACTGGTGACAATGGTGGTGAGAAGGGAGACTCACTGAGGGGGGAGCACAGCGGGTGCCTTGCCCAAGGGGCCTCCAAAACCTGGAGCTTTCACTGCATTTCCATACAGTGATACCATTTGGTCGTACTCAAGTAGTAGTTAAACCATTTGCATTCAGAAACTGTTTCCTGAACAGTTTGCTTCTCTTTCCCAAATCTGATGTATTAGTAACACCTTGGTTTATGTGCTATTTTCCCCTTTCTTCCAGCTTCTTCAATAAATTTTTCATCCTGTAGTATATTTCACCCAGCCGTGAACAATACACCCATTTGCCTCCAGCCCTCCAAACTGCACTGCCGCGGTAAATTTTGTTTTATGGACACTTACCCAATTTCTGGAACTTTTACCAACAAATCACAATCCGAATATTTTAGATTCACAAGCAGAAGGGGAGAAAAGCACTCAGCTTAAGTTCAAATCAACACAATTTAAATCTAACCCCAATGCTTTTGATTTTAACCAATTGCGTTTTGCACATTATTTTTGGTACTCACTTTTTAATTTCAGCTTTCTATCAGTAAGACTCCAGCTCATCATTTTTGGGCTTTGGGATCAGGAAATGGCTCACCCGCACCCATGAATTGGAATATAGGTTTCCCCTGCTCTAGTCTGGGGCATCAAATGAAATGCTAGTATCTGGCTTGCACTGAAAAACAAACTCTATTCACTTGAGAAGTTTACTCAACCAAGGAATGTATCCAGGCATTGCTTCCCAAACATGATGTGAAACCATGGTTTAAATGTACTTGTGCATAAGTTATGAATGTGTACCTACAAACAACAACAACATATCATGGGGGGACTGAGCAGGATTGGGATCATGGTGCATGGGAAGGGGGCATTAACCCTTTCCCTCTTGCTGTGCTCCTGAAGACAATGGGCACAGCGAAGCTGCTATTAGCCCTGGCAGGGAAGTTCCCCTTGGTGCCAATGGGAGCTCTCTTCCTGTGACTAACTGCAGTTTTAGGTAGGGGGATTTTCATTGGGACTGTGGTAGCAGAAAGAGTTAAAATTTAATTGCTTACACACACTTAAGCCAAATGTAATTCAGTCCTCCGAGAGAGACCAAGCCATCCCATGACCCAGGGTGAGATCTATGACTCAGATGGCCGATCAGGAGGAAGAGAAGATTGAAAATTGCCCACCAAAACTGCTGCTTGCCTTTCTGCTGCTGCTGCTGCTGTTGTTTCTCTCTGCCCAGCACTTTTGCTAGTTGGCTTCCCTTATTGCCACCCCACACCCACACCCCACTGCTGCCTCCCACTGACGGTACTGGTCTGTTCCCTGACCTGTCCAAAGCCAGATCCAGAATCCATTTTCATCTTGTCTCGGCATCTGCAACTCCACCCAACATGATGAGATAAGGAAGGCTGGGTGTGCTCTGAAAAAGAGCAAGTATGAGTGGGGAGAAAATGGGGAGAAAACCAGTGGTTCATAAGCTGCTGGCCCATCTGTCTGTTCCCATAAGAGAGAAGGATAGGTGGCTGGCTGGCTTCTGAGCTGGACCGACAGCAGTTGGCTTGGATTCTTTGATTGAAGCTGCATGGTGGCCATTTCAATCCAAGAGAAACAAAGCCAGCTGCCACTATACCAAGATGGCGGGGGGGGGGGGTGCCAGAGAAAAAAGTGAGCTGCCATGCCAGCCTCAGCCTAGTTGGGTTCCTGCAACTATTGACTCCTTGCCATGGTCTTGCGACTCCTGATTTGTTGTAGGACAGTGATGGCGAATCTTTTTGAGCCTGAGTGCCCAAACTGCAACACAAAACCAACTTATTTATTTCAAAGTGCCTTAAATTTGGCAGGAAGGAGGAGGGGGCACTAGCTAATTGCACCCCACTCTGTCTCAGGGCATGGCTCTTCACCGGGCGCGCAAAGATTCAGCCGTGCGCGTGCTGTGCTTCTGAGCTGTCTGTTCAGTTAGAAGGAGGGCTGGGTGCCTGCGCAGTCCGCTTCTGGGGGTGGAGATGTTGGAGTGTGCCTGCCTGTGGAGGCCAGCGAGGATTGAGTGGAGAGGAGTTACTATGGAAACCCGACGCTGAATGCAGAAGGGGACGGTCTTTTCGCGATCTGGTGACCAATGGCTCGAGTGCCCACAGAGAGGTCCCTGCGTGCCAGCTGTGGCACGCGTGCCATAGGTTCGCCATCACTGTTGTAGGAGGAGGCAGAGGAGGAAGGGACATGGTGGAAAGAAAGAAAGAAAGGTGGAGTGAGTAGCCAGCTGAGCTACTCCTCTGTCACTCACCCTGCCTTGCTGCAAACAGAAGGTGAAGGAGGAAGAAGTGGAGTTAGCAGCAGTCATCAGAAGAGGCACACAAGGGGTACACAGGCACCTTTTAAAACTAGGTTCTCCAAAATGGTTCCTGTAAGCACCAATGTGCCCGTGCACACATCTCTGGGCTCCTGCTAGGCTCCCTGCCCCTGGTTTTTATTATTATTTATTTTTAAAAAAAACTTTTTTAATACCCCCCCACCCAAAACAAAAAACAAAAAAACCTGGGATCCTGGCTTGCTGCAAAGCAAAGTACTGCCCATTTTGCACTATCTTTATAAAGCGTGTTTTTGTGTTTTGGAGTTCAGACACCACCTCTGCCTTGTACTTAGGTTCTTGGGCAAGTTACTTTTCTTTTTGTCTCACCAGTTTGCCTTCTGTGAAATAAGTATTTTCTGACTGCCAGTGCCCACCATGGAAGCCGTTTTATGAAGGGACAGCCCCCATGGCAGCCATTTTGAGAGAGCATCCATCCATGGCACTCCCTCAACATTCCAAATGTTCCCACCAACTCAAAAAGGTTGGAGACCCCTTCTTTAAGGGTTCTACCTGAAGGCAGTCTAAAGATAGTTTAAAATTAATAATAATAAATTGTTTTCTTCTGTGCATGTGTAGTGCTGATGGCCTGCAGAGAGTAGCGAAGCAACAGTCGGTAGGTGGAATCACATGGAGGCAAGCCTGTGCCCAGTGTGTGTTGTTTCTGTTGCTGCTGAGGCAGAGTTATGAAAATTATAACAATCATAGAAAAAAATGCTCTGAAAACACATTGCCGATTTTCCAGGGTTCTAAATTGTGTGGAAAGCTTCCACAGATAGAGGAGGCTCTCTGCTACAAACAGTCACCTGCAACATGTGGAGGGTGACAAGAAGAGGGACAGAGATTGGGCAGAGCTGGCATACTGGAGCCTCAGGTGTAGACTTTACAGGCTCTGTGAATGCCTGCATGGGACTATTGCCTTCGAAAAATCAAGCAATAGAGCCCTTGGATTATTAAGTATCCATATTAAAAGGGCAGTGTGGTGTAGTGGCTGAAGTATCCACAAAGCGTACAGGGTTCAGTCACCAATTCTGTCTAGCCTACCTCTGAGGGTTGTTGCAAGGAAGCATAACAGTGGGGAGCCATGTGTGCCACACTGAGCTCACATGGAGAAATAAAGTTGAAATAGCCCCCGATCTTTTGAGGCGCTAGCAATACCTAAGGCCTTGGGTGTTCTGAAAGGACAGCAAACAGTTAGCTTTCTAATTCATCATTGTTTTATTTTTACTTCTAGCAGAAGGGGAGAGACACTTGTGAGATTATCTGTCTCATATAACTGGATACTATGCCCTCAATTTGGTGGGTGGAAGCAGCATTTGGTGCTCTGCCTCAGGCAGAAAAATATCTTGGGCCAGCCCTGCTCAGAGATGATAGTGCCAGCTAGCAGCACATGTGTGATCCTTCTCCCACAAGGGGTACTGCATACAGCACCGTAGACGCTGGATGAGCAGGGGGAGGGTTTCCTGAACATGGGGTGTGGTCTGGATGACAATTCATAAGCAAAAGCCAAATTCCATATAGGTACTACTTGCAAGAAATGACTCATGAGCCACTCAAATATACATATTTGAATGTTTCCAATTTTAAATGCTTATTCTGTTTCTACTAATGATTTTTAATTTTTCAGCTAGCCACTAATTCACCATTCATTTTGAGGGGCTAAGAGAACAAGCTGAATGGTTGTGACAGATTTGGCTTGCTGCAAAAAGCAGTTTAATGGCATTTTAGGAAGACAACTGACAAACATTTTACTTCCATTAGCAAAATGAATAATGCCACTCAGCTCAGTCCATAAATATATGCTGTTTGTCTTCGCAGACAGAAGAGGACAACATATAAGTCGCCTACATTTAGCACTTCTCATTTTATCATTTAACTTTTTTTTTTTGCTTTTATATTTACCTTTATCTATATAGAATTCAGAACCCCTAATCATTACATTAGGAAGAAGGACAAAAGCAGATAATGGAGCAAAGAAAGCAAGTGCCGGGGAAATCCTTTTGGAAATTCATTTAGAATACTGAAAACATAATTATCACTGATTACCACTTTTTGTCTCTCACTTTGTGGCCATTTATTTATAATTTATTAATTTCCATATTCATTATCCCTTGATTATATTCTCCTTTTCTTCAGGAGGAAACACAATTTCAAGTGCCCCTTTCCTCCTCTTCATTGTATATATGCTGCAGCTGAGGATTCGACATGTTCTTGAATCCATTTGTATCTATCCACCCTGTCTCTTGAGGGTCTATTTTGGGCTGATTGTCTTGGGAGGGGGTGGGATGTTTAAGGACACGGTTAAAAATCAGTAACTGAATGACAAGAGCTTGTTTAACGTGCTCCTAGCATCTACCTTTTCAGACTGAATTGCATTTGTGGCATAGCCAATGTATACTGTATGCATCAAACCAGTCCCAAAGTCCAGACTCTATAGTTTTAGGCTGGCTACTGTAAAAAAAAAAAAAAAAAAGTCAATTTCCTATTCCAGAAAATATTGTTCTCTTCCAGTCTATTAAAACCATCCTTTCCAACATCCCACTCACAATAGTCCCGACCTGCACCGGTTACCACTGTGAGTAGGCTTCTATCTCAGCTGAGACTGGTTCACACACTGCCGCTTGGGATTGGATATTTTAAAGCTTTTAAAGCCCTTTATTTGCTCTGGAACCTGACCTGGTAACTTTGGGTTGGATTGAGGTGCCCATCTATTTAGAGAAGGTATCTTTCCATGAATGGAACAAGCTTTGATCTAGCAGAGGTGGGTGATTTTCACTGATTTTTTGACTCCACCATGCAGCCCTCTAGCATCTTACCTCCCACACTGTTCTGCAGCATCCCTGCAGGTAGGGATGGGTGAGAATTCTGCTTGTTTGGTTTTGCTAAGGACTCACCAAAATTACTTCAGAATGGAAAGAATTTGAGCTTTTAAAGAAAGGGCGGGGAAAGGAATGTGCGAGAAACCAAAACTGACAGACCCAGGGCTTTGAGTGCTTAGCTTTTAAAACTCTGGCTTTGAATCCATGCGTATTCACGCCATGGTTATGTATTCATGCCACCTCTTTTGTTTTTCCTGACAGAGTCTTCAACAGCTAGGAATGTGTGAGGAATCCGACAGGGTGGTGAAAATCCAACAGATTTTCACAATTCCCCCCCCCCCCAGATTCCAGTTCGCCAGCCCTTAGAGACGGAAGTTCATGAAAAAAAGCCCTACTCATTCCACTTCTGATCATCAGCATGGAAGTGGGCAGGCAGTCCATTGAGCTCAAATGAGCCGGATCAGCACATCTCTATCAGACCGGCATTGAATTTGGTTGGTGCAAATGGGTGAGCATGTTTTTAATAAGAATTTACCCAAATCAGCCAATTTCTTAATATTCAAGATGCCCAGAACTTAAGATTTTGGAAATGTGAATGCCAGGGGAAGTGATACCAACAAATCCATCCATCCCTACACCCTGAAGCAGATGGGGGCTGTGTGTGGAAGAGGGGAACTGGCAATCAGGTATGCCCTTTCTGTGACTGGAAATCCACCCTTGGGATCATTGAATCCAATCCATTGTCTTTATCATGGTCATGATCACCTTCATCATGGTTTTCCTGAACAATGCCATTGTCAGGGAAATAGCCCAAGAGATGACATGAGAGCCAGTTTACCCAATCAGCAGAATCAAATGCCAAAGTTTTTCCTAGGGCTGGGTAAGAATTTACTTTCAGTTCAGTTTTGATCAGAATTTACCAAAATTCACAAAGTTGTCCTCATCTGGTACAAGCAGAGTTTGAGATTTAACAATTTAACTGTGAGAGAAACCAAAACTGACAAATCCATCAATCCACGATTTGTATGTTGAGTATGTAACAACATACAAACAAACAAATGTATGTAACATATGTAACAAACAAAGTATGTAACTTTGAGTGCTTTGCTCTTAAAAGTCTGGTTTTGAATCCATCTGTATTCAACCATGTTTGTGGTGCTGAATTAGGGTTGCCCCCTCTTTTTTCTGCCAGACTCTTCATCTTTCACAGCTGTATGGCAGGAAGGTTCATCATGGTTCTCTCCATATGGGAATAGCTGTCCCTATTGAATTTGGCTGGTGCAGATGGGTGAGGATTTTGTTTCAGTTCATTTTAATAATATTTTTTTCTTTAATTATGTTTTTATTGTATTCTAATGCATTCTTTTATTTTAATCAATTTTAATTGTCTCTGAAAGCCGCCTTGGGTACCATTTTTTGGTAGAAAGGTGGAGTTCAAATCCAAGCCAATAAATAAATAAATAAATAAATAAATATTAAGAATTTACCAACATTCACAAAGTTCATATTCAGGAGGGAAAGAACTTAAGATTCAATAAATTCAAATGTGGGAGAAAGCGAAACTGACAGGTTCATCCATCCCTATTTTCAGGCATATCAGGTATAGTCTCCCCAATATGCCACTTTACTGTGATTTTTTTTGTCCTTGCAGGATAGCTTTCAAACATGTAACTCCCAATTCTCACTCCTAGCCTGAAGTGGTAAAGTCCAAGAAAAGCTATACCACTGTTACAAACTGGCCCTGAGCTTGGTAGAAGAAAGCATAGCAATGCCCCACCGTGCCTACAGTTTTTAAATCTTGTTTAAGGTAGCTCAGATCTAAGGTCTTGCACACGCAGAGCTAACGTCTTGCATGAGACGTCTCTAGATCTATCCTTTCTAGCAGCTCAGCATTAACAGTTCCTTAATTCCTAATTGCTCCTTAACTTGTTAATTAGTTCATTTTCCAGTAAGCTAAGCAGGAGATGCCTTGACTGGAATTTACAAAGCAGAATAATGTTTTAGTCGTCTTCTGCTTAGAGAATGACAACAATATGAAGTATCTAAAATATTTTGGCATTTACCATACATTTAGAGACAGAGACCACTTCGTGGCACTCCCAGGATGAATGCAAATGTTAAGATAATATTCTGGTATTTTTTAAATCCGGGTATGTAGTATTGGAGCATTCAGTTTTGAGAAGACTGTGTTTCCCTCTTTTGAATTCTCAGAAATTGATACGTATATTTCGCAAAGTGTGGCCCATGGAAAAGACTAACTGATCTGTGAGTGACTGTCTAGAGATGATTGGGAAACGCCAACACCTAAGGATGCTGGCTGGCTGTGCAAAAACTATATGCAAAATTGTTTTAGTTCCAGTCCAAATCACTTTCACATGGTCACTCCTAAATCTATTCCATCCCATCTCTGCGGTGATCTGCGTTTTGTTTTTAATCTACACCAAAAAACCCACATGTACTGTGGGTGGGTTTGCACACCATGGTAAACTACCCTGAAAATAACCAACGGTGGGTTGCTTGCTTGCAGAACAATCCTTGGTGCGTGCGCCCAACAGATGATCAGGCTCACGGTGGGTTGCCCCCCGCTCCTTCCCCCTCAGTCCTCCACCTGGCATCCCAGGGGACTTGGGAGCTACAGCTGCTTTGTCTCCTCCCCCCGCTGTGGGCATCGGTTGGGTGGCTGTCACTGGCAGTGGACCGGGCAAGCTGGGCAACAGCAGGAAGGGTTTTATGCCACTTTTGCTGAGCGGCTCACTCGCTGCTTCCTCCCCTTACCCATGATGGGGCTGGTCAACCAGGTTCAGACAACAGGACAACCCATGGTGGGTACAACAATCCCAAGAACAAGCCATGGGCTGTCAGAGTGGCTTGTTGCCCACAAACAAGCCACCCTGTGGGAAGCAGTCCAGGTTCACACAGTATGACAACCCACTGTGGCTAGTTACCCACGATGGGTTGTTGTGTCATGAAAACTCAGTCAGTCTATGTCTTCTTAAACACTTTCAACATACAAATTTCTGAATGTATTTGATTAGGGATGTGTGAGGAATCTGTTTGGGGGGTGGAATCCAGCCAATTTGCCCGGTTCAACCCCCCAAACTCCGCCTCCCTTACCGCTTCCCCAGTGCCGACTCACATTCTTCCTAGTCGAGCTGGAGAAGCGACTTCCGTTTTCAAAGCAGGACCTCTGTTTACATAGAAATTGCCATAACCCACACCAAAGATGGCTGTAGTTTTCACAATCCACGCAAATTATGGCCATCTTCGGCGCGTTCTTGGTTTTCATAAATTTAAACCCATATCTAATGGATGTATTTCATTTGTAAGCTCCAACTAAGTATAGATCTCCATTTGCCTCCTACTGCAGCCTTCATGCAAAACATGCTATTAATAGCTCATTCCTATGGCCGCTAGACAGTGTCTAGACATCCATAGGATTTTTTCAGTGTCCCAGCTATCCATTTGGGCTTGAATATCAAGAATGGCTTCTATTCTCATTACGTTATTAATTAACTTAGCAAAGCTAGGACAATTGTGCTATCCCCAGTTATTGCTATTGTGAATGGTCACTGTGCTGATTTTGCATCCATTTAAGCTTTTATTGAATTGTTATAGATTGTACTTCCTGCTTTTCATTGCCATTTGACCCCACTGTCAACATATTCTCTCTCTCTACCCCATATATATATATATATATATATACACACACACACACACACACACACTTGCTAGGGATACATGGGCATGGTAAAATCTGTTCCGTCTACATTTCATAGATTGTCAGGCACCTTTCATTCCGTCATCTGCTCATTGATGGAAATGGATTTTGCACAAATGCATTCATATGCATTTGCACAGAGTGGCAGTTGCACAAATTTGCACTACCAAAAATCCGCAAATCTCCCCAACTTATGCAAACCCCCCCCCCCATGTGTATTTTTTACGCTTTAGCCTATGGAGGAAAATGTGCATTTTGGGTTGTTGGGTTGTTTAGTATTTTTCTATGACTAAATTTGTGTTAAATTACAGAAAGATTTTTTTTAAAAAACCAGTGGTCTGCAAGTCTGTGGAATCTGCGCAACTCAGGAAAAGCCGTTTTGCTGTGGAGTCCGCAGGTCAGATTCTTAGGAATTTATATTCATTTGAGTCCATTGCAGATTCCTCCGACATCCCCATTGGAAACTGAGGAAGTGGAGTCCGACCTATGAACGCTTTTATGTCACAATAAATGTGGTAGTCTTTAAAGTGCTACAAGATGCTTGGCTGTGGTTTTTTTTTTTTTTTTTTGCTCCAATGGACTAACACAACTAGTGAAAATGGAAATATTGCTTGACTTGATTTTGGAATGTCTGGATGCTCACTAAAAAAAAGTAACATGAGGCATGCTCACACTGATGAAAAGATTGCCTCATATTCATTAGCCAATCTGAAAGCCACTTTGGTCCAAATAATTTTAATTAGCAATTCTACCTTTGCTAGGACCCATTAAGAGTGGGTAATTGACTGCATCAGTAATGAAGCATTCTAAGGATGCTAAAACAAACAGCAAGGTTAATTATCTGGCAGTAATGTCACGTAGGGAAGTGCAGAATTGGCCATTCCAGTCTCCAGTTCCTCTGCTGTACCCTTGCAGTAAATCAATATAACGTGTGACTTCCTATTGCTTTGCTGCAGTGGGCACATTTAACACAGCAAAATAGGAGACCAACAGAATGCACTGAAACTGACAGAAAATATGACTTATTAAATGTGTTTTATTCAACTATTACATTTTATTAATATATATTCCTTCCCTCTTAATTGACGAATGAATTTTTAAAGTGTGTTTATATACCAGTTATAGCTGACAGCAAAGATGTATTTCGATTACAGAGTCCAGAAGGTTTATATTACCCAATATATAATCCCACAGTGGATCTGATATTTTTATTTTCACTCACTTTCTGTTTTCACCTTTGCACCATCCTAGCAATAAATCCACTTGCAGAAAATTATCTGATAGACCAGGGTGAGCTTTTTAAACAACTGTGCTGACAAGGTATTCATTTAAGTCCATCCCTATTGCTTCCTATTAAAAATGATGATGATTTATTTGCCTCTGGAGAAGTAAAGTGTTTCCTGTTTCCAATTACTCGCAATTTTAATTTTTTGTATTTTATTTTAAGTGAATTATTATGAATAAAAAGGCATTGAGACAGATTTGTTTCAACTTTAAGTTAAGAAAATGGAAGTTGGTGTGTGTGTGTGTGTGTGTGAGAGAGAGAGAGAGAGAGGGGTGGGTGGGTGACTTTTTTGCAGCATACCACTACAAGTAGTATTACAGATTTGCAAATAGAAAAGCTTGATTCATTAGACAGCAAGGTTATTCCTGCTTTAATTTAAACCTCTCTAAATCTGAGAGTCTTCTATTTTATGCCAGGCTTCCACATTTAAGTTTGGCTGTAGTCAGAGATCAACCTAATATAACAGGCTGGCATTCCAATGCATGCATTAATTTTAAAAAGCTTTCTTTCACTCATTATTTGTGAGTGAACTTTCAAACACATTTGCATAGAATGGTGGTTGGAAGTCTAATAAACATGTCCTGTTTATTAAATGGCAAAGGCGCAACTGCTCTGCCTCCATCTCAAATACCCAGGAGAGTTGGAAGAATATCAAAAGGTTGAAAGACGGAGGTTGAAATCCTATACATGCTTACTTGGCACTAGACCCCATTGAAAATTATGGGATTTAAGTCTGAGTAAATGTGCATACAATTGTGCTGTAAGTGCAGCTTTGATATGTACCTGTCCATATTCCTTTGGTAAGGAAGACATGCCGAAAACCTTGTGAGAACTGCTTACAGTGTTAACATCTCTCTAGTATGTAATTTGTAGGAAGGGTCAGCATGTAAGCAGGCTAACCTTTCCCTGTTTATTTATCTACTAATATATTTTGTGCATGAAAAAACAAAACAAAAAACAAGGCAACATATAACACAGTTTGGAAAAAAAATGTTTCTAATTGAACTTTGTTTAATCTGGAAATCACTTTTAGGTTCAAAACATTTTCAGCCAGTTTACTTCCACTACTAAGGCTCAAAATTTGCATGTTTAATTTTAGATCTCAAGACTGTCAATTTCATATGGAAAATACATCATCTGGTGATAGCTAGGTTTAGGGAGCAATTCTTTGGCTGCTAGATGCTGTCTAGACGGCCATAGGAAAAGTTGGAGTCCCAGCTCCGACCTCAGACAACTGCTCCAAGGTTGGAGCTGGGACTCCTACTTCGGAGTGCTCTCCCTCTGCCCTCACAGCTCTTTCCATCCTAGCTGTGGCTCTGAAGTCGCAAGACCAACTTCAGAGCTGGCATGGGGGGCATTCTGGGGGATGGGGAGGGGAGGAGCGAGGCACTGCTGTGCCGTCCTCCTCGGAATCCAGGTGGTACCTCAGCCTCCTCTCCTCACAAGCCATTGGAAAACATTTAGATGGTTGAAATCAGCCATCTGTTTTGGAGGGTGAGGGAAGTGCGGAGGCAATCCTAGCCACCATACTCCTCCCACCTTCCATTCGATGCCCCTAATTGCCCAGGCTCGGAGGGTTACGGGCAGCCACATTGGATGGCACTGTTACAGTCTTAAAATGCCTAAATGCTTTATCGTTTTTGTGAACATGTATTTCATTCTAGGTTCCACCTTATCATGATGTTTGGTGATGTTGCAGAGAAGAATAAGAGTGAAGGGGATAAATCACCATGAGAATGAAAGAAGAATAGATGATGTTTGCTAATGTCACTGTGAACACATCAAAACTTTATTATCCAAGTACAGTGGATTTGTTGAAAGAAGAGATGGGTATGCTCTCCTAAGCACATGTAGAATTAACTTGGAGTACATCTAAAATTCTTCTGAAAAAACCGTGAGAAGAATTATCAATTTTCCAAGCCAATCTTACCTTCTCCTATCCCAAAAGTGCCAGCCTAGTATCCCCCCCCATATGCTCCCCCCTTCCCTTCTCTTCTCTGAACTGGCAAACGGCAGTGGGAGTAGAAGTGGCAGGTGCATGGGGAGAAAGGAGGAGGCAGATTTTCCATCCTCTCCCTCTTCATTCCTCTAGCACAGGGCAGAGGGAGAACACCCAACGGGCTGATGGTAGATAGATTTCTCCCAAGCATTTCTCCAATTGCAGTATCCTTTGGGAGAACTACGTTGCCCACAGGGATCTCAGGAGTACTACATTTTCCAGATGGGCCCCCAGTGTCCCAATCAGTACAGCAGAGCAATGAAGCAAGAGAGCTAGAAAGGACAAATGTCCCTTTCTCCTCTTCCCACCACTTCTGCTTCCACAGTCACTGCCACTTGCCAGATAAAGAAAGGGGGAGGCTATTGGTGGGGCTGGTGTGAGGGCTTATGGGGATGGAGGGGTCTGGCAGGGACAGCGAGAGGGAAGCCAGGAATTCTTCTCTGGCTCAGATTTCACCAGCATCTCAAATAGAGAACATGGTAGAGTTTGATGTGGCCACCAGAATTTTTGAAGCAGGAATCAAGCATGCTTGGAATAGCAAAGTAAAACATGGGAAGGGAACCTGTGGCCCCTTCAGATGTTGCTGGATTACATCTCCCATCAGCCCCAGCCAGCATGGCCAATGATCATGAATGCTTGAAGTTGTAGTCCAACAGTATCTGGAGGGCCACAGATTTCCTGCCCCTGAAGTAAAGTCTTGGCAGAACAGCAGAGCAGTACCATCACCAGTTGCCACATCCCAAGAGAAGACTGATAACATTCTCTTTTATTTTCTCCTTTTAAATTATTCTGCTAAAATCCAGCATTTTTTAAGCAACCGTCCCTATGCTTTGCTGAGCTGCTCTAGCCACTGGGATTTCTCTCACAAGGCCTTTGACATGCACGCATACAAACTATTGCTTCCTCAGAGCTCACTCATGATGACTGAAGTACCTGGAAAACGTCTTCAAGTTCCATTTTCAAATGGCAAATATGAAATGTCCTGATTCAATGAAAATTACAGTAGGTCTCCTCTTTAAAATTAGAAACAAGAATGAGTCTAGTTTCAAGGAACAGAGGGAAGCGTTCACATAACAGTGGTTTTGTGACACAATAAACTGGTTGTGAAACATCCTTAAAAAAAGAAGTCCAAATCAGAAAGCTAAATCAAAGACACATTATGGCACTCCCCAGAGTTAGCATTTTAAAAAAGCATCAGGGAAATAAAAGCATAAGTAAGCAAATATTTACAGTGTCTTTCTCTTATATATGGCAAAACCTGGATTTTAGATAGGCCTGTTTTTCTTTCTTCCTTCCCTCTTTTCCAAACTGTCAAGACTTCCTAGAGGGCTCTGAGCAAAAATACATCCTTGACAAGAAAGCAGTACAAAGGTCTAAATCTGTACCGCCAAAACTCTGAAGCAAACACAGACTACAGACCAAACCAGATGTGACATTAGCAGTTTGTCACCATGTGTCTGAATTGGTTTCCATTCCTACTGAACCTCTACTAAGTGAGGGGAGGAAGATTAAAAGCACACAATGGATGGATGGGAAGCAGGATGTGAACCTTTCCCCTCTGCATTTTTCCATCCTCAAACTGCTTTTTTAAAAAGCTGTTTTCCTCCTGGTAGAACCTGTGGCAAAGCATATTCTCTGTCAGAAGAAAAATGGCCTTTTTAAAAGGCAGTTTTGGTGACAAGGCAGGCAGAAATGTTCAACTCCTCCTTGCCCAAGTTATCCTTTAAATCTCACAAATCCTTTCCCTGCTTTATAGCGATACAACGCAACCTGGGCTGGGTTGTGGTCATGTCACACTCACATATACTTTTAGAATAAAGATTCAATAGATAGAAACAAGAATATAGATGTCCCCAGCCAGTGCCCAATACCAACAACTGGACCATTCAACCTTCATATTCTAATGATTGCTTCCTTGGTGTATCTGCCTCTCAGTTTTAAAGTTTGGGACCTACTCCACATTTCCATCCTCAAAAGAAATATGGGGGGGAAAGCCATTTTCAAGGCCATACCTGGATACAGAACTCAGCAGGGCTTAGCCTTCGACCTGGTTTTAATGCAAGGGTGAACAACCTGTGGCTTGGGTGCCACAAATGGCATGGATGGACAGCAAGATGCTACCATTTGTCCTCATTTCCACACATTGGGAAATTCATGTGTACAAAAGAAAAAAACAAGTTTCATTTCATTTATTATATTTCTATACCGCCCAATAGCCAAAGCTCTCTGGGCAGTTTTGAGTCTTGAGCCTAGAATCAGTGTATCCTTGTGTGGATCATTGTGCCCAGGTGGGGGAAAGTAATACAACTAAAACTAGAAACTCTCTCTTTCTCTCTCATAAAAAAATTAGCAGGAGGGCAAAGGGACTTCCCATTAAGTGCTAATGAATGATGAATGCTGCAGATGGGGAATCTGTCCTCTTGTGCTGGATTACAGGAATTATCCTTCTAAAAATCTGTGATAGGGAACTGTCTGGGGCCAATGAAGCCTTAACAGGTCCCTTTATCAATGAACACTGTGAGACTTTTGGTGAAAGATTTGAAGAGGAAATATATATGAGGCTGTGAGTTCCTCTGGGACCCTGACTAAAACTGATAGCAAACAACAAACAAACATGGATGTGAAGAAAGAACATTTAAGAGAGTGAGCAAAGCTATTGCAGGATGGACCGTGTCATGAAATTGAGGGGGGAAATATATAAGAAAAAAGTTGTATTTGTTATCGCTCACAAAACATGCAAGCATACCCCGTTTGAAGCTCCAAACACAAGGACGCGTCCACTTAAAATATTTGCAAATCGTCGAACACGTGCTGGCGTTCATCTTCTTCCCACCCAGGAAGCTAACTTTCTGGGCACTTCCTGCCAACTTAAAATGTTGGGTGAAGGGAGGAATTTTTCCCTCGATCAAAAGCAGAAGGGTCCCTAAAATCTAAGTTTTCCTACTTTGGGGCATTTCATTGTGTAAAAGCGCAGAGTGCAAAGGTGTGGGCGTGCAAAAGGGAGATTCCTAACCCTCACAGATACTAATGGGTGATAATGTGCCTACCAGTGGTAGCAGTGCCTTAGACATGGAACTTTCCCTCACCAGTGCTCTGGACAAGCCACTCCACCTGGATGGATGTGCCTAGAATGGCTAGACCAAATTAGGGACTAGGGAGGGAGAGAGTTAGGCATCTGCATAGTTCCAGAGGTCTCTCACCTCTTTGCCTAATGGGGGTGGTGAGCCACTCAAGCCAAGGGGAGGATCACAAATACAAAACGCAACTTTGCCCTGGGCTTTCGAAGCCTCTGCTTAATATACCACCTTTGGACAATGTGGAGGCTGAGCTCCTCATTACCAAGCTACAGAGGAATTTGGGACTCTAATTAATGTTCACCTCTTATTTGAGCCCTTGGGGTACTCCCAGGCTGGAGTGTGACGGTCCAGAGGCCAAACTCCTGCTGGCCTCTCCCACCACATGCTACCGTCTTCTTCCAAGCCCAGCAGTCTAGAGGCCAACTACACACTAAAGCACCCACCAAGGAGGCAGCTCCATATGCACTGCCACCGCCTCATATTTATTTATTTATTTATTAGATTTATTATATTTATACCCCGCCTTTTTTCCTGCAAGGAACCCAAGGCGGCTTACATAATCCTCCTCCTCCTCTCCATTTTATCCTCACAACAACCCTGTGAGGTAGGTTAGGCTGAGAGTCAGTGACTGGCCCAAAGTCACCCAGTGAGTTTCATGGCTGAGTGGGGACTAGAACCCGGATCTCCCGAGTCCCAGTCCAACACTCTCACCACTACGCCGCACTGGCATATTTGGAGTTCACTGGTTGCACCAAGGCAGTCACCCATCCAAGTACTAACGAGGCCCGACCCTGCTTAGCTTCGGAGATCAGACAAGATCAGGCTGTTCAGGGTTCCTTTAATTGAGTACTGCCTGTGCACCTCCTCCACTCCCTTTGATCATGAGTCAGGCTTAGTCTGAGACACTAAGCATGGATTCTTGCCATTTTTGCAACTGCCTACCTGTGTCACTGAATGGTTTCTAACATGGTTGTTTTTTTTCCCTCTGAGTTGAAATGAACATTCACAGCTGAAGAATAAAAAAGGGCTGCTGTGAAATAAAAACGTTTGGGGGAGATTAAAGCAGGTGAAAGATTTATCTTTCTTATATCCCAATATGAGGTTTGTGTCTAGGAACTTACCACCACTCTTTCTGTAGTCTCTCCCCCACCGCCCTCTAAACAGCATGATTTCCAGAAACTGCACATTGAGAACTGAAAGAATTCTGAAGATTAAAAAAAATCTAAAGTCCTCTTCATAAGATCTGCTCACACATGTTAAATCGATGCATGAATGGGCCAACAAGTCCTGCTTCCGATCTTGTGCACACTGGCTTGCCCCCAGCCCCTGGCAATACATATATACATTTAGAGCAGGGAAGCCATTGCACGTAGAGATGTACACAGTATGCACAAAGGCTTTTCTGTGATCTAGAACCTCAATTGTGCAGGGTTCTAGATCATGTGGAAGCCACTGCATGTAGAGCTCTACGTATGGAGGCTTCCCTTCTGCAGATGTTCACGCTGCATGCATGGAGGTCAGCGGGCAGGACAAGCTGGCCTGTGCAATGTGGGGTAGGGCCAGTTGTTGCAGTTGAACATTCAACAAGCGCACAGTTCTTAGGAAGATGGCTCAGGTCTTTATCGCATCTGCAGTTTAAGGCTTTGCTTTTTTTTTTTTTAAGTAGAGTAGAATCATTATATAAGCCTGCATGTTTACTTAGAAGTAAGTCCCATTGGGATCATGCTGTAACTTTGAAAACATAAAGCTGCAATCCAACACACTTGCTTATCTGAGAGCAAGTCCCAGTGGGAATTATTTCTGAGCAAACATTTTAAGGACCGGGCTTCAAGTTTACTCAAAGGTAAGTTCTGCAAACCTCAGTGGGACTAACTCCCAAGTAAGTATGTCTAAGATTATCATGTATCCTGATTTTACACAGGTTAACCCAGAGGTCCCACTGAATTAAATGGGATTTACTCCCAAGTAACTGGGCACAGGGTTGTAGCTTTAAAACCCACGTATAGGTATGTAACCTACTGAGCAAAACCAGAGAAGTTAACAAGACTCAGGGCTTGTTCGCACGACACGAGAACCGCGGGGGAGCAGAAGTCCCGCGCGGTTCCCGTGTTGTGTGAACGCTGACCGGGGGTGCCCCCGCGGGAGGGCTGCGCGCGGGATGCGTGCAAAGTGACCATGGTTGGTAGAGGGGTAAGCCCCTACCGCACGTGGCCACCGTGCCGTGCGAACAGCGGGCGGCCGTCCCGTGGGTTCCGCACAGAGGCGGCTGCCCAGAACGGCCGGAGCTGCCACCGCTCCAGCCTGTAGGGGCAAACGGCCCCTCTGGGCATCCCGGGGCCCCGCCCCCTAACACCAGGAGTCCCGCACTGTGGTGCGGGGACTGCGGGGTTCGCCCACGTGCACGGGATGCAGGTCGTCTGCGGCACCCCGCCGGACCCCGCGGATCGCCCCGTGGTGCCTCCCCACCCGCAGCCTGGGTCGTGCGAACCAGCCCTCAGTGTGAATTCACCCTAAGGTTTTTAACTGCTGATGAGGCCACTGAATATTAAAATAAAATGCTGTTAGAAATCTTTCTTAGAAAACAGGCAAAATGTCAGGGCTGGGCTGTGAGCAGCGGTCTAAAGTGAGCCAGGAGCATGGACAAAGCCAGTAGTCAGGACCAAAGAGTAAGTCAGAATGAAAGGACATGCAATGTAGCAAGGTCAAGAAGCAAGGCAGATGTCAGGATCAAAAAGCAAATCAGAACCAGAGGACAAAGGAGCAGACAGGATCAAGGAGCACATGAGGAGTCAAGACTCAAGAGTAAGGCACAAACAAGAAGTCAGGACTGAGAAACAGCCAAGGATACAGGAACACACCAGAGCTCAGGAAGACTTTGTTGTTAAATCAAGGCTCAACTGGAACAGGAAGCCCTTTTTCACTCCTTCCTTTCCAGTGGGATTTGAGGGTCAGCCTAGGTAATCAGGTGGAGTCAGGGCCTGAAGGTATCTCATTGAGAGGCTGCCACCTGCAGTTTGTGGGTCACCACATAGGAAAGGAAAGCTCTCAGCAGGTCTGAGAGATAGAGATAGATTTTGGTCCACCCATTTTTTGTTTGGCTCTGCCCATCCCCACTATGTGGTCCCTGACTATTTTCCCCTGAAGAAATGCAGTCCACTCAGGAACTTTTGGCAAGGGTTCAGAACATTTTCATCATCCAGGAACCAAATAGTAGCATCACTTCGCTGTCATTTTAGCAAATGTGTGAAGGAAGTATGAGCTACATAAACAATGACAAAGACAGGGTGTGAATGGTTCAGTAACACAAATCATGATAACGAAACCCTTCCTGCCATGGAAATGGATCTCCTCAAATATTTTCTATTTAAAGTCACCAAAAATGCATAGCTCATTTATTGGATAGTGGCTTTTGTTAACCTTACTGTCGGGACTCCATCTTATAAGTGCACTGTACAGTAACTTCAACCAGGCAGATGATTTCCAAATAATTGGACTTATTTTGCCACTTATTGCCCATATTTCATTTTCAAAATTAGTAAGACTGAGCTCAATTCAAATCTGAGATCTTCACTGTTATTTTCTTCAAGCAGTGGGAAAAATACTTTCTTTGTCCCAAATATAGTCTTCACTTCAGTGCAAAAACACACACAATGTAGCTATTTCCACATTTTTACTCTAGTGTGCTATTATTCACTACAGTTAGATTAGTTATTAAAAAAAAAAAAGCAAGAAGGACTTTGGATAGATTGGTTAGGGAGGAGAGGGAGGCAATTTGCCTCTGATCAGACCAGGTGAGTAGCAATAAAAAAGAACAACAATGAATTGGCCATCTGGTGCACATGTATTTAGCATTCTCGGTTCATTTCTTAGTAGATAAGTTGGAATCATCACCTACAGGTGGCATATATGGCTGCCAACAAGAATGCCAGTTTCATTCAGGTAAGATAATTACCACCAGCCTTTGGGCAATTAGAGATTTTAGTTACTAGGAGACTCATGTTTGAGCTATCATTGCCCGCCCACCTGTGCAGTGTAGCTTAACTTCAACCTGAGGCTTGCTCTTTTTTCCCAGCTATTATCATTTTCAGTTTAAAATGGAAATGATCTGATCTCTCTTTTTAATAGTATAGTGCATTGAATTTTTGTTGTTGTTTTTGTTAGCAACGAAGATGATTGATAAAACTTGAAGTCTTGATCAAAGTCACATTCTTCAGCTTGAGAGGTTTTGTTGTTGTTTAGTAAAACATTTAATTATTATGCAGCAAACCCACTCTCTGTTATTCCATTAAGACAAATTCAGGATATTTCCAGCAACACTGATACATTTGGGATGCATAATGATTTTAAAGCCGGCTAACGTTTGACAATTAGTCCAAAATTGGCTCCCACATGGATTTCATTTTACTATCTCTGAACAGAAGTAAAAAATAATTACTGCACTTAAAGATTAACATTAATAATTCCTTCAAATTAATGTACATGAAAATGGTACTGTCTCCCTTATGCGACAAGTAATTTTTCAGGACAACTCACAATTTATATAAAGCTTTGCTTTTTGTTGGCAAAAAGCCTTAGTTCAGACTGAGATTATTTCCTGAAGTCAGATTTTAGTTCTTTTGTTCTCATTATTTCATTTACTTTTAAGTGGCTGAAGATAAATACATGAATGGTTCAGTTAAGGAAACTTGACTTTACAACTGAAATGCTTCTCAAAGTATATTCAGATAACAATCTAGAATTGCTAGGGAGAAATGTGGGTTGTGTGTAATTGTGTATAAAAACGAGGCCAGAATTAATGCTCAACAGAAGCTGTAATCCTTGGTCCTTTTTGCTCTGAACTGGTCCTATTGGTTTGATTAAGACAGTGCCACAGTAAGCAGATTGAGAACTGGTGCACAAGTCATTTTAAGAACTCTCATTGACTTAAATAGGCTTGTGCTAAGACCACACACATTTGAGTCTGTGTGGCTAAGCCTCTTCTGTTTTTTTGTTTGTTTGTTTGTTTTCTGAATTGAAGTGACTCCTCAGTAGAGTAATCATGATCTATCCTAAACAACTTGGATGTTGAAATTGTTCCATCCCTGCCCTGCCAGGGCTAAACAGAAATGACGTGGGAGATATGTGAACAGATTTCCCAGCATCTTTTTTCTTTTGCTTCAAGTGGCCTTGGGGGCAATGTGGATTGGGACTAGAGATGTATAAGCAATTTGTTTCAGTTTGTTGTAGACCAGAATTTACCCAGTTTACCCCTCCCAAATCCAAATGCGGACTTGAACGCAATCTGCAGTCGAAGTCCACAAATGTCCAAGCTTGCAATCTGATTTGTACCTTTCAAACCAATAATGCATTGGTTTGAAAGGTACACATGGATAAAGTGTGTACTTTTGAAAAATGTGTATTAACACAATTTAATCAATGGGAAAGAAGTATGGACTTTCAAAAAATGCACACAAAGGACCCAGGCACAGCAGGGAAAGGCATATAAACATGCATATACCTGTATATTTCCCTTCTGCAGCTAATAGCAACTTCAAGGGGGAATTTTGGGTCAGGGCTTTAGAGCAGAGGGTAAAGGACAGACACACAAAGCCCAACTCTGCAATCCCAGAATCTGGGATGTGATTACCTTTAAAGCTCAAGCTTGTCAACGTTCTTGTCAACTTGCAGAATGCAGTGGCAACAACAGCTAACAGGGTAATAATTGCTTAGATAGTTTTCACAACTTTAAGCAGTTGTGGGAGGGGAGTTGCACCAGAGGAAATCCTAATTCACAGATATTCACAGAGACTATGAATTTAGGAGGAGATGCTTAGGCAGCACTTCAGTCCCCCATTTAGAGTGAGCAATAACCATTCAAGCCCAATGATGTGAAACTACTTCAAAAGACTCCCTAATGAACATAGGGAACCTTTAAGCAAGAGAGCTAATGGGAAAGTGCTAGTTCCATTACAACAGAGCAATAGAGTTAGTCTAAGGTTTTGCTTACATATCAGATTTTGTGGTGCAACACGTTTCCAAGAGACAGGATGGGCACTGGAGTTCGATTAATGTTCACAACTCTTTTAACCAAGGGCCATGGGGGAATGATAGGGATAATTAACATCCTTGTTCCATAAAAATCCCACACACTTGGAGAACATATGAGGAAATTATGCTTAGAAAATACTAAAAGGCATATGACCTCCTTAGTAGCTGTTCCCTTGTTGTTGACATTGTAGGGTGGCCATGTGTCCAACTTTACAGGGGACAGTCTTCAGTTTGAAGGCCTATCCAGTTCATTTGAAAGATAATAAAGCACCAGGGTAAAATGCATTCTATTTCTATCTAAATTAAAGTATTTCTAAATTTGCATTGATACATCTAAAGTATTATATGCATTTTTATTTTTACAAAGGGACACCCTCTTTTGTCCTTTTTTGGGGGGCGGGGTGATGCATTTCCTCTTTTTCAGCAAAGTGTAAGTGGCCACCCTATGTTTCCCAGAGGTGCCTGCTTCACCTCCTATTGAGTTTCTGTCAGATGGCAAAGATGTGGCTTTTTATAGGGAGGATTTTCTTATACTGCATTATGCTTTTTAGGTACTATAGTATTTTTATTGACTTTACTGTTGGTTTTAATATTGATGTTATTAATGTAGTAGAGTGTCTGACTAAGATCAGAGAGTGTGGGGACAAAGCCTCACTGCACTATGAAGCTCACTAGGTCACCTTGGACCAGTCACTATTTTTCAGCCTAACCTACCTCAAAGGATTGTTGCAAGGATAAAAAGTGTGGAGAACTAAATATACCACAATTAGATCTTTGAAGGAGGGGCAAGATATAAATGTAAACAAATACATTTGAGAGTATTTTGAGGCTATAAAGTAGAATAACAATGTCAATGATCTAAATATACATAGATGGATGATGCCTTCATACAGCAGTGGTGATCCCAGTTCCCAGAGCTTGAGCAGTGGTATAAAATGACTTCCTTGCACCAGTGTGGTGCACCCAAACTTATCCTTTTCAGCAGAACTTTACCATCGAAATGAAGGCCAACACATACGAGCATGTTTGGTGAGATCAAAGACAAACAATACCTGCAACATGACAGTGATCATTATCTACCAATGCTAATTAATATATCTGCATGTAGGAAGATTACACATGGAATGGGACACAATGGATATCAGGCTTATGATGATCCTAACTTCCCTGGTGTAATAAAATAACGAGCTAGTTTTCTTCAGTTGACAAAGGAAGCAAGCTGCAAGCATGAAGAAGTGATGGCTCATATCACTACTACTAGACATCAATATACAGCTGCCTAGGCCATCATTTTTCAGGGAACAACACTACTGCCTCAGCACCAAAATGGAAGACATGTTTGTTTTCATACTTAACTCAGAGCCTGTGCTTTTGCTTCTCAAGAAAACTGAGTAACAAAGAATGAATGGATGGTTTGGTGCTATAGGGTCAAGAGGATGAATCAACAAAGTTCTGACAGCCCTAGGAAAGGAAGAAAAATACTGGCAGAACAAATACTTTGCTTGTACAAGGCCCTAGTATGATCCATGGTATCTCTAGTTAAATCAGTGCTTCTCAATTATTTTCTGTCATGCCCCCCCTAGGAAGAAGAAAACATTTCGCGCCCCCCCGCGCGACTGTAAAGCAGTGATGGCAAACCTTTTTGAGCCCGAGTGCCCAAACTGCAACACAAAACCAACTTATTTATTTCAAAGTGCCAACACTGCAATTAAACCTGAATACTGGGGTTTTAGTTTAGTAAAAACAACTCATACAGTTGTCTGAACTAATTAACATATTTTGTCTTAAAAGAAAAACACAATAACAGGGCTTTCAATGATACAGTTTTTTATTGAAAAAAACATCAACTCAATTTTTTTAAATAGTACTACATTGTACACATAGCCTGAAGGTAATTTAGGGGGAAAGAGGGGGGGATTGTGAAGAAGCCAGGGAGAATGTGGGGAAAGGAGGAGGAGGTGCTGGCTAGGAGGGAATGAGGCGGCTGGGGGGCAAGAATGAGGCGGCTCCATGGGAACGCATGGCAGGGATGTAATACGAGCCTTACCTGGGCTCTTCCGATCGTTCCTGCGGCGGCCCGATCTCACTCTTCTGAGCGGCGTGGAGCGTTCTCCGCGCCGCTCAAGCTGCTGCTGCTGCTGCCGCCGCCGCCGCCACCCGTCACTCTCCTGAGCGGCGCGGAGCATTCTCCACGCCGCTCAAGCTGCTGCTGCCGTCCGTCGCTCTTCTGAGCGGCGTGTTCTCCGCGCTGCTGAAGCCGGCTCCGCCTCTGGACCTGCCGTCGCAGCCCGTCGCGTCATGCCCTGTGCGCTGGATCCCCGCGCTCTGTTTTTGGTGGCGGGGGGGGGGGAACAGGGCAGCAACAGGACTTAAACAGCCCTGTTGCCCTGGTTCCCCCCCGCCAAAAACAGAGCGCGGGGATCCAGCGCGCAGGACATGACGTGACGGGCGGCGGATCCGGCGTGCAGGACATGATGCGACGGGCAGCGGCGGGTCCAGCGCGGCCGGCACGGAGGCAGCAGGTAGGCCCGTCGTCCCCGTCCGCCGCATCACGGCCTGAGCCCTGGCGCGCAGCATGACGCTGCCTCACGCGGGCCTACCAATTGGTTTGGCCAATCAGGCGCGCCCCCCTTTACGGAGCCTCGCGCCCCCCCAGGGGGGCGCGCCCCACTATTTGAGAAACACTGAGTTAAATGATCTCAGGTGATCTCAGAGAAGGGAAAGAATCTCTGCTTGGGGCTTTGAAGAGCTCCAGCAAATCAAGTACGGTAATAACTTGGATTGCAAGTAACTTGGTCTGAGAGCGTTTTGCAAGACAAGCAAATTTTAAAAATAAATTTTGACTTGATAAACAAGTGACGTCTTGCAAGACAAGTAGTGTAGGGATGTAACCGCTCACCTCGAGCGGGCCAAAATCGGCCCCGCTCACGCCCGCCAGAGACTCGCTTTGATATAAGAGTGTCTTGGATTACAAGCACGGTTCCGGAATGAATTATGCTCTCAATCCAAGGTATTACTGTAGGCTGTGCTAGGTTAGATGGACCAACTCTATAAGGCAGCTTTTTATATTATATCTCAGGCAAGATATTTCAACAACAGCGGGAATCCCATGTGCTCAAAATCAAGACTGGGATTCTGACATGTTTCCAACTAGATAATCTTATATCCAATCATGTAACCTACAGAGATGGATTACTGAATACAGCATGCCTAGTTGAATATTTTTAAAACTCACATGACTGAAGTTATAATGAATGTAAGTCTAGTTCAATCGTCATCCTGAAAAAATATCCCTCCTAGCTCCCCACAGAAGCCTTCATTGCAGGGAGCTAGAGACCTAGGAAAAGCCTTCAGTTTAAGGCCAATGTCTCATCTGCCACTCCCCAACACTGAGATCCAGTGTGGCGTAGTGGTGAGAGTATCGGACTGGGACTCGGGAGATCCAGGCTAGTCCCCGCTCGGCCATGAAACTCACTGGGGGACTTTGGGCTGGTCACTGACTCTCAGCCTAACCTACCTCACAGGGTTGTTGTGAGGATAAAATGGAGAGGAGGAGGAGGATTATGTAAGCCACCTTGGGTTCCTTGCAGGAAAAAAGGCAGGGTATAAATATAAGAAAGAAAGAACATGGTGGAACTGTAAGGAGGAAGATGGCACATGGAAGGGCTAACAATGATAAAAGAGCACCCCTGGGGAAGGTCTTTCCGAGGTTCTCTTTATCCTGAAAATTTCCCAAAATGTCTTGGAAAGACCCAATCCATTCTCAATCAAGATGTGTGGGTTTGTTATTGCTATCTTTTAGCCCTTTTGCACCAACCAGCTCATTTTTGTTTTTGCAAGTAAAATACTGAAGTGGAAGAACAGCTGCTTATTCAGGTTCAGGACTACATAATCTATGATGTGGTCTATGAGTGAACATCCGGGGGCTTTAATTAAAGTGAGCAACTGGCAATACTGAAGGAATGGAAGTGGAAACAGAATAGCTGAACTTTTGAATATGACACTGGATTTTCTGTGAAAATTGCTTTCTTGGGGCTTGGAAAACATATCCCATTCATTCATATGTCTAAAGTGTCCCAGTTTATCACATATGAAGAGCTCATTCAACATTTACTCAGCAATCCTAGGGACACTGACCTAGGAGTAAACCCCATTGAACTCAGTAGGACTTGCTTCTGAGTAGGCGGCGTGTAGGATTGTGCTGTTAAGGGAGCCAGTGTGGCGTGGTGGTGAGAGTGTTGGACTGGGACTTGGGAGATCCGGGTTCTAGTCCCCGCTCAGCCATGAAACTCACTGGGTGACTTTGGGCCAGTCACTGACTCTCAGCCTAACCTACTTCACAGGGTTGTTGTGAGGATAAAGTGGAGAGGAGGAGGATTATGTAAGCCGCCTTGGGTTCCTTGCAGGAAAAAAGGCGGGGTATAAATATAATAAATAAAATAAAAAATAAAAACTCTCTTATGTTTTAACCATTATTAGTTATGTTTGCAGTAGTGCTGCCATATGGTATTAATCTATTTGATACTTTTTCCTAGTCAAGCGTAGTTGGAAGATGCCAAAGATGTCTCAGTTGAAATTATGCAGCACAGTTAATATAGTGCAGGCTGATTATGCTGTTTCGATGCAGTTTATGGCATTTGATTTGAAATATTAGACTGGAAATTAATGTGTTACACCTTTCATACTGATATTCTCTAAATCAGGCCGTATATAGTTTTTTCTGCTCCTAAAAATACATTAAGAAAAACAATGTAATGATCAGCACTTTCCCACCAGTGTTCAAATATAGGCTAATGCCTATGGAGCAATTAATATTTATGAGCTAAATGAGCTCTTATATCCTAAATCATGAATATATAGTCCTGGAAGCTTTAAAAAGCAAACCATGCAAGCATAAACTAATATAATAAATAGGCATTTGCACACATCAATTGTGAATGTTTGTCAAATACAAATATATTTTAGCAAACTGAAATTAATCTCTGCATTTTTTTTTCCTATTAGCATTACTATTGATCAGAAGCCAACTCCCTCTTAGCTGCATTAGTTTGATAGGATCCAATTTCTTGACTCAGTTTTCACTTGATGTATTCTGATCAGTAATACACATGGGCCTGGAATTGTCAATGTTCCAACTACCATATTTGGACAGCAAATTTTCCCATGTTAAAACTCACTGGAAATATTGCTAGCAATGCAAAAGTAATCAGTGGGTCATCATGATCTAACCCACTTTATTTCCCAACAGCTTCCAGTACCAGAATATAAAGGCACAAGAAAACAGTCTCTGTTGTTCATCCTAGTGCTCAGTGGTTTATAGTCTAGAGTTTTCCTTATCATAGAGATCAAAATCAGTTGATCAAAAGGTTCTTTTTTAATCCATTGATCTAACTCCTTCTGGTTTTTGACACCTCTTTTTCCCTTTCCTTTTTAGTCAGTGCTCATGTTATCTGCCGTAGCAAACTTTCACCTTTGTCCTATTGCTAATAGGATTGCACTTATTATACATTTGTTCATTTTAAAAAACAATGCATGCATCTCATTTTCAGCACATTGTGAGCACTAAAAGTTATTGCAATGTCAAATTCAATGTTTTAGCACCAAAAACAGTAAGCAAAATGTATTAAAGTGGAGAAAGATGAATCCACCAAACCTAGGGCTAATGTTGCCACTCCGATGAGTTGCTCCACCACCTCTGTTGCTATTGTACTAGTGCAGTTGCAGTGATGCACCTGCACTGGCACATCTGCATAGTGCAAACTCTTGTGCTAATAAGATGTGTACAGAGTAGAGAGGTCATGACACAATTCGTAGGAATGGCAACATCAATGCCGAATGTATTTACAGATTGGCATTGAGGTGCTTTGCCCCAGTGAGTTAAAAACAGGTTCCTTTATCTGTACACCCCTGAAACAGCTGGGACGATCTGCTGTCACGTGCAACACAGCTTTAAAAAGTGCACTTGTTAATGGGCCCTTGCACCAAATCCTATCCAGTTTTTGATGTGGGCAGCAGACTGTAATATTCCCACCAAGATTGTCAAGTGATGCTTGGGGCAAAACTCATCAGGAACTCCCTTGATTAATGGCACAATCCTATACATGTCTACTCAGAAGTAAGTCCCACTGAGTTGAATGGGACTTACTCCCAGGTAAGTGGGTATAGTACTGCAGCCTAAGAATCATTATAACCGTATGTATAAGTGCCATTACACCAATCTTGCTCAACCTGGTGCCTTCCAGGTGTTTTGGACCAACTCCCATCAGACCCAGCCAGCATGACCAATGGTCAGGAATGCTGGGAAATGTAGTCCAGAGAGCGTTGGCTATTGGGCAGTATAGAAATGTTGTTCATAATAATAGTGAAGGGAGGAAGGAGGGTACCTAACTCCTGGCAGTGTAGGCAAGGGAAAAAAGGGTTTCTTGGGCTGAACACCAACCCAGCACGGTAGGCTACCATCACCCTTTATGTACAACTCGGCTTAAGCCAGGGTACTCACAGACCTTAGAGGACACCCCTAAGGCTTATGAAATAGGGGGAGAAACTAGCATCCTCTATTTCTAAAGCATAGTCCTGAAACCTTAAATAGTAGCATTAACCAAGAGGAAGACTCTGGATTTAGTACTGAAGCAATTTAGAATGAAGCACACAGACAACCAGCTTTAAGAGGTAGTAAATTTATTAGGGATGAGGAAAGGGAATACAAAACACACAAGAACCAGAGTAACCCTTGGAAGCAATATTTCAAGGCAAAAATAACAAAACTGCCTAAATCTGCCTATACATACCTAAGCACAGGTCTTCCAATAGATCAGGGCCCAAGTGGAGAAACTTGGAGTCTAAAGCAAAAGCAACAAAAAGACAAAGATGAAGACAATGGGCAGCTGTAACTCCCCTGGTTATCTGCCCAAGCCCTGGCAACTCTAAGGTGATCCCTGTTAACCAATCACAGCAGGCTGGCTAGAATAATTTTCTCAGGCCCCTAAAGGGAGGTGAGAGTTCCTACAGCTGAGATCACTCAGTCCAATTAATCAGGTCTTCTTCTGACCTTGGGGCTAGAGACATCACAAGACAACACACTCACAGGTGGTTTACCCACTATGTGCAGCCCCAGCCTTTGCAAAATGGGAGCTTACAGACTGCTAAAATACAAAAAGAAAATGAAACTCTTGACCATCATCATCATCATCATCATCATCATCATCAATGTCTGGAGGGCATTTTAAAATGTCAGGTTGGGGGAGGATGGATCCCACCCTATATCAAAATGAAAAATGCCCCTGCATCAGTACTGGGTCCTGTCCAGCTACAGTGGCATGCAGACATTAGTGGCACGGTGATGACAGGGGCTCACTGGGATGTAACACTGGCACTTTTTTATTAGCAGGGTCGCTGACATCATGTGCCACCCCACTCAGACTTCCCAGTTCCCGCTAAGCTTAGCTGCAATCCTTACAGTAGCTGAGAGGAATTAATTTTCCCAGCAACAGTACATTGTTCCATGTTGTAACACAACATATTTTGGGGTGGTTTGGTTTTGAATGGGCAATTAGCTTTACGAAAGACCTGTTCCTGGTGGGAATGAAAACTGCTAGAACGGGTTTGTTGATATGGATCAACACAGCTGCCTGTATTGTTGGACTCTTCTGGGGCCAGGGGGGGACGGGGGACGGTCAGCTATGGAGACTGTCATGATGAGTGCCTGCACTTCAAAAATTCACCACTACGCGACTGGCAGACCTGCATTTTATTCCCCAACTGTTGGTTACGCAATGAAAGACAGGCCTCAGTATACACTTTTCATTTAATATTACATCTTTCCCATGTGGCCATTAAGGGTTGTATCCAAAGGTGTCATTCCACTGATGGAAGCAGTTCTGTCAACAGATCTGGGAGAGGAGGGAAATTCTCACCCACTACAGCCCCCCCACACACACACACAGACACACACACATACTTCAAAATCTACTCCAGAGGGCTGAAAAACCCTCCAGGGCAGATTTTCAGGTAGTGAGGAGGGCTGCAGTGGGGAGGAGAGAGGGAGATTGCACCAGTGGATTTCCGCTAGTGCAACCTTGGATTTAACCCAGGGAAGTATTTAAAATCTGCTTCTTCAAACTGAAGGGACAGCAATGTTTACACTTAATTATAACCACCACAAGAAAGTATAAATGATTTAGTCCAAGTTGCCTTTCATGAAAAAGTACCAGAGCTGATGAGGGAATAATACAAGTCTTCACAGAAATAATAACTGTGCAGAAATGGCATATGCTGTTACAAAGAGGTTAATTATTTTTGCATCTCAGGAATTCAAAAGGAAATAAGACAAATGCACAGAATGCTAAATGGGATTAGTAGATTAATGCACAGATGAGAGAGATTCTAAGCAAAACACAATCCTTCAGAATTATCAGACATTCCTTGATAAAAAGAAGACTTGATTTGCTTTTGTCAGTGTCAAAGCTCTGGTTATCTTTTCCTCAATACTGGAACCTATGGGCATACTAAGGTTGTCATTAAAATGTCAAGAGAGATCAGAGTAATCAGGGTTTAATTTGTAAGGGAAAATCTTCAGGTGACATTACCATTTTCAAAGGCACACCTTACAGTCGGAAAACTCAAACTCTTGAGTCCTGTTCTTGCTTCCCTTGGCCAGTCCTGCATAAATCCCAACTGCATAAATTAAGCAACTGCACAAATCCCTGAATAGCAGGAGGAGAAAGGGTCAATTCAGCCCAGTGATCAGCGTCTATGCATATTGCAGTCATAGGATTCATAGTCTAGGGCTGGACCTTGACCACACAAACGTTCTAGGGCAGCGGAAGGCAACATGGTGCCTAGAGGGACCAGTGTACGCCTGGACTCCTTTCATGGTGACTGTCAAGGTGCTCACCCCACTTTTAGGAGTCATTTAGTGAGTTGGGGCTGAGACCCCACCTCTGCCTTGTTCTCTGCCTTTTGGGCAGGTTACTTGTCCTTTGCCACTCATCCCACAGTAGCTATTTGTGATGGTGCTCAGGTCAATTTCTCAGATTTCTAACTTTGGCCATGATCCAAAAGGTTTGCCTACCCCTGCTCTAGGGAAGGTCCATAGCTTGAAGGTAGAACAGATGTTAGACATGCACAAGATCCCAGGTCCATTCCTCGGATTAAAAAAAAAGTATTAGGAGCAGAGACACTGAGCAGCAACTACCATGAAGAAATCATGAAGGAAGGACACCAGAGTGTGTCCCAAATGCATTCACAATTTTTATACACACACACACACACACACATGCTCCTTCGCAGTTGTGCAAGAGCGAATTTCAACTTCTAGAAGAGAAGGCAGGATGAAATTGAGAAGAACATTGAAGCCTGCTCAAAAGTGCTTGAAACAAAATGTTACAAATGTTTTATAAGGACTACTCTGAGAATGCTCTTTGGGAGTGGGTGTGCTTGTAACGTGAAGCAGTCTTCCTTTAAACAAGAAGTTGTTTGCTAGCAAGGCAAGCACCGAAGTGGAGGATGAAACTGACAAGTTCTTTGACAAGTACACAATATGGCTTTGCTGGGCTAAAGGAAGTTGAGTGTGGAAAGGATGAAACTGTCAAAGATTCTTACTACAGGAATACATAACAGATAGGTGAACTTGAAAAAGACCATATATACATATATATATATATATATATATATATATATATATATATATATATGACCCCATTTGTGCAAATTTAAAGACACAAAAATAAAAATACCCCCCCCCAGTCCATCTCACTGATTACTAGTTCTCAGGACCAATTATGTGTTTGAGAATGAAAATTCCTGAGGCTAGTAGATAAGCTTCTACCAAGGCGCCATTGCAAAAAAGCCTGTCTACTCTAGCGGAAAAGGCAAGGAGGGAAGATGGGGAGGTGAATATTGCCCCCACCACTCCTCCCACCCTGCACTGGATGTTCAGAAGCTTCCAAGTTTGAAAGGATCACACCCTAATAATATATATGAATCCCTGGGATGCTCCCAAGGTGGGGATTTTGATGCAGGCTGATCCAGAGAGGTGCTTCATAAGACCAGAGATAGGGATGTGTGAGGATTTCATTTGAGGGGTGGAAATCCGATGGACTAGCTAGGCTTGACCCCCCCGAACTCCATCCCACTTACCTCTTCCCTGGCGTTGACTCTCGTTCTCCTGAGCTGAGCTGGGGAAGCGACTTCTGGGTTCCCTGCAGGCTGCTGTTTATGTAGAAAATGCCTTAAGATATGTCCAACGTCGTAGGGGTGGGTGACCCGCCCGACACTTGACTCGTGGCACGCGAGCCGAGTGCGAGCACCAGCTGAGGTGCTCGCCAGACTTCCAGATCCCCGGCTCTACATTGTTTATGTAGAAAATAGTGTAAAATACATTTAAAACGGTCACGGTTTGTGCAAATTAGGCCGTGATTTGCACAAATTATGCAAATCGTGGCCATTTTAAATGTATCTTATGCCATTTTCTATGTAAAGAACATAGAGCCGGAAACTGGAAGTCACTTCCCCAGCTCAGCTTGTGAGAATGCGAGCTCAGCTGGGGAAAAGGTAGGGTGAGCAGAGCTCGGGTGGTCAGGCCCCGCAAGTTGTTCACTGGACTTCCACTCCCCAATTGAGCTCCGTGCACATCCCTACCAATATGACCTCAATTTGCGTAACTTGTGCAAATTGCAGCTGCTTTTGATGTATCTTAAGGCATTTTCTATGTAAACAATGGCCCGTCGGGAACTTGGAAGTCCAGCGGGCAGCACGGCGCGTGCCAGCTTTCAGCCTGGTTTCGTGGGTGCAGCAGTGGCATCCGCTGAGCCAGAGGTGGGTCGGGACCTGGCGGATCACCCACCCCTAAGCAGAGGAGGCCATTACAGGGAGTCACATAACATAAGTTGTCATATTTTGATTCTGGGGTCCCCTGACAACTGTAGGGATGTAAGCGTATGATCTTGCTTTCATGAAGATTACAATTATCGTGTTTTGGTTTCTTCTGCTGTAATCATTCTGTTAATTTGCTTTTGCTTAATAAAATCTTTAGCCTTCACCCATTAGTGTGTTTATTGTATTCTGAATCCTAAAAAGAACCTTTGCCTCTTGGCAATGCATGCTCTTGGCAGAAATCTAAATCTATTGCAGAATCCTTCCAGAACAGCTTCATCGTCTGCAAGACTTGCACTCCACACATGGAGATCTCATGGTTTTGTTTAATAATTCTGAGTGAGTGAGCTAATACATACATTATGACACCTATGCAGTTATTAGAGCCATGATGGGGAATGCGTGGGCCTCCCAATGTAGGTGGATTGCACTCCCATCAGCCCTAGCCAGCATAGCCAGTGGTAAGGAGTCACGGGTCTTACAATCCATCAACATTGGAGGGTTGCACATTCCCCACCCCTCTATAGAAAAATGGAGCCTAGCAGCTCAGAGGTAGGAATTCACTGGTCTCAATGAAAACTGCAATCCTTATTCTATCACAGTGTACATGGCTGACCAGGGACTAGCTTGAACCCTTTCCCAGAAGATGTGAAGGGGGGGGGGGGATGGAAACAAGCAGAACATAAGAACATAAGAAGAGCCTTGCAGAGTCAGACCAAGGGTCCATCTAGTCCAGCATTCTGTTCACACAGTGGCCAGCTAGCTGCCCATGGGATCCCACAAGCAGGACATGAGTGCAACAGCACCTTCCCACCCATGTTCCCCGTCGGGAACTTGGAAGTCCAGCGGGCAGCACGGCGCGTGCCAGCTTTCAGCCTGGTTTCATGGGTGCAGCAGTGGCATCCGCTGAGCCAGAGGTGGGTCGGGACCTGGCGGATCACCAGCAACTGGAGTACATAGGCATACTGCTTCTGATACTGGAGAAGGCATATAGCCCATCAGGACTAGTAGCCATTGATAGCATTCTTCAGGACTATGGCAGAGCATAATAAGTAATCACATTTAACAGAGACATTATTTATTTATTTTTAATAATGCTTTGTTATCCCCTTGTTCAATGAATATGGGAATTAGCTGCTTTTGGTTTTCTTTTTGCTTGCTTCACTGCTTTCTTTAAGGGAGTTTCTGACCATTCAATCCCCTGTGATAGGTTGTTGTTCTTAAAATTCTTCTTGTATTTCAGTTCTATCAATTGCAATATACAAATTGTAACAGTGAAGTGATAATGCGGAGACAGAGAGAGGGAGAGATTAAGGGATTTTGCTGCTTTAAAATCCTCAGGTGTAATAAAAGACCAGGGAAATGATCAAGGCTTAATTTGAGCCCAGGATTCAGCCTTGGAAAACCTGAAGTAATATTGAAGTGCCTTTGGAGATATGCAGAGTATATTTTCCTCAATAGTGTGAAATCACAGCCAGCCCACACATCTCTGCAATTACTAGGAATATTTTCAAGTGAATGTATGCCTCACCCTTAGCACCTTCAATTTTAGGAATTAAGCATTGTATTAATTATGCCTGAGATAATTGCAGACATTGGCCTACCTCCTACCAAGGTGGTAAACTTGTGTCTGGGCTTCAGGTCCATTTCAGGCAGCAGCTGGGAGCTCACACAACTAAATGCTCCTCCATACAAAAAATAATAATCTCCATGCAGAGAAAACTGGATAGAGACAGGTTTTAACCTAGCTAGGCATTCAAAAATTGAGTAGTTTTAGCTATGTCAGATGTAGAGATAAACTGTATCCATTTAATGCTGTCATCCAAATAAAGAGAGAGTAAAATGTAGGTAATGATGCAAATCCTCAACCCCCACCCCCAATGCAAGGCCTGTGGCTCACACTGGCTCAGCCTGTCTGAGCGTGGAAAGCTAAGCAGGCTCAGGCCTGGTTATTACTTGGATGGGAGACCCCTCCTCTAGTCTCCTGCATTGAGCAGGGGGTTGGACTCGATGGCCTTGTAGGCCCCTTCCAACTCTATGATCGTATGAAAAAGGCGAACCTTTTTCAGCCCAAGTGCCCGAACTGCAACACAAAACCAACTTATTTATTTCAAAGTGCCAACACTGCAATTAAACCTTTTTACCGAGGTTTTAGTTTTAGAAAAACAACTCAGTTGTCCAAACTAATTAACATCTTTTGTCTTTAAAGAAAAACACAATAACAGAGCTTTCAATTATACAAACAGTTTTTTGTTGGAAAAAAAATCAACTCAAAAAATTATTATATTACTACATTGTACACATAGCCTGAAGGGAATTTATACAACAGACTTCCACTGGCCCCTCATCTGGGGCCAGGAAGAAGATTTGCGAGTGGGGGAGGAGAGAGGAGTCAGGTAACAGGTCAGGTTGGTCACAGATACTGAGCCAATGGCTCAACTAGGGCGGGGACACAGGAAAGGGCTTATTTAGGCACCTGGGTTCCCGCCCACGGTCTCTTTTGCTGCTGTTTTCGGGCTCCCTCCCATCCCACCCTGTTAGCAGTGTAGGCTCCTCTGGTCGCCCATTAACGGGGGCCGAGTGGGAATTTTGGCTCATTGTCTCAATTGGCCGGGGCAATGGGCGGGTTTCGCCTACTCTACACTGTGAATCAGGGTAGGGAAATTTTTGAATTCGATCTTGATCCCACCAGGGGGATCATAGCTAAATTGGTCGCATTTGCGGGAAGTGCGGGATTAGGCAGTATGGCTTAGGCTTATGGTGATCATCCAGTGGCACCTTTCAAGGTGACTGACGTTTACCCAAGGCTGCCCTCGCTAATGCCCTGAGGCTTGGCAGGAGGGAGATTGGGACGTCTTTGGGGTTTTGCCTTTCTCGCCTACATTGGGTGCCTGGAGGCGACGATGGTAAAGCCCTCCAGCTCCACATGGAGGGCAACTGGCCAGGGGCGGACCAACCCGCCTCCGGTGTGGTTAGGATGTATTCGCCAAAATATTGGTTTTTTTCCCGGCCAATGGCCGGGCTAGGTTAGTACCACACTTCACCCTTCACAGATCTTCAATTCAATAAATGTGGCCCTGATTTGAAACCATATACTCTGTGTCTGACTCTTCTTTATCTCACCCATACACTCGCAAACTTTTTAAATAATTAGGCACATGTATTTTTGGATAAGGGATTCTCAACTTGTTATATGATTACCGGTATATGCCAGACTGAAATTGTATGGGGCAAGCTTTACTCCGGGTCCTTTCCCTGCTTCTACAGGTGTCGGATTAGTAAAAGTAAAAGTCAACCTGTACTAGGATAAGCAAGATAAACAAGAAAATGAAACGTGCTGAACACATTTTAAACACTTTATTTCTTGGACTACAAACACTGCATTAGGTAAAAGTTTGCATTGGGCATGCTTTTCCACAATTAATGTGATTTTTGCTATTGCATGCATGCTGATAATTTGTCAAACCTTAGCTCATACTCTGTTAGTTTGAGAGCAATACATGCAGCACTCAGGTCAACTGTTAGGGCTTTACATCCAAGCCATGCTCTGTGCATCATTCTTCAAAATCTTTTAAATGTGATAACAATGTAGAAAAGAATTCTGTAACAGGAATTCTAGAATAAAATCATTCTATTCCACACTGTGAGAAAGAACAAGATCATTAGTCTTTTCGCGATCTGGTGACCAATAGCTCGAGTGCCCACAGAGAGGTCCCTGCGTGCCAACTGTGGCACCCGTGCCATAGGTTCGCCATCACTGTCTATGAGATGCACCAGTATCGCATGATACACCTTTTTTAGACTCTTCCACATGACTGATCACAGTATTCAGTGACCATCACCAAATAGCCTGAATAGTGAAAATGAGCATGTCATGAAGAATGCTAGAACTTCCACAGTTCTATTTTTAACAAAATCTTCCATTTGTAATATAATATTAATATGGATTTGTCATTGCAATTTTGGCCTGGATCTTTCTCTGTGAACCTTTGTTCACTGAAAAGCAACTTTATGAACTAATGGTACACTTTATTTAAAAGGACCACATAAGATACTTGATTTTTACCTGTGCCTTTTTTTTAAATACAAAAATCAATGCAGAATTAGGTGAAGCATAAGATAACAAAGGTATTTTATGGGAAGAGAGCAAATAATCACATCTCACACTGCTGATTAAGTATCCTAATGACTACACACCCTTTTCTCAAAAGAGAGAGATACCCAGAGACACAACTTGGTAGCTATGGAAACATGAATAAACTAGACAGAGAGCCTATAAGAACTTTTACATATGCATATGACAACATGCTCACATGTTCACTAATATATACATTCAAGAAGGACTGTTCAGAAACTGGATCACTGAAGCTGAGACCCTGTTTGGCAAAGATGGATAGCTGTGTACTGTGCAGTGAAGAGGAAAAACATAATATATCTGTTTGTCCACATCAAGCACAGATGTGTAGTCAAACAACAGGAAGGGTGTGCAGCCTTCACTGCATAGATTAAGAATGGCTGGGGCTGCGTGGGATCCCCCCCCCCCAGTGACAGTTTTGTTTTAGTACAGAAATTCATGCTATGAAATATTCATATACAAAGGCTATATTTTGCTGAAAAGTGGACTTGAATGATTACATCTGGTCCCAGCTGTGCATAAACTGGGGAGGAGTGAGCATGAGTTGCATGCTTTTGAGTTAAGCTAAGGTCAAAACAAACAGATTCTACTGATATGTTATAATACCTTTAAACGAAGAAGTTGGATGTTTGAGAAATCCACTCTGCCATATTTTTCTCTTTCAGGTTTCTCCAATCTGCACCACATGGAAACAGACATGGACTGGACACTATTTGCATCCAGAAACCCATACGTTCCCCGAGTCATGATGTGTTCTGTGGACCTGTCTGGAAAAATGCACACATCTGAAAAGTGTGCAAAGGCATATGTACACATTTAAAAATGTATAAAGACCTGCTTTAGTTAATTCCAGTTTGATGATGATGATGATGATAATGATGATGATGATGATGATGATGATGATGATGATGTTCCCTGGGCTTAGTCCAGATACAGCTAGAAGGGCTTGCTTGTAATGCTCACCTCAAAGAGGTGAGCAATACATGGCCCAAATTCTTCTCAGTTTGAAACTGTTAATCTGGCACTGAAAAGGGTTAAATAATTTTGCTAACAAAAGAGTGAATAGGCTACTTCAAACTGTAGATGGCTAATTTGATCTGGAATGGTTGAATTGTATGAATGAGTGTTTTGGGGGGGCCTACAGGAAGACCCCCTAAAAGACCCCATACTCATATTTAAGACAATCCCAGACATATTCCAGACCCATGGGCAAGAAGACCCTGACATTGTGATTCTATGCTAGTTAAGGTTATGGCACTATAATACCTTTAACTAATACTTTAAAGGACGTTGAAAGAAGAGGGGAGAAATGCAGCTGCCTTTTGTGAACTGTCTTGCAGAGTAGTAGCATGGTGATGGCGAGCTGAGCTACTGATATGAGCAGAGGAATGGGGGAATTGACACATGCTCAGAATCTGATGTGTGGAGAGCTAGTTTGGGGGGTGGAAGTCTAGCAAACTCGCCAGGCTCGACCCCTCGAGCTCCGCTCGACCTACCTGCTTCCTCAGCTCGACCCGAGTTCTCCCGAGCCGAGCCGGGAAGTGACTTCTGGGTAAGAATGTGTGCAGAGCTCAATTGGGGGGGGGGTGGAAGTTCGGCAAACTCACTGGGCTCGACCCCCGAGCTCTGCTCGCCCTACCTGCTTCCCTGGCTCGACTCGCATTCTTGCGAGCCGAGCCAGGGAAGTGACTTCCGGGTTCCCGGTGTTACATTGTTTATGTAGAACAGAGCTCTCCAACCTTGGGTCCCCAGATGTTGTTGCTGACCTACAGCTCCCAGCATACCCAGCCAGCATGGCTAATGGCAAGGGATGCTGGGAGCTGTAGTCCAGCAATATCTGGGGACCCAAGGTTGGAGAGCCCTGACGTAGAAAATGGTGTAAGATATGTTAAAAATGGCTGTGATTTGTGCAAGTTAGAATCATATAATCATAGAATCATAGAAAAGTAGAGTTGGAAGGGGCCTACAAGGCCATCGAGTCCAACCCCTGCTCAATGCAGGAATCTAGGTCAAAGCATCTCTGACAGATGTCTGTCCAGCTGCACCTTGAATGCCTCCAGAGTGGGAGAGCCCACCACCTCCCTAGGTAGTTGATTCCATTGTCTTATTACTCTGACAGTCAGGAAATTTTTCCTGATGTTTAGGTGGAATCTAGGTTCCTGTAACTTGAGCCCATTATTCCGTGTCCTGCAAACTGGGATGAACGAGAAGAGATCTTTGCCCTCCTCTGTGTGACATCCCTTCAAATACTGGAAGAGTGCGATCATATCTCCCCTCAGTCTCCTCTTCTGAAGGCTAAACATGCCCAGTTCTTTCAGTCTCTCCTCATAGGGCCTTGTTTCCAGTCCCTTTATCATCCTTGTTGCCCTCCTCTGAACCCTCTCCAGTTTGTCTATGTCCTTCTTAAAGTGAGGTGCCCAGAACTGGACACAGTACTCAAGATGAGGCCTGACCAGTGCCGAGTAAAGGGGAATTATCACTTCCCGCGATTTGGAAGCTATACTTCTATTAATACAGCCCAAAATTGCATTTGCCTTCTTTGCAGCCACATCGCATTGCTGGCTCATATTCAGTTTGTGATCTACCACAATTCCAAGATCCTTCTCACTTGTAGTATTGTTGAGCCGAGTATCCCCCATTCTGTAACTCTGCATTTGGTTTCCTCTCCCTAGGTGCAGCACTTGGCATTTATCCCTATTAAATTTCATTCTGTTGTTTTCGGCCCAGCGCTCCAGCCTATCGAGGTCACTTTGAATTTTGTTTCTGTCTTCCAGAGTATTAGCTGTTCCACCCAACTTTGTGTCATCTGCAAATTTGATAAGCATTCCCTGTACCTCCTGATCCAAGTCATTAATAAAAATGTTGAAGAGCACCGGACCCAGGACCGAGCCCTGTGGTACCCCGCTCGTTACCTCTCCCCAGTTTGAGAAGGAACCATTGATAAGCACTCTTTGAGTCCGATTCTGTAGCCAATTGTGGATCCACCTGATAGTTGTTCCATCTAGCCCACTCTTAGCTAGCTTACTAATCAGGATATCATGAGGCACTTTGTCGAAAGCTTTGCTGAAGTCCAGATATATAATGTCCACAGCATTCCCACAGTCCACAAGGGAGGTTACCCGATCAAAAAATGAGATCAGATTAGTCTGACAGGATTTGTTCTTGACAAATCCATGCTGGCTTCTAGTAATCACTGCATTGTTTTCAAGGTGCTTGCAGACTGACTTCTTTATAATCTGCTCAAAAATCTTCCCGGGGATTGATGTCAGACTGACTGGCCTATAGTTCCCAGGTTCCTCCTTCTTGCCCTTTTTGAAGATGGGAACAACATTTGCCCTCCTCCAGTCGTCTGGCACTTCACCTGTCCTCCATGATTTCTCAAAGATAATAGACAGTGGTTCTGAGAGTTCTTCTGCCAGTTCCTTTATTACTCTAGGATGCAGCTCATCAAGCCCTGGAGATTTAAACTCGTTCAGAGTAATCAGGTGCTCCTTGACCATTTGCCTATCAATCTCAAGCTGCAATTCTGCCCCTTCAGTCTGCACTTCAGGTTTGCCAGGGGGGTCATAGACCCTCTTTTGGGAGAAGACCGAGCCGAAGTAGGAATTGAACACTTCTGCCTTTTCTTTGTCTTCTGTTATCAATTTGCCATCCTCATTGTGTAGTTGAACCACCAGTTCTTTCTTCTGTCTTTTATTGTACATGTATCTGAAGAAAGCTTTTTTGTTGCTTTTAGCATTCCTCGCTAACCTTAGCTCATTCTCAGCTTTAGCCTTCCTGACACTATTCCTGCAGTTCTGTGCTACCTGCCTGTACTCTTCCCCTGTAGCCTGTCCTTCCTTCCACTTCCTATACGTGTCCTTTTTTGTTTTCAGGTCATCTTTGAGTTTATTGTGAAGCCACATTGGTTTCTTCTGTTGCCCTCTGCCTTTTTTCCTTGTGGGAATTGTTTGCAATTGTGCCTTTAAAATTTCCTTTTTTAAAAACTCCCACCCCTCCTGGGCTCCCTTTCTCGTGAGAGTCACTTGCCATGGGATCTTACTAATCATTGTTCTGAGTTTGTTAAAATTGGCTTTCCTAAAATCCAGGGTACGTGTTTGGCTACACTCAGCTTTTGCTTCTGTTAGAATCAAGAACTCAAGTATAACATGGTCACTTTCCCCCAGAGTTCCCGAAACTGCCACTTTATCCACTAACTCGTCTCTGTTGGTTAGAATCAGGTCAAGGATAGCCGATCCTCTAGTTCCTTCCTCCACTTTCTGTAGGAGGAAGTTATCAGCAGCACAGCTCAGGAATTTCTTGGAGGGGCCATGTTTGGCTGAATAAGTCTCCCAATAGATATCAGGGAAATTGAAGTCTCCCATTACTACCACATCGTGCCTCCTTGAAACAATGGCAATTTGCTTTTCAAAAGTTCCATCCTCGTCTTCTCCTTGATTGGGTGGTCGGTAGTAGACTCCAACTGCCATGTTCGTTTTATTCTTTGCCCCCTTTATTTTAACCCAGATGCTCTCAATGGGGCTGCCAAGCTCCTCTTCCTGTATCTCTGTGCAGATACGTATTTTTAACATACAGTGCAACTCCACCTCCCTTTCTGTTGCTTCTGTTCCTTTTGAACAAGTTATACCCTTCAATTGCTGTATTCCAGTCATGGGAGTCATCCCACCAGGTTTCAGTTATCCCTATCAAGTCGTACTTGCCCTCATGTATCAAGAGTTCAAGTTCGTCTTGTTTATTGCCCATACTCTGGGCATTAGTATAGAGACATTGAAGGCTATGTGCTTTATAGTCCGACTTTCCCCCTACATTTTGTGGTAGACTGTCAATGCGCACCGCTGGAGCTGTTCTCTCCATTGTGGCATAGAGGCCTTCTTCCATTGGTACCCCCGAGTTTATGTCTCCCTCCCCTGTTGGATTCAGTTTAAAGCCCTCCTGATTAAGTTCCTCATGCTGTGGCCAAACACATTGTGTAACACAAGTTACACAAATCATGGCTGCTTTTAATGTATCTTACGCCATTTTCGATGTAAACAACGTAGCGCCGGGAACCCATAAGTCTGGTGAGCGCCTTGGCTGGCGCTCGCTTTCATCCCAGCTTGGCAGGCACAGTGGCAGAGCACTGCAAGTCGGGTGGTGGGAGGATTGACCACCACTAGCTCAGATACCAATGAAGAGGAAAGAATCTTTGTTAAGCATCTTGTGTTGTGCACCTGCACTGAGCAGAACATGCTGAAGAATGTCCTTACTTGATGCCTGCTGGTTTGGGGAGCCATAACAATAAGCATGAGCAATGATTCGGAAGAGGCGTTAAGGTGTATATGACCAAAGATGACAGTAAGTTTAAGGAAAATATACCAGGGAGAAACACATCAGCCATGATAACATACCCAGATGATAGACCTTTAGCAACATTTTAAGAAGTCCCAGATTAAACCATTAGTGATAATGCCGCAGATATTCCCAAAACACATCGGCGTGAAACATAAGATTATTGGGGGATAGATGAACACCTCACTCACTTCTAATTGGTGGATGGGTGGTCTAATCACCCATGCACCCCATTATTTATTGGAAGATGATTGCTTCATCACATTGCCCCCCCCCCCATCTCTTGCCAGAACAAATATATAGAAGCACAGGTAGTGAAAGCCTTTGTTACTTCTTCACTTCGCTCTCCCGCTGCTTTGCCTCTGATTTCTGCTGGACCATCGGACCCAAGGATTTGGGTAACTATGGACCTCTTTAGACTCTTAGACTTCAGAACTTGCAAATAATTTTATTAACTAGTTCTGTGCCAAAAAAATTCTCTCACATTTTTTCAAACATTCTCATTCAATTTGATAAAAGAAAAAAGAAAAAAAGAAATTGCTTTCGAAAATAAATTCAAAGGAGAAGAAAATTTCAGAGAAATTCTCATCAGTTGGGTTCGGTGTTCGTGTGCTCACCTTACTTATGAGGTGGCTGTGGTGTGTGCGTGCAAGTATCCTGTCTTTCATTGTACAATCATCTCTCCTGCAGCCCGTGGCTGCCTCGGCTTCCTGCATTTCAATTAACGCCCAGGAGAAAACACCAGAAGGTAATTCTTCCCATAGGGCTTTTTCAGATCAGGAAGCAAAGGCAGCCTGGGAGGCAGCAGAGCAATGGAGAGGAAAAAAGCAAAAAGCACACAAAGCACACTTGGATACCTCACAGTGATTAAGCTCAAAAGCACCACCAAAATAAATTCAAAATAAGCTATAAAATGTCCTGACAATAAGAAGGACAATGGAAGCCTCTTTAATGAGGGAAGATAACTTTCAGGAAATTGGAGGACAGCTTATGGCACAGAACTAGCTCCAACTCTTCCCTGGAGCTCGATACAACACTACTGCCACCCCCATACCTGCATTGTGGAGGATGCAAAATGGGGGTCAGGCTGCCAACACAGTTGATGCTGTTGCCACTTTCAGTGGCAGTGCAAAAAACAAAAACCCAGAGGGAAAAAAGAAAGAAGTTGTGCTACAACCCTTGCCAATGGTGAGCCCTACCTGTGACATGCCGTTGGAGAATTTCTCCTCCCACTGGAGAAATTCACTGAAATTTTCCCCCCAATTTCTCTGCCCACAAATAGGGTGGAGAATTTTGAGAGGCCATTTGCTCACAGCTTTAATTTTAACCCTTTACTTTCTGAAGTTAGAACTTAAGAGTCCCCTCCCCGCCAAAAAAAGAAAACTTGGGACTTGGAATCATTTCCAAACTTGAAGCTATTTTAAAAGCAAATTTAGTTAACGCATTTAATCCCAAATTTGGTTAACCCTTTAAGTGCCATTACGCTTTATGTTCTAGAGCTGGGTGCAAAAATATGACTACAGAAGTTAGACTATTATAAGTACAAAAATGGAAAGTTCCAGCATTGCCTACAAGGGAGGAATGGTTGGTCAAGATGGTGGAGCTGGCAGAGACGGCCAAACTTACATCATTGATTAGAGAAAAGACAACATCTACGTTTATTGCAGGGTGGAAACCTCAAATTGACTTTTTGCAGGGGTTAGAAAACAATTATTTGTTTACCTGTGGTTTTGTGGAATAATAAGATGAACTGACAATAGAAAAAAAAAGAAGATGATAAATTTGTGACGATAGAAAAAAGAGAGCTTTTCTTTTTTGATTATCGAGAAATTATTTGTTACCTATATTTGCTGTAGAAAAATTCGGAAGTCCATTTTAGTTTGTTAATTGTTAATTAGTGTTATATGTTTTGTGTTGTTTGGTGTGTTTTTTTTAATAGAAATAAAAAAATTAAAGAAATAGAACTAGGTGCAAAATTTAGAGTTATGATTTTTGACTTGATGCAATATTTTAATAACTAATGCAACCAGAATTAACCCAGAAACATTTTTATTTAGACCACTTAATTTTCACTTTTAGACTTTGTTTTTTTTCACTCTAGCTTCTACACTTAACTCCATAGGTGTCAAGTTTAATTCTTCACATGCTAGAGAAACTTAGAGACAATCCTATGACCCTTAGACATCATCGGGGGGGGGGGGGGATAGGATACCTTGGCTCCCAGATCCAAGGTAGGAAAGGGAGCTTCGACCTCGGAGCTGGAAATCTGTGCTCTGATCCCACTCCCCCCTATCGTAGCTGGTGTAGAAATGGTTGTGCTGCTAATCGTTCAGTCAAGACTGTCCTGCTTAAGGCTGGCCGGTAGCCAGCTTTGCTTCTGGGAGCGCTGCCAAAAGTCCAGCTGATAAGAAATTAACAGGGAGCTGGGATAAGCGTAGTCAGACAGTCCAGGGATTTTAGCCGGTAAAGTTCTTACAAAAGTCCAGGGATCAAGCAAAGCCGTCGTCAGGGTCGGTCCGAGTAGAGTAGAGTCCAGGGTTCAAGGCAAGGTTCAAGAGCAGGGTCAGGGATCAGGAACAAGAGTCAAGGAAGACTCAGGCTTCAGTGAGTGCGTGCTTTTCTACTGCCTGCTGCCGGGGCACGCTTGTCCCGCAGCTGGAGCTCCTTAGCAGCAGGCTGATTATAAAAGCCTCACAAGGCCGATGCCCTGGTTTGCAGCCGGACGCTATGTCGAGGGGCCTGCATCTGTTCCTGCCATCTCATCCTCCTCCTCTGTCTGGGACTCGGGACCTGCACCACCTCCACCTCTGATTCTGACTCCTCCCAGGTTGGGGAACTCCCACGGGTCATGCCAGAGGGGCCTGCCAGCTCTTCAGCTGCCCGGTCGGCCCTGTCTGGAGCAGCAGTGTCTGAACTCTGCTCCCGAGGAGTATCCAGGGCCCTGGGTGAGTCACAATCGTCCTCAGAGGAGGATTCCTGGAGGGGGTCATGCAAGATGCAGCTTGGCTGTTTAAAAGTATTAGAAATGAAAAAAGAAAACCACCCTCACTACCTCATTAAACTGTAAGTAGTTAATTCCTTCTCCACCTGAAAGCAAAATGATTTTTGGTCTCCCACCCAAAAGACCCCAATATTCTCCCCCACCCCCTGCCCTAAATAGAATGGAATTCATAGAATGGAATTTTTTTCTACACAAAACATTTATTGTGCACTTGTCATTCCCTACATTCCACTTGTTTATGGGTTCTTTAGATGATGTTATGGCCTTCCAGTTCACTTCTGTTTTTAAAGAGCACTTGCAGCAAGTTTTTTTTTTTTTAAAGCATGGAAAATGTGGTATTATTTCTGAAAGCGAAAAAGTAAGAAGCTTTTTCCACTTGTGTATTTCTGCTATTCTGCTATACCACAGTGCCACCTAGAGGTTACGTGGTGGAAAAGCAGGAAAAGAAACAGTCTTCGTGTAGTGCTCATATATCAATTCTGCAACGAAACCAAAGTAGATAAAGCAGATTAACAGGCTTATGTAGAAAAGCCCTAGAGTCAAATTGCATGTTCAGCAAAGTCATGCGCTAAAGTCCTTCTTCAGCTGTACAATTTCCATCACGTCCTGGTCATTGAAACATCACAGAATGCCCAATACACACAATAGGACAAAGTAGTGACTTAAATAGGGATCACCTGCTCACATGGTGCTCTTTATGAGCCTGAGAGTCTAAATATGCATGTTGGAACTACTGAGCCAGGATGTGTGCATTTTGTCTTCATTCTGATGTGTTCAAAACTTCTAGCCCACTCAAACAATATTAATCACAAAAATGAAGTTTTTCTATCTATATGGAAATGCTGTTTGGAAATGTGTCTTGGGAAAATGCTTTATCTAAGCCCAAGCTAGTGTTTTTATTGACTTCAGTGATTCCTATAATATCTACTCATTTCATTGTAATGCCTGAAATTCAGGGTCATATAATTTGATGATCTTCAGATACACCTTTTCTTTGTGTGGTTCAATTGCATTACTTTCATTAATTATTGCTGCATCCCTGAGTGCAAATTAATGTGGTAAAATCAATGTCCATTACTATTTGAAAATTACTGATGGATTCTTACAATATTGTTATTTTCTTTGGTTCATTATAATTCTGGATATTTATTTCCTATTACATTTTTGTTCAAATGAATGTTGTTTATTATTATTGCTATTATCAAAGTTTCCAGTAATGTAAGAAATAACTTAAGTTATCATAATAAAGAGGATCCTTTCAAACATCTGCTTTAAGAGGGGTTCAGAGCTGTGCAGTTTAATACAGTCTTTCATTTTCTTTATATTAAGCAGAAGTGAGGACCCACAACAAAGATGTTGCAGTGTATTCCTCTCACAGGAATGCTCCTTTAGGGATGTGTGGACGCTGGGAAGTCTGCCTTGTTTGAGCTCCAATCCGATGATTGGAAGTGGGCTGCGCTGGGGTTTTCTCCATGGACTTCCATCTATAAGATGGGCTGCCATTTATGCATTAAAATCACAGTAATTTGTGCAAATCAGCACCCAAAAAGCACACGGATCTAGTCCTACTTGCATAAATTGGCCAACTTTATGCAAATCGTGCTAGATCCATGTGCTTTTCAGGTGCTGACTTGTGCCAAACATACAAAATACTGTGAATTATGCAATTTGCATGAGTTACGCAAATTGCGCCATTTGTGCACATTTCCTTAGCCTTTAAAACAATGTGCAAACTGTGGCCTGTCTTAGGGACGGAACTCGCATAATAGCAATTTGGCACCAGCACTGGGCTGGTGAACCGGAATCCGGAATTTACATGAATTGTGTAAATCTGTTGGATTTTTACACCCCTACTGGATTCCTCACACATCCCTAACAGGGTTCTAGCCACTGTTTGGACTCACAGAAGAGACCTTCCCACTATACTGAAACCTTCCCCTTTTGTGCTATAGATAGCCAAACATTAAAGATTGGGAATGGCTGCCTGATCTGATTGCTATATAATGGGGGAAGGCAGTAAGCTAAGTCCTTATTATTTATTATTATTATATTTATTATTATATTTATTTATATCCCACCTTTTCCCCAATACTGGAATGCAAGGCGGCATTACAACATTAAAACTAGTACAAGTAAAACATATAAATAGGAATATACAAAGATTAAAAATATAATTAAATTAGCTGTAATATTAAAATTATATAAAAATATCAGTTAAAACAGTAACAATATAAACAGTGGAATCCATTACATTCGCACAGGTCCAGGCTATTCCCAAAGGCATGCCGGAACAAAAAAGTTTTTGCCTACCTCCGGAAGCATACCAAGGAGGGTGCCATTCTAGCCTCCTTGGGAAGGGGATTCCAGAGTGTCGGGGCAACCACTGAGAAGGCCCTCTCCTGGGTTCTTGCCAGGCATGCCTGAGATGGTGGCGGAACCAAGATAAGGGCCTCCCCTGAAGATCTCAGGGTACGGGTACAGTCCTCCTTTCTCCCTCTACATTCCTTCCCTCTCCCAATTGATGATAGTTCTATGTCATTTCCCTCAGCCACAGACTTAATTTGTAGGCTAACAAAGTCTGCCTGAGCTTAGCTTCCTTTAGATTTCCCCCATTTTTTGTTTCCTGAGTAAAGGTGAAAGCTGCCTATAGAAAGCAATGGAGAAATCCAAGATTTTAGTGTAGCAGCAGCATGTCTATGTCTACAGCCAACAAAAGCTAGCAAGGACAGGATTTTTGGCTTCAGCCTTCAATGTGAACAAAAAAGTTCCCTTTCCAGACAATGGGATGACTTACTCTAAATTCTTATCTCTATGTCTTCAACGTGTCCTTCCTTTTTAGTCAAGCAGGCCTTTGGCTTGTGAGCAAGTCTGTTGGGCTGGATGCTGTTTTTATTCTGTTATTTTTTTGTGTTTTAAATTGTGTTTTAATGCATTTGTTTTATTATTGTTTTAATCAAGTTTTATTTATTATTGTTCTACTGTTTTAACTAGCTTGTTTTACTGGTTTTCAGCTGAACTGACAGCATTTTATTGCTCGGTTTTAATAAAATTGGTTGTACTTTTTAAAAATATTGACCCAAACTTTCACCATTGAACAAAAACACAGGGAAACAGGCTTGCAAACTGGGATTATTTAGTCTGGGAAGCGGAGTGCTCTTGTAAGGTGTCCATGGGGAGGCAATGAAGAAGAGATCCAAACTTTTCAGAAAATATTAATAGAACCATATCACACAACAGAAGGAAAGAAATTGGAAGAAGGAGGGGTTCTGGAGTGTGTGGCATGACTACACAGTATAGCTTTAGCTTCTGAGAAAAGGGAGAGAAAAAAAGGGAATTGCAGTAGTATTTAGAGATAACAGGAGAAGAAAATAGAAGGAAAAAAGAGATATTACCAGTTCTTCCTTGCTGCTCTGTTGGGGGGATCTGAAAAGAGAGTTATGCTCTGAGGAAAACTCACTAGAACCTAACAAATCTAAGGGAGGGGAAGGAGGGGGACAAGCAGGATAGACTAAGGTGCAATACTATGCATATTTAGACAGAAAAAGTGTTACAAGAGCATTCCCCAGCCAGCCATGGCTAGCTGGGGAATGCTAGGAATTGTAGGAGTTCTTTCTGTCTAAATATGCATAGGATTGCATCCTAAGAGGACAAAGACAAACAAACCAGAACCCAAGAGTTCCTAGCATAGCTAGGTGACAGGAAATGAGATTTTCAGACACACAAAAATAACATTGTCCTATGTTTGCTTAACAAAAAATGGAATATATGCTGTTCAATGCCCTTTACTTCTCAGGTTTTTCAGTGGACAATTCAATATGTAGTACACTGAGACTTGATTAGATTAGAACCAGAAGACGGTTGGGCATTTGTAATCTGAGGTTGGGCAATTATGATCTGAAGTTGGGCAGCTATGATCCCATGCTAGCTGAATAGCAAATGGGGACCACTCCTTTGTCCGGGTCAATAGAGATTTTTTTAAAAATCTTTTATTAATTTTTTGTGCATTTATCATCAACAAATACAATAAAGATCAACTGTTCAAACTAATAAAAACAAAACAATGTGCCCACACTTGTCTGAGTTTCAGTGACAACAGAATGTTCTTAGAGCATCCCTTGAATACACCTTGATTTGGCCTGTGCAATGCAGCTAGATCCATACAAGTTCACATTACCAAGGCAAAATATAACATTTGGGGAGTCAAAGTTCTGTGGAACACATAAAATGGTGGCAGCATTTTGCTCTATTATCAACAACATATATGGTAAGGATGGGGGAGAAATTAACTTGGTTCACATTTTGAAACAAAGTGACCTAAAACACAGTTCCCGAACTAACATGTGATGGTTTTCACACTTCTCCAGATTTTGCAATGCAATTATCTATTCCAAAAAATGTACACAAAAATTGCATACATTAGGGGAATGTGTGTACAAAAAGGCAAATACGGGGGTGGGGATGCTCACGAAAAATGTGTATATTAGAGGAAATTATGCACACCAAAAATATACACATTTTCATGTTCATGAAAATGCATCTAAATTTTTGTACTGATTTTTAAAAAAATCATAAACAGATGTGGAAATGGGATAGAATGGGCACATGCTTGATAAAATGTGTAAAATGTTATAGAAAGCAAACCAGAATTGCCCATCCCTAGACATCAAATTAGCATGCAAAAAAAGGATATTAGCCTAGCTTCACCCTGACACAATAGCCCTCCATGTGTAAGGAGGACATCTAAAATCAATGTTATGTCTTATTTACATATGCCTCCTTTCCATGCAATTTTGAGTCCATAAACCCAATAACAACCATAATATATAATAATTCCCTCTGTTTCTGAACTAAGCTCTTGATTATGGAGCCAAAGCGGCACCATCCACTCATATGAGGAAGGTATCAGCACGTTTGGGGGAGCTCTGAGGTTTGCACAAATACAAAAAAAAAAAAGTTTTGGAAAAGAACTAAAGGGGGGGACTCAAAAAAAAAACACAATGAGGACTGGGCATGCCCAGTGGCTATGGAATTCTGGCAACTGTTGAGGGGGAAATGAAAAAATGCAGGATCTCTCCTGGTACAAGCATATGCTAAAATATACACAAAAAAGCAGAAAAATATAAACTAATTCCTCAGAGAGAGGGAGGCTAATGAAAGGTCTGTGTGTTTGTAGGGAAAGAACATTCCACACATGACATGCAACCAATGAGAAGTTCTTGCCTGTACATGTTAACCTCATCTTGTTCAAGAAAGGCATCTTGATTATCTAATGTCCAAGAACATCCGGAGCAATGCAAGATGTTAAAAGTTTAGCATCAGCAGCTTCAATTTACCCTGAAGTGGGAGGGTGAAAGGCAGACAGTTCAACTCTTTCAGCAATGGTGCAATATGATTAATGCTAGCACCAGCTAGTAATTGTGCCACTGCATTTTGGACAAAGTTAAGTTCCTTAATAATATTCAATAGCAGTCCACGTAAAGCACTTTGCAGAAGGGTGGGCAAATCCATCCATTCTGCTTGCTTTCATATTTGACTTAAAAAAAAATAATATCTCAAGTTTTTCTCTCTCCCAAATATGAACTTCATGAATTTCGGTAAATTTTTATCCAAAAATGAACCGAAACGAAATTATCACCCATCTGCACCAGCCAAATTCAATAGGGGCAGCTATTCCCAGTAGGGAGAGGACTACCTGCCAGCCATCTAGCTCTTACAGATTAGGAGCCTGTCAGGAAAAAAAAATGAGATGGTAGTGCTAATTAAAGACTGTCTTCGGTTCCGGCATGGGGGGGGGCATTCCCGGGGGTGGGGAGGGGAGGAGCGAGGCACCACCATCCTCAGAGGAATCCAGGCGGTGCCTCAGCCTCGCCTCCTCGCAAGGAGGGGGGAAACATTTAGATGGCTGAAATCAGCCATCTAAATGTTTTGGAGGGTGAGGAGAGCACGGTGTCAAGAGCACATCATGCAGGCCACATGCTGAAGCTAAGCAGGTATGAGAGCTGGGTCAGTGCTTGGATGGGTGACTGCCTGGGCTGCCCACATCTGCATTGAACAAAGGGTTGGACTCGATGGCCTTATATAGGCCCCTTCCAACTCTACTATTCTATGATTCTAGCTGCTGCAATCCTCCCGTCTTCCATTGGCTGCCCAAAATCCACCAAGTTCAGAGGGTTAAGAGCACCCACATTGGATGGGGCTATAACATGGTTGAATACACAGGAAATCAAACCCAGACATTTAAGAGCTAAGCACTCAAAGCCCTGGGACTGGATAGATGAATCTGTCAGTTTTACCTTCTCCCACATTCATTTTTTTTTAAACCCAAGTTCTTTTTGTCCTGAATAGGAAGAACTTTGTGAATTTTGGTATATTCTTATCAAACCCAATCTAAAATTCTCCATTCTTTACAGTAGTCTTATCTGGAAGTTACCAAAGCACTGAGTGTGTTCAATGAAGTGGCACAGCCCAACAGGGCTGCATGATATGCTATATCTGAAACTGGGAATCTACCCTAACTCTCTACTTTTGCAAGCTTCTGATTTTGAAGTGAAATTCTCATAGTCACTAACTCCCTTCTCCCCCACCCCCCAAAGAAACCTGAGCAGAAAGTCCAGGCATCAAAGCTTTTTTGATCAGAAATAAATCTTAGTTGTCTCAGCAGGATACACTCTTGTGCAAGTGTATGGAGAAGTTCATCCATTATGGATAAGCAAAAAAAAAGAAAAGAAAAGTGTAACATATGAAAATAAACATTCTTACTGGTTGATCATATCAGATGTTTGACTCATACCAAACAAATCCAGCCAAGCAATGCTAAATTAACCAGCAGGAGTTCTGAAGAATGACAAATATGACAAATACAGAAATTCAGTGTTCTGTTAAAAAAAAACAGGAATCATGTTTGTGATCAGTAATAACAAAAACTTATTTAAATTCAACTCTAAAGTCAGTAAGAAAATTCAGATGGTGTATTTATTTTTTTAAACTACTGTAGTATAGGTGGGTTGTTTTTTAATATGTTACAAAACCTCCTGAGTCTTTAAGATGGGGTAGGATATTGATGCCACTATCAATGTCTGCCCCATTCATTAATCCACTTTGTCGCTTGGGCCAGTCTTATAGGAAGTCATCAAACATAGGAGACAGATGACATTACCAACTGGGGAGGATATATTTCTTTGCAATCTACTGTTGGTGGCATCCTCATCACATGAAACTTAACTCCTCCAAGACCAAACTTTTCATTGTGCATCCTAATTCTTCTCTGTTTTCCAAACTGCTCTCTAAGGTTTTCAATAATATTTACTGACTCCTCTTTTCTTTTAAGTGGTTCAGAAACTCAGCATAACCTTTGACTTGTGATATTTTATGTCTCTTCTAGCATTCAGATTCCATGTCAAATCTGGTTTCCAACTTCTTAATACTTCTAAACTTTATTCCTTCCTTGTCATCTAATATTGGTAAGGTATTAGAATGTTCCTTTAGCTTAGACATCAGGACATTAGTTTCTTTATGTCAGCCTTCATGAAACCCTGTTCAGGTTTGGGTACCAAACACATGAAGGATCTTCCAAAAAATCATCTTGTAAGCCCCACACCCTAGATGCCACCAATGTGACATGTGCTCCAGCTATGCCAGGGATGTGCTGACACAGGGAAGTCTGGCTGATTTGAGCTCAATGAACTTCCTGCCTGCCTCTGATCAGATTATTTTGTATTATTATTACATTTATTTATATCCCACCTTTCCCCCAATACTGGGAATCAAGGCAGCATTACAACATTAAAACTTATACAATTAAAACATGTAAATAGGAATATACAAAAGATTTAAAAAAAGCAGGTCGATGATTGGAACCGGGCTGAGTCGGGGTTTTTTCCACAGACTTCCACCTCTAAGATGATCTGTGGTTTGAATTTTGTGCAAATTGCGCTATCTGTGTAACTTTACGCAATTTGAATAATTTTACACAAATTGCATAAATTGCATTATTTTGCATGTTTTCCACAAATCAGCACCCAAAAAGCATGTGGATCTAGTGTGATTTGCATAAAATCAGCCAATTTGGGCTAATCATGCTTAGGGGTGGACAATCTACCCACCACCCGACTCGCTGGGTGCCTGGTGAGCACTGTCGCCACACTTGCTGAGCTGGACTTCTGGGTTCCTACTGGTACGCTTTTATGTAGAAAATGGCATAAGATACGTTAAAAGCAGTCACAATTTGCACAACTTGTTCAAATCCCAGCCATTTTTTATGTATCTTACGCCATCTTCTACGTAAAAAGTGTACCACTGGGACCCTGGAAGTAGGGATGTACACCTACCTTGGGGGGGTGCTCACCTCTTCTTGGCAAGCACCCCCACAAGGTGCAAATCCCCCCCGCTGCTTGATCCACCTCACCGGCAGCGCGGGGTCCCATCGCGTTACTTCTGGCTGCCAGGAAGTGATGCGATGAGACCCCGTGGGGCCAGCGTGGCATGGATCAATGGATCGAGCGGCAAGAAGGTAAGTCTCTGGAGTCTGGTGAGCGTGCTGATTTCGGCCTGCTTTCAGCCCCCCCCCCGAGACTCGTGGATACATCCCTACCCAGAAGTCGCTTTCCCGCCTTGGCTCGAGAGAACACGAGTTGAGCCAGGGAAGCAGGTTGGCCGAACAGAGCTCGGGTGGTCGAGCACAGCGAGTTTGCTGAATTTCCACCTGCCCCCCCCCCCAATTGAGCTACACACACATCTCTAACATGCTAGATCCACATGCTTTTTGGGTGCTGATTTGCACAAAACATGCAAAGTATCGGTGATTTATGTAATTTGCATAAGGTTATGCAAACTGCATAACGTTATGCAAATAGCACAAATAATGTAATTTGCACAAATTTCCATAGCATTTATTTTATTTTTTTTTGGAATGTGCAAACCGTGGCCCATCTTAGAGACAGAAGTCTGTGAGCTGGCTGGCTCGACTCGCATCATTGCGAGTCACTGCCAGCATCGGGCTAATGAACTAGAATCTGGGGGGCCAAATCTTGAAAATCCATAGGACTTTCACCCCCCACCCCACATTGGATTCCTCACACATCCCTAGTTATGCCCCTGGCTAATATACAATTGTTGGAACTCAGAGTGGGCCTGTACATGTTTGTGGATGGATGTGAGTAGGGCTCCGTATACAGGAATGGGAACTTCTGTGCATTTCTGTATGCATAAGGCCCCTTTCAGACAGATGTGGATCGCGCATAGCATAGCAGATGTTCACTTCAGTGTTTAGGTAGGTAGACTACCTGGGCATGTTTGCAGAAGCCTCCTCAAGTGTTCACTACCTGTGCATACCTTCTTTTATTGTTCTGACCATTCTCCCTTCTCCTATTCTCCCATATCCAAGTTAAATACATTCAAATATGTTCACTCTTGTTCCCTTCAACCTCTCCTTTTTCTGCCTTCCATTTGTCATATGGCTCAACACCAAATCTTCTGTTTTCTTTAAGAGTTGTCACTGAATTTTGCAAATGTGAAATTTGAGGTTAGCAAAGGGATTATGACAAGGGAAAGCAAGAAACAAACAAACACCTGCCACTGCTTCCTGCTGCTCTCTTCTTCCTTATAGATCTAGCATAACAATTGGGATAAGAAGTCATCATAATCTGCATGTCCTGTTCCTATAGCAGGAACCATACACTGTGGAATGCCCACAGTAACTCTGACAAGTATCCAAATGTACCTGCATGTGCATTAGGATTTTCAGCAGACGTCCTCTCCAAGTGCTTCCACATTTCAAAGACAGGCATTTGGCTACCATTGGGAGAACCTTCTCAGCTGTGGCACCAACATTTATGGAACACTCTCCCTAGGAGGCTCTCTTGGTACCTACTGTTATGTCTGACTCATATTGGTACCAGACAAAGGCTATTTCATTTCCCCAGGCCTTTTCAAACACCAGCTGAATTACTTTGAACCTGACCTTATTGATGCCGTTGTGTTTTATTCTGCCTTGTTTTACTTTTGGTTTTGTTATTGATTTATTCTTTTATTATTACTATTGGTTTTAATGGAAGTAAAAGTATTTCTCTACTGAAGGGCAGGATACCATTTTAAATAAATACATAAATATGGAACTTCGTTTAAGAGCTTAATGTGTGAACACTTTGAGCAGAAAAGGCTCTTCTGTTCACCTTAATTCTGAAGACAAGAAGAAGTTATGCCTTTTTAAAATGTTACTTTGTTTTTACAGTAAACGAGCAAAGGTCATTTAGGCACTGGTGAGAATACTGGCCTAGGCACACATTTTGCATCCATTTACACATCTGGCGTGTGCACCAAGGCACATTTTAAGTAGATCTGTGTTGACCCAGATCCTCCTTCTTTGCATTCGGTGGCATGCCAGTTAGAACAATGCTAAAATCTTATGGAAACTCCAACAATAGAAAGTGTGTACATTCTACCGAAACCTCAGAAACATCCCAACAGTGTGCTTTCAGCACAGGAGCACTTAGCTTTCATTAGACTGTGTACAATGCGGGCCACTTAGGGACACTGCCTAGCACAGCTGTATGTCAAGAATACAAATTCATCAGATTCGGGGCAGTCTCAATTCTTATGCATTCCAGAGAGGTCAGCCTTTGTCACTGAAATGATGCTTCTTGCAGCTTAATGCTGGAATGTATGAAGAATCAGTTTTCTGATATTATGGCTTAAAGTGATACATAGTTTCAATAAAAACTGACAGTGCAGCAAGTCTGATAATGCTGTCTGAGAAGGAAAATCTGTACCCATGATGTAGTTTGTAAATTCATCACTTGTCAGATTTGTCAATACAGGAATTAGAGAAGGAACAAAAATATTAGACTGCTGCTCAGAAGCAAAAAACATTACTCCAACAAAAGATCTGACATTTCCCTTTAAAATTTAGATCAGCCATCACAAGCTTGGGCTTTTTTTTTTTTTTTTTTTTTTTTTACAGAAATGAAGCAACCTAGATTTATTATTCCTCAAATACAGACATTAATATTATGTCAAACGATATACATCTTAATGCCTTACAATAAATACATAGAAATGCTAAATCAGGGCTGTGTGTGCCCCATGCTAATGTAACAAGGTAACATTCTGCATTAAGAGAAGCTGAATTCTGCAACTTCTATACCTTATGCAATGTAATGGGTTGGAACTTTGGGGGCCATTGGGTAATTGTGCCAGAGGGAGAGATAGTGGGAGAGGAGCGGGTGCACCAGGGCAGAGTACAACTGCTTCACTGGGCTGTTTGGGCCCTTCCAGAGTGGGCCTGTCCAGGTGGCCTGGGGAAGTCAAGCAGAGGGGAAGTGGAAGGAAGGCAGGAGGAGGCTGCCCAAGCAGTTGGTGGCAGCACCAGCAGCGTGAGCTGCTTAAGCTCTCCTTTATTCTTCTAGGAGCTCCGAACCACAAATGACCCTCAGCAGCCACAACCATACTATCAGGGCAAAAGAGGGCAGCAGGGGATCATCAACGGGCAGCTGCTGTATCAATAGGCAGCTGCTGGAACTACACCAGGGACATTCAGCCAGGTCAATTATAGGTGCCAAACTCCCAGCCTAACCAGGTGCGCAAAGCACAGAATACGACTTAAGTCTTAAAGGGGAATCATATACATACATACATACATACATCTACTCAGAAGTAATGGAATTTATCCCAGTTATGTGTGTATAGTATTGCAGCCTTGATCATTTGGATTCACCCAGTCAGTGATGAGGATGGGCTGACTGTATAAGGCAACCACCGGAGGAGGAAAGGGCTCTGTGTTGGGCTCAGACCTCCCTTGGAGTCTAACTCATCACATGCATATTGAACATTTGTCCCTTTCTGCTTCCATAGTTTTTACTCTATTGTAAACCACCCAGAAAGCTTCGGCTGTTGGACAGTATTATAGTAGTAGTAGTAGTAATAATAAATTTATTCCAAATATCAGTAGTCATAGGATGGGGCAAAACATATCCAGGGCATGGATCGTATTACCTCCACCCTTCTGGCATCTGTGCTTTGAGCAGGAATTGCCCATTCATTTGTAAACAGATCTTCCCAGCTATAAGAGCTAGAAACTCGTTCATTTAAAAAAAATAAAAATTGAGAATTTCAGGAACTTGTACCCAATACCACATTCCATTTTTTCTTTCTGGCACGGTCATAGAATCCTGCTCCCCACAATAGTTTAAACAGAGGACAAACTTTTTGCTTCATTTGCATTCAGTGAAGCTGTGATGCAGTTAGCTTTGGTTATGTAGTGCCACCATGACATCATTGCCTTTCCCTACATGGTCCCTAATTGGTAAGGATCATTGGTGGAAGAGGAAATCTAGCCAGGAAAATGGTGTGGACCAGCAGCAGAGGGGTGGGGTGGATAAACATTGTGAATCGCTGTGAACAGCAGCACTTATAGCAGCAGGCATTGGATTATTATTTTTTTCAAATGTGAAAATTCAGCACAGCATGGTACAAAGGTTTATAGTTCATTAATCACTTGGCATTGTTTGTTTCATTCCCAGCCATTCCAAATACTGTAGTAGAGATTAAACTAAAGCCATGTGTTACAATCTTCTTCACCTGTGTCAGTGGTTCAGTTAAAATAAATGAGTGGTTTGATAAATGAAGGAATACAGAGGAGCTGGGAAGATGGAACTGTACTTGAAATGGCAGGGTGATAATGAGTGTTGAATGTTGTTAGAAGATGCCAGCCATCTAGACATCTGTTGAAGACTGACAAAAGAAAGCAAGGTTAGAAGGAACAAGACTCTTAAGATGCAATCCTATGCATGTTTAAACAGAAAAAGTCCTACAACTCCCAGCATTCCCCAGCCAGCCATACCCTTAGAGAATAAATGGCTCACTCAACTCTAATTCTGAAGGCAGATATTTTTTTTAAACTCTAGTACATGCTTTCAGTAATCCCAAGGTTTGAGAAGTCTGTTGCAGGATACACTTCAGGTAAATCCTACACAAAGTTGTAGAACCAGGGATATTATTAATCCTTTTAGAAGAGATTATATGATATAAGAGGAGCAATTTTTAAATAGAAGGATATCTACAGAAGTAAAATTTTAAAAGGCAATGCAGAATCACAGGCAACCAAGAATTGTAAATGAAAACAAAAAACATCAAGATTATCCACATAGGCCTATTTTGCATTGCAATATAAATGATTATTGAATACACTTTTTATTTTTCTTCAATAAATTGCCTCCAATGGATTTTATTCCTTTTTAAAATTGTCCTCAAAAGGAGGGAACAATTGGTTTTATTATAATATAAATGTTTGATTATAAAAAAAATGAAAATATTTGATGGGCCATTCTTGCTTCCTTTTGCTTTGTATATACAGTAATACCTTGGATTGAAAGCATAATTCGTTCCAGAACCATGCTTGTAATCCAAAACACTCTTATATCAAAGCAAGTCTCTAGTGGGCGTGAGCGGGGCCGATTTCGGCCCGCTATGCCTGCTCGAGGCGAGCGGTTACATCCCTACACTTGTCTTGCAAGACCTTGCTTGTTTATCAAGTAAAAAAAAATATTAAATTTTTGCTTGTCTTGCAAAACGCTCTCAGACCATGTTACTTGCAATCCAAGGTATTACTGTATAACATTGTGAGTATTCAACAGAGAAGCATATATATATATGTATCTGTTTATGAAGTCAAAGCCAGCTCATTGTGATTGTAGTAGAGAGACAAATGATGCATTAAATTAAAGAACATGAGCATGTTGAGTTGCAGGGGAAAAAATGTGGTTTGGGTAATTTGTCCATAAATCAGATAAAGTTGCCAAGAGGAAAAAGAAACTGGTAAACATGGGCTGCAGGCTTTAAAAACTCTGGACCTATTAACTGTAAGAGCTCTGACCTCAGTGTATTGAAATTACCAACACTTATAGTGAGTGTGTGAATGCAATAGTGGGTGCAACAGTAGCATGTGAATAGTGTGTATGGGCTGTTATGATGTTGGGGGTGTCTCAGAGGCCCTTGCCACACCCTGACAATTTACTATGCGGTTGTTCCAAGCCAAAGCTACTTTGTTTCTTCTCCCTTTGTAATAACACTGAAGCACAATAAATTTAACAAATGAGCAAATTCTTCACTGAAGAAACACAATTTGTAACACACAAAAGATCATGCAAAATAAATTTTAAAAAGAACAAGCTTATAGTCCAAGTCTTATCTGATCAGAAGCTTCTTTACAAAGTTTGTTTTACACAATGGTCCCAGTACCTCCTTGGGTCAACTGGGATGTAGGGATGTGCACGGAGCTCAATTGGGGAGTGGAGGTGGGATGTTCCTTGGCACCCCCTACAACAAGGCCAGGGCCCACCATGGTGGAAGCCTGGAAGCTCTGAAATCCTGCTGGTCAGGCAGACCAACCTGAACAGGGAGCCAGCCCTGGCAATGCCATTCTGCTACGACAGGTTCCTCCCTTGAACCAATGGGCTCTGGTCCAACTCTGTCATCTCCTGCCCCTTTCAGCAAGAAGAACTTTGTGTTAGTGTCCTCCATCAACTGGTGACTTGACTCCACCCTCCTGTCCAGCCCTCATTTGCCCAGTGCTACAGGGGTTCTTCCATTTGTGTTACAACACAGTGGTCAAATGAATGGCTGGCAGTAACCAGGGAGGGAAGAACCAGGAATGTTTGAGCTTGGCATCATCATCATCATCATCATCATCATCATCATCATCATCATCATCATCATCTGCTGGTGGGTTGTGCATTTCAAAATTAAATGCATCATTTCTTTGGGGGAGAAAATCACTCCCATTCATGTTTCAGGTTGCAAATGGGGCAAGTTAAGATGATTAGCGAATTAGAACAAAATTCTCATACATCCCTAGGTCACTCAGTCAAGATCTTTTCCCCTGGAGAGGCAGTAAGCAACCCTGTCCTCCACCTCTGTCTGGGAGGAAGCAGGCAGCATCCAGTTACAGGGTCAGTAAGAATAGGGTTTTTGTGAGACAATCAATATGGAATGAAGGTATTACCAAAAAAAATATAATCTTTACATTTTGCCTGTCTCCACTTCTCTTTTAGAACCTGCTTAAAAATGAAAATCAATACCCAACTAATTACAACCATACCTGTCAGGTGTACAGAATGGACAACAACAAAAATCTGGTATCAAAGCATCAGCAACATGCAAATCAAGAAGGTAGGGACAGATGGTTGTCAATTATGGTTCAGCTTCGTTTCTCATTTTTATAACATTAGGTTTGTTTTGGCCCAGTTTTGCATATGTTTTTTTAAGTGTGTAGAAAATTCCTGTGCATTTTTTTGTGCACTTCTTAATGTACACATTTTTCCAAGCAGTTTGTCTTAGTATAATGTACTTTGGTACCTAATTTCCATGAATGTACACATTTTTATGTGCACTTTTTTCCTAGTGCATGATTTTTCTATGCGTTTTTTTAAAAATGGAAAATGTATTGCAAAATTTGGTAAAGTTTGAATTTCAGAGCACAAGTTTATTTGGGTTTGCTGATTGGCTCCAAAGTTGTGTATCATATAAACATTCAAAACAAATTCATTTCTCCTACAACAAAGGGACCAAAAGGGAACTCCACTGCAAAGATTCCAAGATTCCACGATATTCTACATATTATGGTTCCCACAGAGAGGGCTTTCCTGTGGCACATTCTGTAATGGCCATGTAATGGGAAGTGGTGAAATTCATACCTTGGGGGAGGGGCGTCTCGCCTCTCCTCGGTGAGCAGGGCCCCCCCATTGCTCCGATGGCTCCAGTGGCATGGAGGGGTTCTCCGTCTGCTCTCTGCACTCGTCTCGGGCAGCCGCGCCGCCCATGCGGGCTCCCATCGCGTCATTTCCGGCTGGCCAGAAGTGACGCGACGGGCCCTGCACCGACGTGGCTGAACCCTGTTTTGGCATAGAAACCAGGGCAACAGGGCTTAAAATGGCCATCGCGGCTGTTTTAAGCCCTGTTGCCCTGGTTTCTATGCCAAAACTGTGGCTCAGGGTTCAGCTGCATCGGCGCAGGGCCCATCGCGTCACAGCCAGAAATGACGCGACGGGAGCCCACGCAGGCAGGCAGCATGGCGGCTCGAGCAGCGGCTCGAGCGGGCGGCAAGGTAGGCATTTAAAAGATGCCAAATTTTCTACCTCTTGAACTGCACGAGAGATTTTTTCCCACAGGGTGGTTGCCACTGCCGAGAAGGCCCGTCACCAAGGTATTATACGCCAACATATAGATAATTTTGGAATGACCAGCAAGGCCTCCTCAGATGATCTTAACAGTCAGTTGGGTATATATGAGGGAAGGTGGTCTGCTAGGTATCCTGGTCCTAAGTTGTTCAGGGCTTTGTATGACAATACCATAACCTTGAACATGGCTCGGTAGCTAATAGGCAGCCAGTGCAGTTCTTTTAGCACAGGTCTTAGTTATATGAGCATAGCTGGGTGTCCCAGTGAGCACCCCTAGCTGCTGCATTCTGCACTAGCCACAGCTTCTGAACTGGACACAAGGGCAGCCCCACATAGAGTGCATTGCAGTAATCTAACTTTGAGGTTACCAGTGCATGGATCACAAATTGACACCATGACTGCCTAAAGCAGCTTTCCCTAATCCGGTGCCTTCCAGATGTGTTGGACTACAACTGCCTGAGGCATCCTGGAAGTTGTAGTCCAACACATCTAGACTGGAGGGCACCCGGTTTGGAAAGGCTGGCTAAAGGTTTTCCAGAAGCCCAGGTGCAATGACTTTTTTTTACACATTACTGTTATCATGGGAACACTGCTGAAAATGCACACCTCCAGCCATAACATTTACAATCCTTTATCACATCACAACACATCATGTGGAATCATCACTTGGCAATCACTTGCCTCCTCCCATCAGTAGCAAACACTGACAAAGAATAGAATGCTCACATTGTGGCTTACTCTTTAATTTCAATCCCTTTCCTAATCACTCATAATCTTGAATTTGCTTTTTTCCACAGCTTTCCACATTTCCGGAATGGCCCCAACTCTGATTAATACAATATTGTTCTTACTTCC